>CM041629.1:15922290-15946682 GCA_023333625.1 Bothriochloa decipiens | reverse complement strand
GCCAACGTATCTCCAATGGTCTATCGCGTGGCACATAGAGATGTCCAGTACAGAGGCAATTATACTGATAAGCATTCACTTAATTATGTATATAAATTCAGTACTACTTCTCACTACTAGTCCAGAATGAAGAATTAATGGACAAGCAGCCAATGATTAAATTCATTACATGTACTACTAGGTTATACGATTCCTAAAGGGTGGCGAGTCGTGGTGTGGCTGCGCTCCTTGCATACCGATGCCAACTACTATGATGATCCACTCAGCTTCAACCCAGACAGATGGGATGTAAGTTCAGGAGTATACTCGTTGCTTTCCCGTTCCCTTATAACTGTTATTAGAAGATCAGAGAGCAGCTAAGCTAGCTCATATACATACTCATTGTGCCATGACATGGTTTAGTTTTGGAACTTGCACTGATGATTGATTCAACATTGAACGTTGCTACCGATGATCACTTTATCAGAATCCGCCAAAGCCAGGAACGTACCAGGTGTTCAGTGGAGGGCCTAGGATCTGCGCTGGGAACATGTTGGCAAGGCTGCAGCTCACTATCATGCTCCATCATCTAGCTGTTGGATACAAGTAATTACTTATCTCATTATCTAAAAAGAAATTATTTATCTGAATACCATAGTGCAAATTAATTGTCTTATTCTCAGGCCTTGTTTAGATTAATTATCTGATAATAGCAGCTGCCTAATAACTTATTATCGAATAACTATTATCAATAGGGATCCAAATAAGACCTAAGTTATATACTGAAAATTTCAAATTTGGATAATATTTGATTAATCCTGTAGTTGGCTTTAACTCTTTCAGATGGGAGCTGCTTAATCCTAATGCTGAGGTCACATATCTTCCCCACTCAAAACCGGTAGATGGGGCCGTCATGTCATTTAGCAAACTGGACTCTGTTTAACATGCGGGCAGAACGACGTGCTCGATCGTATCCAGATATCAATGAACAATATATTGTCGACAGCACGTTGCAATAATTTGCAAAAGCATATCCTACATTTGACTGCACATGTCCAATTAGTCCAATAACAGGCAACAACACCAGAGGATTGGTCAAAATTCAGAAGTCAGAGAGCGCAAGAGGTTTGGGCTACACATACTGCTCTACTGCTTATTACATCCTTTCATCCCGTGTGATGGGTTGTGTACGTGATCAATTGCATTACATAATGTTTTGAATAATAATATAATGTACTCCCATTCTTGAATGGTAGAAGGCCGAAACTTTATTCCCTTATTAAAATAAAATATAATGTACTCCCTCACGGTGAGCTAGAGTTTCATACAATCCTTGCTACCTAGATTTATAATAAGAGAGAAAATACTGAAATAGCATGCTCTAAACAAATTGACATTATTGTTCAGAAGTTCTAGTAAACATGACTGAATAATAAGAGTTCCTAGTAAACATGACTTCATCAGTTGGGTCATAGATGACGACATGCAAGCACCTGAATGAGGGCAAATACGATTTGATCAAGCATCACAAAAGAGGCAAAGATCATTGATGACCCGATTGATTACGTCATGTTACTCTTCAACTGCAACAATATAAGGACCACCAGTCAAAGAAGAGCAAAAAAAGAATAGGTTATCCTGACAAGTTGGGTGCCACCGCAACTTAGCAGCCAGCGACGACAGAGACGTGTTTGCCTGCCAACCCAAACTGAGGTGATGCGGCTCAAGTCTAAGCAATCACTGAAACACCACTAGTCAGTCCATCCACCGGTATAAATACCTGGGCCGGCCCGGTGATCACGATCATCTCATCAGCACCGCCCTCGCGCGTCCACAGCTCGCCAATCAACCACTGCCGCTGCCGCTGCCGGCGTCGCCTCTCCAACACGTCCCTCCCCGTCTCGTCAACATGGCTGCAGCCGCAGAGCACTCCAGGTAGGTGCTCGATCGGTCGTCGTCGTCCTTGTCGAACGAGAAGGACACTATGCTGCGCTGTGATCGCCGTTCTGTGCGGGTCCCTAGCTAATGGAATCGAACGCCTGTGTCTGTGTGCAGCTCTGTGAAGGAGACGCTCCCGCCGGCCCTCGGCACCACCTCCCAGCCACCTCCCGTCTTCGATGGCACCACCAGGCAAATCACCATCCTATTCAATACCACGCTTCCTCAGTTTTTGTCTCCCATAAGAAAAGAAAACCTTTGCACTGATCAAGTGATCAGACGGTAAATCAGAGAGTAATAATTTTTTCCTCTTAATTTCCTGGCGTGATTGAAGCAGGCTGTACATTTGCTACTTCTGCCCGTTCGCACAGCGGGCCTGGGTCACCAGGAACTTCAAGGTTCTGCAGCTTTCGGTTTTAACGCCTTTGCACAAGTGAAAATTTACCGCAAAGAACTTAAAACCTTGTTTCGTACGTTTGCTTTCCCTCTCCAGGGTTTGCAGGACAAGATGGAGCTGGTGGCCATTGATCTGCAGGACAAACCAGCTTGGTACAAGGAGAAGGTTTACCCACAGGGCACGGTATGTGGGGTCTACCTGTACCTGTCCACCGTGACTCCGTGAGCATTTTCGTGAACACATTGTTAGACAACATCTGTTTCTCGGCAGGTGCCTTCCCTGGAGCACGACAACGAGGTCAGGGGCGAGAGCCTGGACCTGATCAAGTACATCGACAGCAACTTCGACGGCCCTGCGCTGCTCCCAGAGGTACGGCACCTACCGCCTTCAGTGCAGCGGTTTCTCTGATCGCCTCAGAGCAGAGGATGAGGATGTGTTGATTTCTGCAGGATGCTGCAAAGAGGCAGTTTGCTGATGAGCTGATCGCGTATGCCAATGCGTTCACCAAGGCCCTCTACTCGCCCTTGATGTCCCACGCAGCCGTGTCAGATGAAGTTGGTAAGACCCTTGCTTAGACTGAAAGGATTGCAATTTGGATTCGTTGACAACTTGACTTGCTGCATCGCTCAAACTGTGTGTTCCATCATCAGTTGCTGCTCTCGATAAACTCGAAGCTGAGCTATCGAAGTTCAACGACGGCCCGTTCTTCCTAGGCCAGTTTAGCTTGGTAATTCAATGCATTTCCGGCCTGAAACGTGGTTTTCTTTTTCGCCTTTCATTATATTGCCCAAGATTTTTACTCTTTTCTAACAATAATGCTCGATTCCCTTTCAGGCTGATATAGCGTATATTACAATTTTGGAAAGGGTTCAGATATACTATTCTCATCTTAAGAACTATGACATCGCCAAAGGCAGGCCCAACCTTGAGAAGTTCATTGAGGAGATGAACAAGATCGAAGCATATACGCAGACTAAAAACGATCCTCTGTTTTTGCTTGATCTTGCCAAGAATCATCTTAAGGTTAGATACTATACATACTGAAAGTATGGTGAGTTTTTTTTCTCTTTCTTTTATTTGCCAATCGGTACCAACAAGCTTACTGTACCTTTTCCAGATTGCCTAAAGATGTGACAGAGCGGCATTTTAGTCCATTGTTCGGAGACAGGTCACTCACCAGTGTTGATTTGATCAATAAAATAAAATACGGCATGCTATATAAGGGCTGTGTTATGCTATTGATAACATACTGTACTAGTGTTCAGTTACTGTACTCTATTTCTTAGTCATGTGTAGTGTAAGATTTTATTATTTTGAATCCCACTATTGCAAAAAATTTATATGACAAAAAATTTTCGAGCAGAGTGCTTTGAGTCGTCCATGTTAAATGCCCATGATAGGCCTTTGGACCGAACAGGCATCGATAGGCCTGTTAAATGCCCATGATCCCGGTTCTGCATGTAGCACGCTTCTCTCGAAACATTGTAGTCGATGTATAAACAAGTTTAAAAGATTTTCACAACAAAAACATGGGATGTAACAGGCATGAATACATTTTTAACATTAAATTTATGCTACATCCTTGCTGACTTGCTGTTGCGTCTCATATTTTCTTGTGAAAAGTTCTTAAAACACTATTGGACAACAATAAATTGTTCTGGGAACTTTCATACGTTTTTGGGTATTTTCCCCCATCTTTAAAGAGATAAATTTAAATTTTAGAACCTTCTAAAGATATTTTTTATGAGCTTTAAATATCTTTATTTGGCTTTGCCATAGTCCAATCTACCTCTAAGTTTTTTCTATAAATATTTAGAGGCATCGGGGCATTTCTCATGTTTTGAAACCAATGATGATATGAACCGCCTTAAAACCACTTCTAATCGTGGTATGACTTGAGCTGTCTTGAGAGTTATGGAGAGTAGGATGGCTGTTTTAAAATCTGATAGTGAAAATGAGACCACAGCGATAATTCCCAAAGGCAAAATATTTTTCTAAAAAAAATCATCGCACCTCTAGTATCCGGTGCTCAAGAGAAGGGCCGTTAGCTTTACTTCATTTAATAAAAATCTATTAATTTTAGGATAATTATATCAAATCGATACAATAATCCTAAAACACTTTCAATATCATAACTAGGCTACATAGTTGTACAAAAAAATTAAAATGTTTAGATGCATTAATATCACTCACTCAGTAGACTAAATTACCATCCATAGGTCTGGATAAAAAACTCCTACGTCACCCGTATTGATCCACCTCCATTGCCCACGGATGCATCCATCTACAGCCCTGCCCACCTCATGCCACAACAAGTACATGGACAGCCAAAAAATGGCGCCTAGGAGTGCTGCCGACCGAGGAATGGGCCCGGTGACCCTATCAGCCAATGGATGAGGGCGCAAACACCGAAGCCAACAGAGAACGTAGACCAGGAGCAGAGGACACTGGACCCGGCCATGGTAGGGGTAGAGCACGCCGCCAGCCACCAACCAAGAAAAGTAGGAGCAGGATAAGTTGGAGAGCGAGATAGAGGGAGGGGAGGGGAGAATGAGTTACGGTAGGTAGCATTTTTGGGCGCCACTGCGGCCGATGCTACCGCTCGCTGAAGAGCCACGGCGGCGGCCAGGGAGCCGGCCGATGGAGAGGCCCCTCGCAATGGTGATGCGTCGCCCAAAACCATCTCACGTGGAGAGGACAAAATTTCTCTCATTTTCTCTTCTCTTCTTTTATAACTTCAACATTTTCTCCTCTTTAATTGGGTTGGTTTTCGTTCTTATGAGTCGTGGAATAATGATGATCTCCAAGCCTTGTCGGTCAAAGAGAGATATGTGTCTAGCCTGGTTGATCCGGACGTACTATGTGCTTTTGGACTCGGTGGTTGTAGGATGTGTGTGATCATTACTTTAAGAGACTTTACTGCGATACTCCAGTCACATTGGACGCGAATGAGTCTTTGAACTGTGTGAACAGTTATAAAGACAAATGTTATTTAAAGTTTAAGTTCAACCACTATAAACAAAGTCGCCTTGAGACTGATACAATCCCAAGACAAGTTTGTTCTCCTCAACTTCTAGCTTGGTGAGACAAGAGTGAGAAAAGGCTCAGCAAAAGAAGCCCCTAATGGCCAAGCTCTTGAAAAGAACGAGACGATAATAACCATAGACGATTTGGAATACTATACGTGTCTACTACCGTGTAAATGTTGACTGAGATAAGTATGAACAGATACGACTGTTCACATTCGTGACCGTCGAGCGACGCCGATCCATCGCCTTACCAACAACTCGCCGGAATCCTTCCAGAAAATGCTGTAAGGGTCTGTTTGGACGATGCCCTACAGATGCCACGCCGAGTTGTTGGCATGTCGAAGGTTCGGCGCAGAAAACGAAGAGCGCAAGTGTGGCACGATTTGCTTTCCAAAATAAACTAGATGACCATGACACTTCTGTGGCATACCAGAACTAGGGCCACGAACCAAACGCTTGTCACAGCTTCGGCACGGAAGGTGTGGCACGGCTTGGCGTCCTTTGGTCGCCAACCAAACGCACCCAAGTCTCCGGGCGTGAAGCACGGCCAGGCACAGAGACAAGCGCATCTGCACCGCGTTCGCGTCCAAATGAAGTGAGGCCGGCCGCCGGCCCAGCCAGGACGGCTGTGGGGACCCTGTTATCCAATCAGTCCGTGACACGATTCACGCATTCATTCGCTTCTCAATGAGGAATTCGCTCGCTTTCACTGCCTGCCCGTCACCAATGACGCTCGCCTCCACAGCCGTCCCGCCCGTCCGCCCCAGGCCCCTATCCCCATCGCCGCGTATAAAGATTCGCTACGCCTGCGCGCGACTAGAAGTTGCATCTCATCACCACCTCCGCGCTCGAAGCTCCTCCCGAACCCGTATCGTCGCAGCCATGGCGTCCGCCTTGCCTCCAGTGGTAAGGTGAGCACTTGCAACTGAGCACAACCAAGCGGCAGAACGGGATCCTATCTCTGTCGCGGTTCAGCTTCTTGATCTAATTCCCCCCATATATTAAATTCATTCTTCGTTGAATCTTCTGTGACGGGAGATTCTTTACAATTTCTTCCTCCCCGTGCATGCAGCCCCAAGGAAGCGCTGCCGGCTCCCCTGACCTCCGCCTCCGAGCCCCCTCCCCTCTTCGACGGCACCACCAAGTAGGTTTTCGACCTGTCAATTGCAAATCTTCACCTATGCAGATCAGGGGAGCTAGAATTTAACCCCTTTTGAGTCTCGTGAAGGTTGTACGTTGCCTATCATTGCCCGTTCGCGCAGCGCGCTTGGATTGCCAGGAACTACAAGGTGCAGTATCACCACTGTTCTTTGATTTGCTGAAGCGGTTCTCTTTTGTGGTGTCTTCCTGGAGAGGAAAACTGAAACCTTTTCTGTTCCCGTTCGTCTGTCCAGGGTTTGCATGACAAGGTTAAGATAGTGGCCATCGACCTTGCTGACAGGCCAGCATGGTACAAGGAGACGGTTTATCCAGAAAACAAGGTGTGTTTGATTACTCTGCTACCCCCCTTAGGACCTTTCATGTTCAGATTCTCCAAGATTCATGGATACTCTGTTTAATGTTTTCCTTTCATGTATGATTTACCCTTGTTTTCTTTCCCTGTAGGTGCCTTCTCTGGAGCACAACAACCAGGTGAAAGGAGAGAGCTTGGATTTGGTTAAGTACTTTGACAGCAACTTCGAAGGTCCATCGTTGCTCCCAGAGGTACATAATTAAGATCCCCATCAATGTAGCACTTGAAAAAAAAAAGGTGTTTTTCAGGCTTGTTAACGTCTGGACTCTGGATTAATTCTTCACAGGATCCTGCAAAGAAGCAGTTCGCTGAGGAGCTGCTTGCATATACTGATGCATTTACCAAAGCATCATACTCTTCTTTACTCAGCAATGAAGCAGATGTGTCTGAGGAAGCTGGTAACAAAACTAGCTCGCATGTTTGATTTGTTTGGAAAAGCCTTTTTTAAATAAGATGCTAATTGTCTCGTGCGTTGTCTGTACATCAGTTGCTGCTTTGGATAAACTAGAAGAGGCCCTGGGGAAATTCGACGACGGCCCATTCTTCCTTGGTCAGTTCAGTCTGGTATGTCACTGAACACTAGGTCCTTGGAGCATGGTTCAAAATCAAATCTCTATTAGAAAGAGTTCGTATTATGAATGTGGGCTTCGATTGGCATGTGGTTTTGTCATGATGTGTAATTTCACTACAGGTGGACATTGCTTATGTATCATTCATCGAGAGGTTTCAAATATTCTTTTCCAACATAAAGAACTATGATATCACAAAGGGCAGACCCAACCTTCAGAAGTTCATTGAGGTAATTCAGACTTATGGACATAAACAAGATCATTTCAAACAATGTGAGTGAATGCACTAAGCTTTATGTAAGCTAAAGCTTTATGTTTGTTGTGCATTCACTCACAATGTTTAAAATGATCCTTTTATCCTAATGACCAGGCTGCATAGCCCAATGCAAACCAGTTTTCTTGATATTTTTTCTCGAGGAGAAATTTTAAATCATGGAGTATATTTCAGGAAGTGAACAAGATCGATGCATATACGCAGACTAAACTGGACCCACAGTATTTACTTGAGATAACAAAGAAGCGCCTTGGGGTATGATAATTTTTTTTTAAAAAAATCCTTCTTTGATTCATCTATTTGTTCAGCTAATTTCAAAACATTTGACCATCATTTTAACCTCCAGATTGCTTAAAACTTGTGACCAAGGCTGAAACTCTCGCCAGAAGTACCAGCATAGTAGATTGAGACTCGTTTAGTCGTTTGTGCGCTTGAATATTACATGTATGATTTGAATAAGACATGGCCTTCTATACTGGTTGTGCTTCTGAAAATAAACTAGTTGTCGATATGCAGTGTGTTCTGTCAAATGTTGCTTTTTCGCGAACATGCAATTTGCCCGTGATTCTGTGACAAATGTTGCTGAGTTCAGTGGATCAGTGTTCGTCTCATACCAATATTCTCCTTGCGCTGTTAGTCATAAAGGAAATCACCAAGTGAGTAGCAAGAAAAATATATGTAACAACGTCCATGATGGATCATTAGCAGATTTGGGCCCTGTTTGCATTTGTTTCTTAGCATTTCATACAGAGAAGGTAGAGGTTGTGCGGTTGTGCCACGCAACACGAATATGCTTCTCCAATAAACCACCCAAACATTCCATTTGTGTGGTTCACCATGCCATTAGATATACACTATATCTAGATACATAGCAAAAAATAATATATCTAGAAAATTTAAATTATCTTATAAAACAGAGGAGATAAAAAGCTAAAATATCTTATAATTTAAAGTAGAGGATAAATTGATTGTATGTGGTACCGATTACTGAACACTGTCGTGTGCATAATTTTTTTGATCTTACATAGGTTCTCAGATTAGTTAGTTCAAGACATTCGCAACTTGAAACATATATCATTCTTGATAATATATTATTATACAATTCAGAATTCATGTTTCTATTTTTACTTACAGCAAAGTAACAGATGTATAGAAACATAAAATATTCAACAATATTACAACTATAAATTTGTTATTAACAGAATGATAATTCCACAATTTCAACAGATTTATCCTTGCACAATCCAGATCACTAAGGATAGTTATCCCCTGGTCCTTCCTGATTTTTACCCATCAACAACATTAACCCCAGGTTACTCATTTTCCTCAAAAAGCTAGATAACCATCAAACTGATTTGGATACACCCCATTGGTGGTAATCTGGGGACTTTTGATATGTGTTCACGTAAAAAACAAAGCAAGTGGTTTGCTTCATATTATTATCCAACTTAAAATTAAGTCCCTTTCCACTAGGATGCAAGTCCGAATCCGTATCATTTTTGACATCTAAAAAAAATCCACATTTACATCCGAATCCGTATAGTATCTGACCCATTCCGAATCCGATCAAAAATTATGGATTACAATATGGGGAAGCCATTATCCGCTCCGATCCGATCCATTTCACTAACTTCAACTACTGATGGACCAATAAGGTCTGTGTGGATCTGTATCATGCGATTATTGCATATATATAGTGGGTTATTCAAATTATGGAGGGCTATTGAAATTAGGGCCAAAAGAAGACTATGCCTTCCAATTAATTTACATTTCCTGCAATAGTAATTCTCCAAGATAAGTTAAAAAACTCTATCAAATAGGCTGTGCAGCAAGGCCGCGCCTCGGTTTTTTAGCCCTCCCAGAAAATCCTGAAGAACAGCCAGCCAGGCACATAGACAAAATCGCACCTGCCTGCAACCGCGTTCGCGTCCAAGTCCAGGCCGGCTGAATTTTGTACACAGTCCGTGACACGATTCACGCATTCATTCACTCGGCTCCGATGAATTCGCTCGCTTTCCCTGGCTGCTCGTCGTCACTGACGCCCGCCTCGGCGCCTCCACCACCCGCCCCGGCGGCACCGCCCCCCATCCCATCCCATTGCCACGTATAAAGATTGGCAGTCCGTGACGAGCAGATGCAGCTCAACACCACCTCCGCTCGCTCGAAGCTCCTCACGAGCCCGTATCGTCGCCATGGGATCAGCCGAGCCTGCAAGGTGAGCACTGAGCAGAACCAAGCGGCCGAACGCCAGAACGGGGTCTGTGTCGGCTGTTGCCGTTCAGATTCTTGGTCGAATTTCCCCCGTATAGAAATGGTTCTTTCTTCTTTATTGAACTTTCTATGAAGGGAGATTCTTTATTGAGTTTTTTTAATGGAACAATGATTCCTCCCCGTGACCGCCGCCTCCGAGCCCCCTCCCCTCTTCGATGGCACCACCAGGTTGATTTTAGACCTATCAGTTGCAAATTTCACCTGTGCAGGTCAGGTGCTAGAAGTTAACCCTTTTTTTTAGTCTCGTGAAGGTTGTACATTCAATATAATTGCCCATTCGCGCAGCGCACTTGGATTGCCAGGAACTACAAGGTGGCACCATCACCATCACCACTGTTTGATTTGTTGAATCAGGAAAGGAAAACTGAAACCTTTTCTGTTCCTCGTCGTATGTGCAGGGTTTGCAGGACAAGATTAAGATAGGACGTGTTTGATATGGGCCAGAATTCTCCGGCCAGGCCCGCCAGAGCCATATCCCTGTGTTTGATATCGTGGTCTGTTATTTTGTCCTGGCCATCGGGATGCAAATCGTCGTCTCTCTCCTGGCTCTGACCGCACGCTCCCCCGCTGCGTTCCTCCTCGGCCTGGCTTTGGCCGCGCGCGCGGGCGATTCGGTGCCATGGCGGGAGGCCACGGCGAGCTCCCGCGTGAATGGTGAAACTTCCGCACGCTCCTTTGCCGCCCAAAATCCTTCGCCTATATTAACCCCCTCCTCCACCCGCTCAGTTCTTCTGCTCCAATCTCCACTCCACTCTCGTTGAGGTACCGGCGGTGGCGGTGAGCTCGATTGCCGGCGCGCGGTGGTCTTCCTCGGGCTTGATCTTCGTTCCCCCTGTGCGGATCTGCGTCCAGGCGACGCGGCTCCTGCCATTGCTGGGCTCCGGTGAGGCCGTCTGCTTCCGTCTTCATCTTCTTCTCGGAGCAGCTTTGGTGGTGCTTCACCACCAGATCTGCTACTTCTTCCCCACCTCTCTTCGATCCAACCTGCTTCGGCTCCCTCCGGCTGACCCGAGGTGAAATCATTCGTTTTTCCCAATCGATGCGATCTAGGGTTTGGTGTTGCGCTTACATATTTGCTTTGCAAGATTATTTTGATCTTGCTTTCGGTCTACGGTTCCTTCTTGCGGTCAGATCTGTGATATGGTTCATGCTATCCAGTTACTTCATGTTGAACTTGACTACTTTGATATGGCTCATGTTGAACTTGTCCACATTTCTATCGTTCTAGGGTGGATTCTGTGTTTATTTGTACCTACTGATGCTTCAACATGGTTATTGTGTTCATTTAGATCTGGTTATAGGACATTTTTTTGCAGTACCATTATTGTCAACTATTATGTTCTTAGTCTGTTGGATGGGTATATTTGTGATGATATTGTTTGAGAAAGGTCGATGATGACTAGCTTGTGAGCACTGGGAGGCATTGATTTGAATGCTGTCGTGCTATCTTAATTATGAATGCATACACTCTCATGTAGAGGCCAGCCAGGGTCTATTAAATTGTCTTATATATTTCTAAATGCATGTAGATGGATGCAAATGAACAACATTTGATGATGGCTAGGCAAGCAGCTGGGATGGTTGTTGTGATGGTGTGCTTTGTGGTTAGTAGGCTTAGAAAGATTGCTGGAAATGAATGCATCCCCTATGGGCCTAGGACTCATGCTGAGAGACATAGGCAGAGCACACTCTAGATGATGTACAATTACAATGACACTGAGTGCATAGCCATGCTACGCATGAGAAGGGCTCCTTTTTTCATTATGCAACCTGCTTCGTAGTAGGGGCCTTGTACCTGAGAGTGTTGGATGCCCAGTTGAGGAGCAGGTAGCAATGTTTTTGCATGTGGTTGGTCACAACCAGATATTTAGGGTGGTCCACTAATCCTTTAGAAGGTCTATTGAGACAGTTAGTAGAATCTACTACCAAGTGTTGTATGCTGTTGGTGAGCTGAGGGGTGAATTGATCAGGGCTCCTTCCACTACCACACACCCTAAGATTATGGGTAGCCACAGATGGTTTCCTTTTTTTAAGGTATAAGTTAATTACTTTGATTTCTTGTTGGGTAGGTTCACACATTTGCTTATGCACATTTCCTGGTTTATGTAGAATGTAATTGCTGCCATTGATGGTACTCATATGTTGGCAAGGGTGCCTAGACGTATGCAGCAAGCCTTCAGGGGTAGGAAAACAAGCCCCACACAGAATGTAATGGCATCAGTCAATTTTGATCTCAAGTTCACCTATGTCCTAGCTGGTTGGGAGGGATCTGCCCGTGATGCACTAATCCTAGCTAATGCCATTGAGAGACATGATGGCTTCACTGTGCCAGCAGGTAACTGCAATACCTAGTGTCTGCACTTGTGTCCTTCCACCCACTACACACTTTCACACATTGTTGTCCCCCAATTGTAGGTAAAATCTACCTGGTAGATGCTGGATATGCTTGCAGGACTGGCTTCTTACCACCCTATAGGGCTGTTAGGTACCACTTGAGTGAGTTCTCCAACAGAAACTACCCACAAATGCTAAGGAGTTGTTCAACTTGAGGCATTCTTCACTCAGGGTTGTGGTGGAGAGGGCCTGGGGTGCACTAAAGGGTAGGTTCACGATAATAGACAACAAATCTTTCCACAAATACAAGACCCAAGTGAAACTTGTGCTTGCTTGCTGCATACTGCATAACTGGATTCTTGGCTTTGGGATTGATGACATTGTTCCACCTGAGGAAGGGTTTGAGGGTGAGTTGCCTGAGGATGATGAGGCAGAGCTGCCCCTAGAAGAACCTGCAATGGTTACTATTAGGGATCAGATTGCCAATGCTATGTGGGAAGCTAGGGGGCTCACAGGATATGATTCTGTTTCATTTCATTCATGTGTAAAATAATTTGGTAGACCCTGGATATGGAACTCATGTGGTGTATTGCTTATGAACAATTTGTTTGCTATGTCTGAGACCTATGAAATTTGTGATGTATTAAGTTCATGTTTCTTTGCTATGTTCCTGCCATTGCTATGTTCCTTCCATTGGTGCTGATGTTTATTTGCTGGTGTTGTTTATCTGTATTCATGTGGTGTTGCTATTTATATCTAGGAATGGATGGTATGAGTGTCCCTATCCAGAATGGGTTTGAGCCTGCTGCCAACATGGTGCAAGGGTATGCAGCAGTGGCCCAGGCTGCAGTTGCAGCAGCTTTGGCTGGACCTGAGCTTGTAGACCTTGCTGGTGTAGCAGCTGAGGGTGATGCTGCTGAAGGTGTTCCTGCTAAAGTTGTTGCAGGGCACCAACCTCCTATGAGGTGGAACAACAACACATCTGGGTTTGTCCTAAGGAGGATGTCCCAGATCCTGACTGATGGCTCTAGAGTTGATAAGACTTACAAGGACAAGGATGTGAATGCTGTAGCTAAGGCTCTGAGGGAGTACAGTGGTGTGGTTGTTAGCCAAACTCAAGTGTATAATCACTTGAGGAAGTGAAAAAAAAAGTGGGCTAAGGTTGCCAAGTTGAAGGACCTGAGTGGGGCAACATTTGATGATGATTGCCATGCCATAATGCTAGAGCAGGACCACTACCTTGGTCATTGCAAGGTACAAAAGACCTAGTTAGAATCACATTATGCACTTATACCTACACTTGCTTAACTCATACCTACACTAACTGCAGGACCACCCTAAAGATGCTGAGTTCCTAAACACCCCCATCAGGTTCTACACTGAGATGGAATCCATCTTTGCTAGCACTTTGGCAACTGGTAAGTTTGCCTTAGGGTCTAGTGCACCTTTGGGAGTCAACAATGCAGACTTTGTGGCTGCAACGCTTGAGGGGCAGGACTTCTCTTGTCCTGCCTTTGAAGCCAAACCCACCTTTGAGGTTGGTGAGGGCAGCAAGGCTACTCCACCTGTGTCAACCACTACTGGTGTGAAGAGGAAGAGGAATTTTAGTGAGGAGGAAATGCTGATGATGACCAATATGACAGATGTTGTGAACAATGTTGCCAATGCTATGCTGAAAACTGGTGCTGCCCATGTTGATCCTGACCTGTATCTTGCTGTCATGGAGAGGCCAGAGTTCTCCACTGAGGCTTTGATTGTTGCCTACACCCATTTGCTTGAGAACAAAGCAGTTGCTACTGGGTTTATCAACATGTCTACCACCCACAGGCATGTTTGGCTCCAGACCTTCCTGGCAAAGATGGGCTACATGTAGCTCTGTCTAAAGTTGCCTATGGCCTGTTGAGGGGGTTGACTGTTCAGCCTATATTGCCTCCACCTCCCTCACTCCACTCTCTTCTCTTTTGGTTTCTTTTGGCTAGACTGTGCATGGTAGATGGCTGACCAGCACCTGTCCTTTTGGAAAGTGTAATTTGGGTTAGGAGGGTGGCTAACTATAGATGAGCAAGTAAGACTTGGAAGCTGCTAGTAGTGCTCACTTGTTGTGGGCTCAACACATTTGGCATGTACTAAATTGCAACCTCTGTTGGTTGCTTGAATCTTCTTATTTCTGCTTGCCTTTTTACTGCAATGATGTTGGATTGTTGGAAAATGGCTGAGATGATGTTGGAAAGTTGGAAAATGGCCGATGATGTTTATTTCTGTTACAAGTGATGAGGTAGCTGCTTGTTGTTTCTATTGATCTAGTGTCTTGTTTTTATCATGTCTGTCATGGTTATGCGGGACTTGACCAGTCCCTTGCAACACTGGTTATGTGCCAAGTGATGGCAGGGAATGGTCCTGGGCACATGAAATTGGCAAACATGAGTTTGCCAAGTTTTGTTTGCTATTTTTTCCTCCCAGGCAGCTATCTATGATTCATTTTTTTGCCATTACTAACTGAGGCCAATGTTTTTCATTATATCCTATGATGTCAGAAACTAATGACTGAGGATTCGTTTTCTTCTTCATGCAGAACATGGTGTTATGATTCTTGTTGGCCAAGTTGGTAAGCTGTTCTGATACTTGTTGGCAAGGTTTTGAACTGAATTGTTGGTTCATGGGAACAAATGATGGTTTATGTGTAATGGCTGATGATGTTTACTGCATATTACTGATGAGGAAGGTTTTCATGAATGACATATTACTGCGTATTACTGCATCTTACTAATGACTGATGAGGAAGGCCGATGATGTTTACTGCATATTACTAATGCATATTACTGATGTGTAATGGCAAGGTTTTCATGAATGACATGAACCAGTGGGACAGGATCAGTCCTATGCAACACTAGCTCCTAGTTAAGTGATGGCAGGGAAAGATTCTGGGCACGGCCTCAAGTCATGTGTTTCAGTTTCTCATTTGCTTATCTTCTATCAATGCAGCTACTAATGATTACTTTTACATGCAAATTACTGAGGCCAATGTTGTTTTCCTATCCAATGATGTCAAAGTTGATTCATTTCATTCAAGTTGCTAACTTAAGCGACATTTGGGATCCTCGATTTGTGGTTTCAAAACCGGAGATCTTCAATTTTGATTTGGTTAACAGTTTGAAAAATCAAACACATGACTGAGAATTTGCCCAGAACTAAAAACTGATCCTTTCTTATTCATCTTGTTGTTCAAATCTGTTGCCTATGATGTTGCTTGGCCACTATGGGCTTGGCCCGAATCAAACACCATCTCGACCTGGTAGTTGGTGGTAGTTACCCATGGGCCAGGCTAAGGCATTGAAATCAAACACAGAAAAGGTATGAGCCTGCCTCTCCTGATGCAATGCAATCAAACATGACCTTTGGCCCATTGTGGCCAGGCCATGGCTGGCCAGGGCCTGCCTCGCCGGCCAGGCCTCCCAGGGCCAAGAAATCAAACATGCCCATAGTCACCATCAATCTTACTGACAGGCCAGCATGGTATAAGGAGAAGGTTTATCCAGGAAACAAGGTGTGTTTGGTTGATCTACTACCCCCTTGAGACCTTTCGTGTTCAAATTTCCAAGGTTCATGCAGACTTCATTTTACATTTTCCTTTCATGTATGATTTACTGTTGGGCTGTCTATTGCTTCCTATGGGCCTAGAGCCCACTATGTATATCTTGCTGTATCTGTACATTATTATTATATAAAAAGGAAAATAGAGAGAGTTCTAGAGTTCCAGCAGCTTCGTTCTTCTACATGGTGTCGGAGCCTGGATGGGTGATGTCGGCGGTGACTTGCGTAGCGGAGGCGTGGTGAGACCGTGGGAGAAGGCAAGAAGGGGCTCCTGCAGCCCTGCTCGCGGGAACGGCGTGTGCATGAGCAGGGAAGAAGGGTCGTGGCGGAGCGGATTGGAATCGGCGACGGGAGCTTTCAAATCGAGCAGTGGTGCTGCAAGCAAGAAGAAATTGGTGAGTACTGGGAGCAACTCCTGCAGTTCGAGAGGAAGTGGGCTACTGTGTAGTGAAGAAAGAGCAGCTGCAAGCCTGCAAGTCTGTGATTTTTCGAGTGTTCTACATCTGGGGCTGCTCTATTGCTGCTCGTGAGGGGGAGAGGACAAGCTTGCAGGGAAAAAAGAAGGTAGCTCTGGTGGAGTGCTTGTTATGCAGGAGGCTAGCTGTGAGGAGGGTTGTTTGGAGGTGCTACTGCCTTGAGCTGTGTTTTTTGCTGCTCGTATCTGTGGGTACAAGATCTGTGTGGTGGTGTGCTTGGTACTCTGGGATTTCTTGGAGGTGTGGTAGTCGTGGATTTTTAGGAGCAAGATTGCAACTCTTGCTAGTTGGTGGAACTTGATTACTCAACCTTGGGAAGGATATTGGCTTTTGAAATTGTAATTGGTTGGTGCCCTGTGGAGCGGGGAAGGAAGGAAAGCAGTACAAGGTCAGTTATCAAGATACACTAAGCAATAGGGGAAAGCCAAAGAATTGAACAGGTTTTTGAGAAGTTGGTTGAACTGCTTACTGCAAAAGAGCTTCAGAAGATGACTCAAATAATTTTGGCGAAGTGTTCAAAGCTAATGTCTGGTACAGAAGAGTCAAATGGGGAGGAAAAGATGAAACAATTGCAAGGAAGCTCAACGAAGAGCCAGTTTCCAAAGGAAAGTAAAAAGGCGACTATGCTTGGCAATCTCATCAATCTCGCTCATCCTGACAAAGGTACATCTTATGCGAATTGGATACTTGAATCAAGTGCATCTAGACATGTCACGGGTGCATTTAGCGAGTTTGTATCGTATAATGCATATCCATCCACATATAGTGAGATTATTCAAATAGCTGATGGAACATGCCAACCTATTAAAGGGGTTGGTACAGCAAAATGTTCTCCATTTACATTGTCATCGATTTTGCATGTCCCCTCCTTTCCGGTTAACCTACTATCATTAAGTGCTTTAGTTGATCAAATAGATTGTCGGGTTTCTTTTCATCGGGAAAATTGCATCATTGAGGACAAGAAGACAAGAAAAGAACTTGGAATTGGCATCAGGTATGGTGGGTTATGGTTTTTAGACCGAAAGAAAGATGGCAAGTTCTTGGATGCTGCACTAACAACAAATATGAATGAATATGAAGCTAAAGTGATGCTTCAGCATTGTCGATTAGGCCATTTATCATTTGATACTATGGTAAAAGTGTTCCCGGAGATGATGAGTAAGGTGGATAAGAGAATGCTTGTGTGTGATGCATGTGAATATGGAAAGCATACAAGATCAAAATATGTAAGCAGAGGACTAAGGAGCTTATCTCCATTTATGCTTGTTCACTCTGATGTGTGGACATGCTCGATCACCTCAATTAGTGGAATGAAGTACTTTGTTACTTTTATTGACTGTTATTCGCATGTGACATGGATATATCTCATGAGCACAAGAGTGAAGTACTTAAATGCTTTCGAGATATCTGTTCATTGATTGGGAATCAATACGATGCTTAGTTTAAAGTATTGAGGACAGACGATGGAACAAAATATGTGAATAGTGAGTTTAGCAATTTTTTATCAGCCAAGGGAATATTGCACCAAACAACGTGTCCTGATACACCTCAACAAAACAGAGTAGCTGAAAGAGAAAATCATCATATCTTGGAGCTTGCACGTTCACTTATGTTTACTATGAATGTGCCAAAGTTTCTATGGAGCGAGGCAGTGATGACAACATTATATTTGATTAATTGTACACCTTCAAGATTGCTTGTTTGGAAAACTCCTTTTGAGATGTTGCAAGTAAAGAATGAATTTACTGTTCCACCAAAGGTATTTGGGTGCACTTGCTTTGTTAGAGATTATAGGCCTTCGGTGGGAATGTTACATCCTCGAGCAGTTAAATGTATATTTGTGGGGTATTCATCAAGTAAAAAGGGATATACTTGTTGGTGTCCCATTGAACGACGACTCTTTGTAAGTATGGATGTAACATTTTGAGAATATGAACCCTATTATGGAGAGAAGACTGATTTGAGTTCCTTGTTTGAACTTGATGATCAAAGTATAAGTGAGGATGGTCAAGAGGGGGGAATGACATAGATGTGGCAAAAGAGAAGGAAGAAAATCAATCAAGGGCAACTAGAGCTATCACAGGATTGATTCCATACAATGTGGGTAATGCCCAAGTGTGTGAGAGGCAGGAAAATACAGATAATGTAAATATACATGCAAGGCAAGAATAAGGTACTCTTCGAGTTTATACCAGAAGAAAGGAGACCATTGGAGTGCAGCCTATACTACAACAAGTTGAGCAACCACAGTTAGTAGAGCAGAGGAGGAGCAACCACAGTCCTTAGATGTTGGTGTTGATGTTACTAGTACCGAGGTTGGGCAGTCTACTGAAAGAGGGGGAGAAGAAGTCGACCATTCCAATGGTTTGCCTATTTCTCTAAGAAAGGAAGCAAGGAGTACCGCTGGGAAACCTCCAGCAAGGTATGGCTTTGAGCATGACATAAGTAATTATGTCTCTTATGAATCATTGTCTCCTGCATATAGAGCATTCATTGCTTTATTACAATCTGCATATATTCCTAGAGATTGGAGAGAAGCAAAACAGGATCCAAAGTGGCGTGATGACATGATGGAGGAGCTTAAAGCTCTTGAAAAGAATAAAACTTGGGATCTTGTAAAACTACCTAGAGGAAAGAAAGTTGTAAGCTATAAATGAGTGTTCACTGTGAAGCAAACTCCTGAAGGTAAGGTTGAAAGATATAAAGCTCGACTCGTTGCGAGGGGTTACAGCCAAACATATGGCATTGATTATGATGAGACATTTGCCCCGGTGGCAAAGATGAGTACGGTGAGAACTTTGATTTCTTGTGCAGCGAATTTTGGGTGGCCATTGCATCAATTAGATGTAAAAATGCTTTCTTTCATGGTGATCTCTAAGAAGAGGTGTACATGGAGCCATGGAGGTTCCTCCAGGTTATTCTAAACCTGAGATGGTTGGGAAGGTATATAGGCTAAAGAAGTCTTTATATGGCCTCAAACAATCTCCACGAGTCCTGATGAAAACGGATTGGATACGAACGGATATCATTCATACCATATTTGTTTTCATATTTAGGCCCGGATTCGAATTCGAATACGGATAGTGACAACAGTGCCGGATAGGATATGATTGGGTATCGACATCATAAATATGAGATTTTAATATTCAGATACGGATGCAGTATCGGATGTTGAACATCCGGACATAGATACGGACGGATTTAAACCTCTCTAAACAAATTCGGTCTCAAATACGGTCGGAAAATATCTGTACCATTTTCATCCATATCCACGAGCATGGTTTGATAGGTTCAGACATGCCTTATGTGCAATGGGATACAAGCAGTGCAATGGAGATCATACTGTATTTTATAAACACTAAAAAATATGTCTGTGCGTTGCAACGGAAATTATAACTTGTGTCATTTGTTCTAGTACACTTTAGAATCATATAGCGTACGTTAATTGGACATATGCTATCTAACTCGCATGAATATAAATCATGAGTATAGACGGCTATGTGTATGGCTAGCGGTGTCATATGTTTATTTTACAGTGTGCGGTGGCAGTAGCTGCCCTCAACAGCGGCGCTAAGGCCAGTGGCGGCTCCCGTTCATTTGGCCTTATGTGCCTCGCTACCGCTATCATGGCCTTCCACGTCTAGTCCAACGCGGACGAGGTCCTCGTAGCGTCAACTAGCCAAGCTTGCCGTCTCCCCTGGACAAGTGGACCTGGTTGGCAGTGCAGACTGCGGAAGCCGAGGTACGGAGTCTTGATCTGATTTCCACTTGGATCAATTCGTGCTAGCCAAGCTCGCTGCCTTGCCTGCACAAGCGGACTTTGATGGCGACACTGAGGCATGTCGTGGGCACTTTGGGTGACCTGGAGGCTTGATCTGATTTCCAAATCGATCGATTTGTGTATGGGTGGATTGGTTTGATTTTATAAGCTATTTGTGTTTCTGGAGCTATTTTCATTTGAGCTTGGATTTGGATGGGAGACCATCATAATGATAAGTGTCAAAGTTGAACGACAACAACACAGACAATTCTCATTCATGTCAAGTTTTTTTACTATTTTTTCATCTTTGTTTTTGCGTACTATTTTTGTTGGATTTGGATTTACCTTTTACCCGATCTTCACCGTCCGAATAGAAGTTAGGATGCTATAATTAAATAATCCTAGTTCTAAACGGACTCTGAACGCAAACGGGAGGAGAGACAGAAAATTAAATATAATCCTAATTCTGTACAGACTGGACGTAGAGGAGAGGAACCTACCGTCACCGATCCAAACACGGAAGTGAAAGAAAATTGGATGGAGAAATTTTTGCTTTTTATAGATAGGTATAGATTTAGACCGTAAGATCACTGTGCGGCTGTATATGTGGATGATATCATAATTACCGGTGATGATGAAGCAGAGATCAAATGCCTCAAGAGGAATCTAAGTAGGGAGTTTGAGGTCAAGGACCTTGGTCAACTCAAATACTTTCTCGGTATTGAGATTGCACGAAATCCAAAGGGTATTGTTCTATCACAAAGAAAGTATGTCATGGACTTACTTAGTGAAACTGGCATGCTTGGTTGTCGTCCTGTATCAACACCGATTGATTATGTGCCGAGTCAGGTAACCCAGTAAACAAAGAAAGACACCAGAGGCTTGTTGGGTGATTGATCTATTTATGTCATACAAGGTCTGACATTTCTTTTGCTGTGAGTGTTGTGAGTAGATATATGCATGATCCTAGGAGTGGACATTTGGATGCGGTATATCGAATTTTACGCTATTTGAAGAGTTGTCCTGAAAAAGGACTTTGCTTTGGGAGTCATGGTCATTTGAATATAGATGGTTATTGTGATGCTGATTGGGCTAGTTGCCTTGATGATAGAAGATCTACATCAGGATATTGTGTCTTTGTTGGAGGGAACTTGGTGTCTTGGAGGAGCAAAAAACAAGCTGTTGTATCGCATTCAACGGTGGAAGCAGAGTATAGAGCTATGGCTCTTGTGGTTTGTGAGATGATGTGGATAAGGAATCTCTTATCAGAGTTAAGAGTACTAAGAAAATGTGCTTTGAAGTTTTGGTGTGATAACAAGTCAGCTATCAATATTACCAATAATCCAGTCCAACATGATAGAACTAAGCATGCCGAAGTTGACCGTTTCTTTATCAAACAGAAGATAGATGAGGGTACACTAGAGTTGAGTCATGTAATTTCAAGAGAACAATTAGCTGATTGTCTAACAAAGGTTTGGGTGTAAAAAAATGCGAATTAACATATACCAAGATGGGGATGATAGATATCTATCACCCATCTTGGGAGAGTGTTGAGCTGTCTATTGCTTCATATGGGCCTAGAGCCCACTATGTATATCTTGGTGTATATGTATATTATTATGTAAAAAGGAAAATAGAGAGAGTTCTAGAGTTCCAGCAGCTTCGTTCTTCTACATTTACCCTTGTTTTCTTTCCTGGCAGGTGCCTTCTCTCGAGCACAACAACCAGGTGAAAGGAGAGAGCTTGGATTTGGTTAAGTACATTGACAGCAACTTCGAAGGCCCATCGTTGCTCCCTGAGGTAAGAATACATCAGATCGCCTCATCGCCATCAATGTAGCGCTTGCACCAAAAAAAAAATGTTTTTCAGGCTTGTTAATGTCTGGACTCTGAATTCTTCACAGGATCCTGCAAAGCAGCAGTTTGCTGAGGAGCTGCTAGCATATTCTGATGCATTTAACAAAGCAATATTCTCATCAATAGTCTCCAAGGAAAATTTGTCTGAGGAAGCTGGTGACATATCTTTCACATGTTTGATCTGAAAAGGCCTTTTCTGAGATGCTAATTGTCTCATGTCTTTACATCAGTTGCTCCTTCGGATAAAATAGAAGATGCCCTGGGGAAATTCAAGGACGGACCATTCTTCCTTGGTCAGTTCAGTCTAGTATGTCACTGAACACAAGGAGCCACTTTTATCTCTGCAGGCTGCAGCATGGTTCAAAATCAAATCTCTATTAGAAAGAGTTCATATTGTGAATGTGGGCTTGGGTGGTCAAACAGCCCAGACCCGGCCCCCCGGAGATGGCCCGCTCTACCGAGAAGTGGGCCTCACCCGCGTAAAAACCCGTTTGAACTTTCGTCCTCGCTTCGTTCAAAACGGTTAATCGAAGGTTAATACGCGTCCTTGGCCTGGCCATTTAAGTTGGTTCGTTTTCACTTCTACTCTCGATACGGTACTAGACATCCAGCACCTCGCGATCAACAGTAACATGCCGTGCTACAATAACTCAAACCGGCCTGGCCCATCATTGGCCCATTTAGGGGGGTCTCACATCCAGCCACCCTTAAGGACTCAACGTCCTCGTTGAGGATTGAACCAACCTACCCATACGGAAAAAACGTTCAGGATCGACTCTCTTGGCCACGTCCGCATTACCATCTCCCCGGCCCAAGTTGAGCTCCCGATCCATACGTCCGTGAAACCGCGAGAGTTGGCTCTGAATACCATTTCTAACAGCCTAGACCCGGCCCCACGGCGCTGGCCCGCTCTACCGAGGAGTGGGCCCCACCCCCGTAAAAACCCGCTTGAACTTTCGTCCTCGCTTCATTCGAAACGGTTAATCAAAGGTTAATACGCGTCCTTGGCCTGACCATTTAAGTTGGTTCGTTTTCACCTCAACTCGATACGGTACTAAACATCCAGCACCTCGCGATCTACAGTAACATGCCGTGCTACAGTAGCTCAGCCCGGTGTTGTAACACGGTTCCGGAGAACCTTGTCAACACGATGACCGAACTGAGGAGGTCCGAACGATGACCGAACTCGTGCGGACCTTCATCACACGGCGACAAAAGGGTGAAGGTCCGATGAGACAATGAAACAATGAGACGATGAACGGAATTCAATCAACACGACTGTATTGCTCAGCGGATTACAATGGTAGGCCCAGAGGCGACCATGGTTTCGCCAGCCTCTCCTCCCGGTACGACGAGGGTCTCTCTTTTATAGTCGCTCGTACAGTGGGTGTCGCGATTACAACTCTACCCTCAGCTCATGAGGAAACACTTCGCGAATATTCTATCCCTAAGTCTCTCCTCCTCCGGGGCACTTTCGTCTTCTTTCATCCGACACCTTGACGGGCTTCGAATTGCTTGGGCTCGTCGAGAGGCCCACTGGACCCGTGGTGACCTTCTCGTCGTGTCACCCGCCACCGTGAAGGCCGCCGCGGCTCGGTTGGGCCCTTCCCGAGGCCCACCAGCCTCTTTGCGACGCTTCGGATTGGGCCGGGGAGTTCCACCACGCCGGCCCAAATCCCCACCGGCTGGCGGAGGTGGGGGTGACCTCCACCTTATCCCTTCAATCGGTGAAGGTCGACCTCCACCAAAAGAGCCGCCGCCCCCTGTGCAGATCGCGGAGGTCGTCCTCGACCTTGGCCGTCGGCGCGGGCGAACCCCCACGCGCGTGGCGCGGTCGGTGGGGGCCGGGTTGGTGAAGATCGCGGCGGCAGGACCCCTCGTGGCGGGACCCGTGCGGCGGCCCTGGGCAACGCGGAGCTCCGGCCGTCGCGTCGTCTTGAGCGGAGCTCGACCGGGGGGACTCGCGGTGGTGGAGCTCGACCGCCCCCCTCGGTTGCGGCGGAG
This sequence comes from Bothriochloa decipiens, assembly GCA_023333625.1. Taxonomy (NCBI): domain Eukaryota; kingdom Viridiplantae; phylum Streptophyta; class Magnoliopsida; order Poales; family Poaceae; genus Bothriochloa; species Bothriochloa decipiens. Next base: position 15,922,691 of record CM041629.1, on the reverse strand, counting down.
CTTCTCGCGGTGAAGCTCGGCGGTCCCCTCATCCGTGGCCACAGGTTGTGCCGCTACAGCGCCCGTGGGGGCCAGGACTGCGCGTCCCTGCGGAGGTCGGTGTCGCCGACGGTGAAGGTCGGGGCGACCTTCCCCTTGCCACGGTGCCGCAGCGAAGCTCGTCCTCGATCGACTCACGGTCGGGGTCGACGGCGGTGAAGGCCGGGGCGACCTTCCCAACGTGACGGTGCCACGGTGAAGGTCGTCCTCGATTGATTCGCGGTCGGGGTCGTCGGTGGTGAAGGTCGGGGCGACCTTCCCATCGCGACGGTGCCGCGGTGAAGGTCGTCCTCGATTGACTCGCGGTCGGGGTCGACGGCGGTGAAGGTCGGGGCGACCTTCCCATCGTGACGGTGCCGTGG
>CM041629.1:15713882-15922280 GCA_023333625.1 Bothriochloa decipiens | reverse complement strand
ACGGCGGTGAAGGTCGGGGCGACCTTCCCATCGTGACGGTGCCGTGGTGAAGGTCGTCCTCGATTGACTCGCGGAGGTCGGGGTCGACGGCGGTGAAGGTCGGGGTGACCTTCTCCTCATCACAGCGCCGCAGTGAAGCTTGTCCTCGGCGCTCTCAGCCGTGTCGACACGACAGGTATCGCCTCGTTCCTGCAAGCAATCAGCAGTATCCACTGGAGCCGAGTTAAACTTTCGCGAGTCGAGCTCGACAATAGCTTCACGACTCCAGCGGTCGATCCCCAACAACCGGCCTGGCCCATCATTGGCCTATTTAGGGGGTCTCACAGGTGGGCATGTGGTTTTGTCGTGATCTGTAATCTCATTACAGGTGGATACTGCGTATGCGCCATTCATCGAGAGGTCTCAGTTACTCTTTCCCGATGTAAAGAACTACGATATCGCAAAGGGCAGACCCAACCTTCAGAAGTTCATCGAGGTAATTCAGACTGATGGACATTGAATAGGCTAAAGCTTTATGTTTGTAGTACATTCAACCACATTGTTTGAAATGATCCTTTTATCATAATGACCAGGCTGCATGGTCCGTCCAATGCACACCAGTTTTCTTGATAATGCTTTCTTGAGGACAAACTTAATCATGGATTGGTATATTTCAGGAAGTGAACAAGATCGATGCATATACACAGACTAGACAGGACCCACAGTTTATATGTGAGCTTACAAAGAGACAGCTTGGGGTATGATATTTCTTAATTTTTTCTGCTTTGATTGATCTATTTGTTCAGCTAATTTCAAAACATTTGACCATCATTTTAACCTCTAGATTGCTTAAAGCCTGTGACCAAGGATGAAACTCTGGCCAGAAGGACCAGCATAGTAGATCGAGACTCATTTAGTTGTCTGTGTGCTTGAATATATTGCATAAATGGTTTTCAATACGACATGGTCTTCTATACTAGCTGTGCTTCTGAAAATAAACTAGTTGTCCGGATAGTATAGCTAGCTTTGGTAATAATGTATTGATGTCTCTCTATATGAAGGGGTGGGGGAGAGAGAGAATGATATGCAGTGTGTTCTGTCAAATGTTGCCGAGGTCAATGGATCAATGTTCGTCTCATACCAATACTCTCCTTGTGCTGTTTTTTTTATTCATAAAGGAAATCACCAAGTGAGTAAAAAGAAAAAAAATATTATATATGTAACAATGTCCACAATGGATCATTAGCAGACTTGGGCCCTGTTTGCATTTGTTTCTCAGCTTTTCATACAGAAAGGCTGAAGTTGTGCCACGCAGCACAAATATGCAATTCAATAGCTTCTACGATAAACCACTCAAAACATTCCATTCGCTTAAATGTGGCGGGCAACTTCCATTTTGAAAGAATTCAACTAGTTACTTTCTTGAGAAAGTACACATGTAGTTGAATGTGTGTGTAAGAGCTTGTGGCCAATCTGCATTCCACCTTTGGCAATACTACTACCTCTGTCCGGTAAAGAATGCAACTATGACTTGCGAGCTGATTGAAGTGGTTCATGTTTGACCAAATTTGTAATAAATAGTGTTCACGTTTATCGCTCCAAATCAATTGATTATAGAAACACATTTCATAATTAATCTAATAATGTTTTAGATTTATAATTGGTCAAACTTAAGATACTAAAATGTGTTATTGTGCTAAAATTGTATTCTTTTTTGGACGGAGTAATTACAATCACGTAACATTACTTTTTTTAAAATAAGTAGCATGAGCTTTGCCTTTCAATTAAGATAAGAAAAAATGTGTTTATATACAAGCAACAAGTACATGGCCTCTAGGGGCCAAGACCAGTAAAGAAACCCCTCCTCAAAGCAATGCAGCAGCCTCTACATGAACGCTCTCTTTCTTTGCTCTATATCCTCTTTGATTCTCGCAGCCACCTGCAGCACGGTTTCTCTCTTCTTGTTGAATATCATCACCAAACCATTGAATCGTCTTCGCTCTACCTTCGACACTTTGGCTGTGGCCTCCTCCCACCAAGGAATGATGCTTAGGGATCAGCATTCTGTTGCCCCAATATCCCATCAAATTGCTCCCATGTGAGGATTTGGTTCCAAACCGCCTTAGCGAAGGGGCAACATAAGCATAGATGAAGGCCGGTTTCGAGGAGCCCATTGCATAGGGTGCAGTTATCCTGATGTGGCCAGTTCCTTTTTTGCAAGTTATCAGTCGTCAAATGTTTTTCATGAATTAGGATCCATGTGAACATCTTGCACTTATTTTCTGCATATGCTTTCAATGAGCCTTTGAATTGAATACGGTATGCTGAACGGGTGGATTAATTGCCATCCGGAGTCCAATTCCAGGTGACAGTGTCCTAAGTGCCCTGGACTAGCTACACATCCTGGATTCTTATCCAGAGACAGACAAACTCCTCAACGTGGGTAGCTACACATCCTGGATTCTCAAGGAGCGCATCCAATTGTTGTTTCAAAGTTCATCTCTGGCAAGCTAGAAGAGAATAGGAGACTAATACCTAGGCGCTTGTCCCTCTAACCAGTTGTGTGCCAGAATCGAGCTTTTGTGCCATCCCTTAAATTAATTGTAGTGGAGGAGTTGAATAATAGACGATCTACATCATTGCAGGGAAGATCCATTCCTACCCAAGATTTAGAATCTTCTGTCCAATCTTGCCACAACCAACGCAATCTGAGGGCACGACCAAACCCGTCAAGATCGGCCAAGGTCTTTAAGCCGGGTCACTATTGGCCAATTAACCAGGCAATGACCGCTGCTCGCATTTTCCTCTCCTTTTCATAGAAAGGATCTCCTGATTTCGTTAATTTTCTTTTTCGCCCATTTTGCCAAGGGGAATACTACGAGGTAATAAGTTGGCATGGCGGAGAGAATCACGTAACATTACTGTTGTTGAAGATCGAGATACGAGAAGACTCCAGATGATAAAGAAAAGACCAAGGAAAAAATGTTTTTCAATTATGCAAGTGTTAAGGTACTAACAAAAATGATTTAGGATCTGCTAAGGATCAGCCGCCAGAATTTTTTAAACTTTCTGGTCAATTTTTTTATTGTGCTATGCATATATCTATATCTCTTATGAAGATGAATTCTACTTACTATTTCTCTTGCCATGCAAAGTGTTTACGTCATCATCCACTACACATCCAACTAGCACATGCCATCATGTTTCATTCAAGCTATTCATATTAGCATACCACATCATTTATTAACATAAATTTATTTGTCCAAATCACAATTCTAAAAATCATTCACTAACATATATTATAATATTTATTCGATGATATTATTAAATATAAGTAGTATAATTTCACCGTGATTCCCGCAGCAACGCGCGGGTTTCCTCCTAATTTCACTATGAAAGACACGGTATTACTTACATTGATCGACACGTCAACTTAATCCAAACTCTTGTCTCAAGAAAAAAAACTTAATACAAACTCCAATAGCAGCACACGAAACCAAAGTATAGTACGAGCGGCAAATTATGACTCACGACAATGATACGACCGTTTGGATCCTTGGAATTCGTTCTAATGATCATAATATAGGTTAACATAATATGGTCATATGTGAAATATACGTAATACTCCAGATTTGAATCCAGTGACCATGGAGCTGAATCTTATTGGCTTGGAGCACGCCGCCGAACTCTGGGCCTGTTGTGTTTGTCTGTCCCTATACTTGATCCTCTTCACGGTCGCTAAGTAATTTCTTTCGTAATCGTAACTGTGTGAGCTCTGTCGGTGTTTGGCTCAGTAATCACAAATTACCGTCTCCGCTTTAAATTGTAAAACTCTTCTTTTGCTTAATGAATATCGTGCAAAAAAGCTGTTGTTGGCCGCACGGTGGATACTTATCTGCCACTGTTCTGCTGTGGAGGAGTGAGTCGAAACATGAGGATCTATGAAATCAATTTCTGTCACCCATCTCATGAATTTAAGACAAGCTTATGTCTAAACTTTGAAAAGTTGTGTCTGTTAGGTGTTTGAATAATAATCTCCAACTTCCAACGCATGTATTGCTCATATTGTGACACGGGGGCATGAAAGACATGGCTTCAGCCATTACCACACACTCATCTTTTTTCTGGCTACTCGTCATTGCTGACGGTCGAACTGAATTGTTTTTTCTCTTCTTTGAACGTATGAATTGTTTTTTCTTCGGCTTCGCTTTCAGCTCTGACCGGCCTTGGTGCTGCCATTTTGCATGATCTCCTTTAAACAGCACCAGAGTTTTTTTTTTCTGTTCGTATCACCACTGGAGGCAATTGTAGCATCACCGGCTAACAGGTTCTTGACAGTTTTTTACTCTTTACAATGATCATATGACATAGTTGGACATGAGAAAGAGTACCATATCATCGCTATTTTTTCTGTGAGTGTAGCTTTTAGCCTTTGATATGGAAGCCCTTCCTGCTACCTTGACACCTGCTTCGGAGCAGCCACCGCTCTATGATGGCACAACCAGGTCGATCATTTGCTTTGCTCTCTGAAGTTGGGTTTGGATATGATATGACCAGATATAATAGACCACAGACTGCATATGGAATTACTGTTCATGTTCTTGCTATTTTCTCAGGCCAAAAAAACTGTTCATACTACTTTAATGCTTCTCTGACTGTACTTTACCAACCTGGCATTTCCGTATCTGAAACTGAAACTGCAGATTGTATATGTCGTACGTTTGCCCGTATGCGCAACGGGCATGGATCACAAGGAATTACAAGGTACTCAACTCAACCTTAGTTTGGATCCCTCGGTACATGCTTTTAAATTTTCATGATTACTTTGTTGGGAACCAGGGTTTGCAGGAGAAGATCAAACTAGTCCCCATGGACATGACAGACAAGCCTGTATGGTATAAGAAGGTTTACCCCAACAACCAGGTGTGGCTAGTTTTCCACGGTTTAAAAAAAAAATCAAGATCATATCCTACCACTTAATGAGTTTGCAATTCTTCCGGATAGGTGCCTTCCTTAGAGCACAACAACGAGATCATAGGTGAGAGCTTGGATCTGATAAAGTATATAGATAGCAACTTCGACGGACCAAAACTTTTCACCAACGTGAGTTCATCATAAGTTCACAACTGCACTTCAGCTCATGATGGCAGTAGCATGCCCTTCTTAGGTTGCTAATCGCATAATCCAGTTGGTCATATCAGGATTCTGAAAAGCAAAGGTTTGCAGAAGAACTGCTGGGTTTTTCAGATGCTTTCAACTGGGCATTGCTCGACGCACTTAGATCTAAGGGGCCCATGACCGCTGAAGCTGGCAATAACTAAAAATTTTCGTTTTATTTTCATTAGAGTTATGATTGTGCACATAGTGGTTCTTGACTCCAGAAACATTCTTGATTTTCAGTTGCTGCTCTGGACAAAATAAATAGCTCCCTGTTGAAATTCGATGATGGCCCTTGCTTCCTTGGCCAACTTAGTCTGGTAAATTTGCAGAAATGTTTTTCATGCCTTATCCCTCCTTGTTAATGCTAGTTATATTTAACAACGTAGGGGGATCTGGTAATTCACAAGTACTAATGTTACTAGTGTTTTGCGCGCATGCCCGCGTGCAGTGGCCAGCATAGTATTTGTAGACTGAATGCAAAAAAGAGGGCGTGCAGTGGCCAGCATAGTATTTGTAGACTGAATGCAAAAAAGAGGATCACATGCTTAGGCGTGAACTAAATAGCACAACAACATATGTTCATACGTGACGCGAGGCTTACAAATTCAAAACTAAGTGACAAATTCAAACAGTTCAACCCATCAATGCTTTTCCAGGTCAATTGGAAAGATAAAAGCAGCCCGATTGGAAACGGCCATCCATCCAAATCAAATGCTCAGCCATACAAATCAAGATAATAAGAACAGCACAAGCTGAACACATAGAGAAGTACAATTTTAGCAGAGTCTCAACAGCTGATCATAATACAGAAAAGCATAGAGTCTGGTGCACCCAACATCGCAAGCAACGCACCCAGCCTGAGCTACATTAGCCTGTCAGAGAGCTCAGCAAGGGGGCGTGGGCCTGCAGGTGCTTCGAGGACGCCAGCATAATATAATTATAATTCTACTAAGACGCGCATGCCAATGGAGAGCTGAGGTCTCCTGGCCATAACGAAGGGACCAATGTAGCTAGGGAATGCGCACAGGTCCGGCCACACGACCATCTAAGCAAATAGTTTACACAACTCTGGCCCAATGGAAAGGCCACTGGAGTTAGAAGTTCATCCTGCCTGAAGGCCGACACAGGGGCCAATGAAACACATAAAGACGACGGGTCAGTTTCCGCTGGAGAGGATGCCACGCCACCAAAAAAATAGGCAGGAGTCTTCTCTGGACGGCAGATGTTAGCGAGCCAGTCCAACCAAAAGTTTGGGAGCTGCTGATGGTTCCTGCAGTCAAAAAATGGGTTTGTTGAAACACCATAACTGGTCCAACACTGGAAGGAGATTCTGACTGTAGACCACTTGCCTGATCTAGCCGCTCTCCTGAGCGAAAGAATGGCCATCAGAAGAGTTGTCACTCTCAGCATTCATAGGCTTAGCAGCTGCAGCACTGTAGAAAGGCATATACATAAGGAGCATTGCTTAACAAACATGTCATCATCAAAGGGGATCAACAACACTAAGCGGAATTTAATTAGCATTTAAATCAGGAAGCTATGAATTTGTTTAAATAGTAGGCCAAGCCAGAAACATGTTTACACTATATATGAGGTGGAGGTTTAGTTACTATGCTGAAGCGCGAGAAGTAAACTTATATTCTTTCTTGCAATAACAAAATAACTGACACAGTTATCAGAATAAAGCAAGGGAAACCAATATCATACAAAAATTTTCCTACAATTATTAGAAGGCATATTGACAGGGCTTTTAAGATAACTGGAGCGCACAATTAAACCACATAGTGACACAGGGCTTTTAACATACCTTGTGTGTGAAATGTCTGCCACATCAGCATTGGCATCAGCACCATCATCGTCCTGTAAAAGCCTGCGGCGACAAGAAGGACGCTTGTTTGCCTTCGAGGACTCATTGGAGATAAAGATCAATTAGACACTGATGAAAAAATACTTGCTGTGTGTGTTTGAGAGGAACAAAACAAACAATTACCCTCTCTGACATTTCTTTGTCATCGGTGTTTCAAGGCCGGGTGGTGGAGTCTGCAGGAAAGAAACAATATAAGCATTGGAAATGCATAGCCTGAATTAGTATCATGCAGTATACGTGTTGGCAGGAACATACTGTTAAGATTGCTGGTGAAGCCTGAGTGCTATCCGGCGTAGCAGCAGCGGACAGGCTACGTGCATCCTGATTACCAGTTTTACCTGAAGAATTGCCAGATTCAGCAGCACTTTCATTTCCACCATCATCCTGTGCAGCAACAGCAGGAATAGGAACTGGCTGACCATGGGATGTCACCAGAGCTGCAACACTGAAGGTCTTCTGAGCCTTGTAGAAGTTCTGACGGTTCATTGTAACTGCGAAGGTGAACCTAAGGGAGACCAGCTTTGTTATGTCAGCTGGATACTCATTAGCACCCGTAGCTGTCCTCAGAAGTTGCTGGACAGGTTTGCCAATCATACGGCGAGCAACATCTCCAAAGGCAACCATTTCAGCTTCATCTGTGCCATCGAGGGCCGTGAAGCACACCTTGTACCTGTTGTTAACTCGAAGTCAGTATCTAGCGGTATTTAAGCTTGAGAATGGAAAGCAATGAAATAATGGAATAGGTTCTTACGAATGACGTGTTCGAGCATGGTACACATCTATAGCCAGTGCCATCTGGAGTACATGACTTGCTGCATTTCGTGCAGGATGGAAACCACCATGATGCGTTTGGGAGCAGACGGCCAACGGTAACAGTACAGCGGTATCCATTATCCTGGAACGACGAAGAAAGAAATCACAAATTGATAGAAGGAAGAAAGAATGCTGATGGGACCAGGAAAAAGGATGAAGCTGTTTCTTACAGAGAACTCCCATGGATCAATTAGGTTTAGGTCCCTCAGATTCTTCTCTCGCTAGCCTACCAAGCACACCGGTAGCCCGTGCAGCTATGGAAATTGCAGAACGTGCCACTCCGCTATACAGCAGCACCCCTTCGTAATTGTAATCAACCACCACAAACCCATACATCTTCTGAAGGAAAGATATGGCCTGCAGCATAACCATGGACAACAGAACTGTCCATGGGTGCCCAGAAAAAAAAACTACGGCAGGATCTAACCGTCCCAGCACACGGCACATCGATTTCCACCCCATACACCAGAGCACCATCTCCAGCGATTTCAGAAATAACAGCCGCATACGGCAGACCACAACGCACCACCACAGCCTGCAGCAGCGACAGAAGCGAGGCACCCACAACAAACATCGGCACGTCTGCTCCACTCTGTGAACCCGACTACACGAAACATGGAAAAAAAAGATCTGAAAGGAAATAGAACACACCGACGAACCACCCAAATCACAGTAAGAGCTCAGCTGAACTTCAAGCAGGAAATCGACTGAACAAAGTAAAATATGCGGAGATTGCAGTTAAAGCACAATACCAAGACGCCGAGGACGCAGACCGTCCTTCCAAACAGCGAGGCCGCCTCGACACGGCAGCCAAGCTCCTGGTCCCGCTCCTGGCACCGCTACTGGCCTCTCTCTCTCCGGCCTCCTCGGCCGCCGCCGTGTCCCCTCCTGGTCCGCCGCGCGCCTGCTCCAACTCTGGATCTGACCCCGAGTCACCTGAAAAGCGAAGGAGAAGCGGCGGCAGCCAGATTGCATGGCCGGCCGAGCCGCAGGAAACGAGCGAGATCAGGGGACGGTGAGAGGGAAGGAGCGAGACCGCGAGAGGGAAGGAGCGAGAAGGGAACGCAGGCCGGTTTTCGCAATACCTCGGGCGGCCGTCAGAAACGCAGCGGAAGCCGGAACAGTTGCTGGCCCGCTCCTCTTATAATCGTCTGTGCCTGTCCGAGGAGCGAAGGGAAATCACCAAGCAACACAGGAGAATGACGGGCGGGCCCCTTAATTCCTGGAGACACTTTGAGCGCGTTTGCGATCCTGGCTCAGCGCAGCCTAGCCAGCTCAACTGGACCAGGCTAGGTCAGGCCTGTCCCAAGTGGTGCAAGAGCACGTGTTTGTGCATCTGCATCAACAGAGCTCGGCCCAAGCGAGCTCGTGTTTGCGACCTAGCCTTCAGCCGGGCTGAGAGACCAACCGCCACCAACTACCAAACCGAGAACGTGTTTGGCAACTGGCTGTGGTCAGCCTGACCCAGGGATCAAAACAGATTTGAAGCTTGATCAATTGAGAATGTTTGAGACTTGAGCAAGAAGATCATGGACATAAGCATGGACACCACTAGCAAACCATACACAATCAGTGGTGACATTAGCACTAGGCCTCATACAAATTTCACAAAGTTCACATTGCATTGCTGGCTACAAGGAATAATAAAACCAGATGAAAGAAGTACAACAGCATAAGTTATAAGAGTGGCCGAGCAGAAGAACAACTAAAAGGAACAGAATTGTAAAGCAAAATGACATGTAGCCAGCTAATTAGTCCATCCACATTGTCATCATCGGCCTAATGAATGATAGTTTCACTTCTTGCACATGTACAACGGGTAGCATAGAGCAACTACAACCGTAAGTAAGAACAAGATGATCATATTTTTCCAACAGACATGCTTACCACCAGCTGGGGGATCAGTGGGTAACAACAAGGGTGTTGCAAATGATGAGGCATCAGTGTGTAACAACAGTGGTTCTGTTGATACCCATGGCACATGAATAACATGTAGCATAGACATACCACAACCAGGACTAAGATCAAGATGAACACATTCTTCCAGAACACATGCTTACCATCAGATTCATTAGGATTTGTGAACCAAGTCATTGGTGGCTACAGGAACAAAAAATTGGCCTCAGCTATCAAAAATGGTTGGTTCATTTGTCAAGTCATTGGTGGCTACCAAAGAACAGAAAGCATGGAAAAAAAGCCAAATTAAAAACAAATGTCATGGCTACCACAGAATCATTTTGCTCATTGCACTTCCTGCCATCAGGCATCAAAAAATGCTGTTGTTGCTAAGGACAGCCACAACAGAACACAAGTGGATCATGACAGCCATAAAGAGCCATAGAACACAACAGAACCAAAACAAATAACAAATAGGTAGCCACCTCATATAATTGTTTTGCATCACAGGCCAGTTGCATACCAAAACATCCACCAATAACAGACAAGTAGGAAGCCACAATTGAAGCAACTAGAAGCATGCAAATATGAAATAAAAGTACTCAACAGAGATAATTAAAGGAGCAACAGTGTAGCACAACAACAAGTTAAAACCCTAACCCAGCTGTTAAAACAGAGACCAATAGTTAAAACCGTAACCCAGCAGAACAACAAGTTAAAGGAGCACAATGTAGCAAGCTAATTAGTCCATCTATATTGTCATCATCGCCCTCATCAAAACAGTTTCACTTCTTGCACATGAACAAGAGATAGCATAGGGCAAGTATAAATGCTTGACATTGGAGGCACTACAGATGAAAAAAGGTTGCGCCTCAGTCGATTGTTTACATTGAATGATGGCAAATTTGACATCATTGGCTTGAAGAACATAATTTTGGCCTCAGCTTTGTAATTCTGTTGGATTTAGTTACTCAATCATAGTCACTGGTGGATGCCAACCAAAACAAAATAGAATGCAAACAACAGCATAATTGGAAAACCAGAAAACTTGCAAGCCTACCAATCAACACTTGTACTCACAGGGTTGCACTCACTGCCATCAATCATCATGGATGTTGTTGCAAAGCAAGGCATGCTAGCAAAGTGATCAAGGCAAGCATAGGAAAGCAGATAAAACAACAGCAAGGTACAGAGCACAGCAAAATGGCATCCACCTCATGTATGTTATTGCATCATAGGCCATAAATTTCCCACTATTACCACCATCATAGGCTACCTCATGTATGTTATTGGAAAATAACTCATTACTGATGAAGACAAAGTAGCCAATAGTAATGAACATGCAAATATGAAATAAAAGTAACGAACAGAGAAGTAGGAAGCCACAATTGAAGCAACTAGAAGCATGCAAATATGAAATAAAAGTAGTGAACACAGACTACTATTAAGATGTTACAATAAAAGCAGTCGATAGAGACTACTATCCAAGGGTTCAAATGGTACCCAAAGTTCTTACCAGCTGTTAACCACCCTCCCAGCCAAAGTATACCAACAAGGTTAGGTGTCAAAAGAGTGAGAACTGTCCAGAAAAGCTACTAGATGTCAAAAGCAGTCAAAAGAGGAGAGAGTGGGTGAGGGGGGTGGAGGAACTATACATCTCTACAGTCAACCCCCTCCTGGCCAACACTACCTTCATGTAGTGTGACTAGATGTAGTAGTTTTTGGCTAGGTAGTTCCTAAGCCAAATGACCCTATGGGCATCACTCATGTTCACAAAGCCCCTGCCTTGGGCCTTGTTGTCTAGGAGGAAGGTGTAGGCAATAATAAGTGCCTCCTCAGAGAATCCAGGCATCTCCATCATAGCAAGGTACAGATTGGCACCAACATGGGCAGGCCCAGTCTCCCTAAGAGCATTGGCCACATTGTTCACAGCATCACTCATGTTAGTCAACATCAGAATCTCATCCTCAAAGAAGTTCCCTCTCTTCCTCTTTGTACCAGTAGCTGAGGAGGTAGGAAGCACTTGAGCAGCATTGCTATCCCCTCCCTGTTCACTAGGGACTGTTGTAGGGGTCACAGGAGGGGCATCAGCCTGGTTCTGCCCTAAGGCTTCACCAGACCCAAGTGCAAACTTGCCTGTGGCCATGGCATTACCAAAGATAGCCTCCATCTCACAGTAGAACCTAATAGGACAGTTAAGAAACTCTGCATCTTTAGGATGGTCCTGCATGGTTGGCCAAAGATAATAGATGAAGGCAAAGATAAGAAAGGATATGAAGGTCAAGACAAAGATAAGAGATCAATTAGCTACCTTGCAGTGGCCAAGGTAGTGCTCTTGATCAAGCATGATAGCATGATTCTGATCATCCCAAAGAGCAGCACTAAGGTCCTTGAGTTTGCTCACCCTAGACCACTTATGCCTCCATTTCCTCAAGTGGTTGTACACTTGAGTGTTGCTAACAACCTCCCCCACAGAACTCCTTAAGGGCTTTGGCCACAACATTCACATCCTTGTCCTTGAACACCTTGTCAGGCTTGCTGCCATCACTAACAAGGGCAGCCATCCTCCTAAGAACAAAACCAGAGGTGGTGTTGGTCCACCTCATTGCCCTTACAGCCCCAGCCACAGGAGCAGCAACATCAGTAGGTGGTGGTGCAACTAGAGCAGCATCAGCACCAGCTGCAACTGGAGCAGCAGCACTAGCACCAGCAGCAGCATCAACAGGAGTAGAACCACCACTGATGAGCTGCTCCATGACTAAAGAACCAGCAACAAACCCACCCTCAAATGGAGATGAAACCATCCTAGTACTATCATGTTTGACAACACACAAACTTAATCAAATAATGTGTAACAGCATTGTAGAAACATGAACAAAATGGATAGAGTGAAACATAAACAACATGAATAACAGAATGGATGAACAAGTAACAGCATGAATAACAGGATGAAAGAAACAATAAAATGGTCTCAGCCTTATCCACCAAATTATTACATCAACATCACACACACATGAGTTCCATAGCAGGGTACAACAGCTATTCAACAACATATTACATCAAGTAGTGTTTGTCCCCCTCCCTTCCCACATAGCATTGCAAATGGCATTCCTTATTTCAGTCATTTCAACAGTCTTGGTCCAGATGAGCTGGGGGCAGGTTGGTTGGATCAGATGACCCTGTGAAACCTTCCTCAGCAGGCACTACTTCATCAATACCAAAACCTAGGATCCAATTGTGTAAAATGGCACAGGCAATAACCAGCTTCACTTGTGTCCTATACTTGTGGAAGGGCTTATTGTCCAAGATCCTAAACCTGCCCTTGAGTGCTCCTATACCCCTCTCCACAGTCACTCTAAGTGATGAGTGCCTAAGGTTGAATAGCTCCCTTGCATTGGTGGGTCTATTCGTTGGGCCATACTCAGATAAATAGTACCTAACCCCCCTGTAGGGAGGTAGGAAACCAGTTTTGCAAGCATACCCAGCATCTACCAAGAACATTTTACCTACACAAGACATCTACTATGAGATTTGTGTTAATAGGCCATGGAATATGTCATAGTAGATGTAAAATGTGATTGTGCAATTACCTTCTGGCAAGCTCAAGCCATCTGCCCTGGCTACAGCATCTGCCAAAACAGTTGCATCATGGGCAGAGCCCTCCCAGCCAGCCAGGACATAAGTGAATTTGAGATCACAATTCACAGCCACCAACACATTTTGGGTGGGATCCTTTTTCCTACCCGTGAAAGCTTGTTGCATGCGCCTAGGAACCCTTGCTAGGAAATGTGTGCCATCTATAATGCCAATTACATCCTAAAAACCTTGTGTCAGTCATTGCAACATGTCTAATTTAACTAATGAACCCAGGATGTTCATTTACCTTGAAATATGGATTCCATCTATGGCTTCCAAGTATCTTTGGGTGAGTGCTTGTGTTAGCTGGCTTGATCATTTCATTCCTAAGCTCACCCACAGCATACAACACTTGATGGAAGTGCTTGTGGACAGTTTGGATGGACCTCCTAAAGGACTGGTGGACAACCCTAAACCTCTGGTTGTGCCCTACAACATGTAAAAACATGGCAACCTGCTCCTCCACTGACACCCCCTCCCTATCAGTGACAAGACTCCTCTCTCTAAAAGTGCTCACTAACCCAAAAAAGGCAGCTCTCTTCATCCTAATCATAGAAATACACTTTGAATCAGTGGAGTGGTATATCATTGCCAGTGTTCTTTGCCTATGCTGTTCATTTTCATCCCTAATCAGAGCCAGTGCTATAGGGTCAGGCTGGGAGGTTTCAGGTTCAGGGGTTTTCCTTTTCAGCCTACTGGATACAAAGAAAACCATAACAACAGTCAACGCAGCTGCCTTCCTAGATAGTATGTCACGGCTCAAACACAGATCTATCTACAAGCATGTAAAAATGTAACATGAATTCAACTTTGTACCCTGCTAAGGCATCAACATGAATGTGAAATGAATGCATATGAAAAGCACGGCTACAACTTGTAAGTGATGCCTCCCAGTGCTATCTTTGGACTACATCATCGACCAATCAGAAACAGTACTACATAAGCAGTGAACCCAAACTCATCAAGAACAACAAGATAATAGAAACCAAAACAGATCAAGAACATAGGTACTAAAACCAAACAGATCAAAAAAACAAGGTATAATAAACTTTAACAGAACAAAAACATAGGTACTAAAACTTAACAGATCAAAAACAGTAAGGTATAATAAACTTTAACAGATCATGCACATAGGTAGTGAACCTAACAGATCAAGAACCGCATAGTAGAACAAGCCCTAACAGACCATGAAGAAGATAAGTAAACCGTAACACATGAAGAACAGGGAACCACAGATCATGAAGAAGGGGGTGGATTTCACCTTGCCTTGGGGTCACACGAACGGAGAGGAAGTAGATCTGGAAGTAGAGGATGCAGATCAAGAGGAAGACGAAGAAGATGCGGACGGAGAAGAAGAGGAAGACCAACGCCACGGAGTCCCAGCAGCAACCGGGGCGGGGACACCGCCACGAACATCAGGGCCGGAGCGGAAACCAGCCGGAGGTCGCCACTGCATCCACGCGCCACCAATCACCGCCGGTCTCTCACGAGGGAGGTGGAAGAGCAAGCAACGAGAGGAAGAAGAACTCCAGTGGAGAGTGGCAACCCTTATAAAGGCAGGCGAAATCGGCGTGCTTTCGCTTCGCGCGCGGCAGCCATGGCGCGGGAAGGAGGTTTCCCCTTCCCGCCAGAGCCCGCGCGAGCCACCCCGTCGCCGCTCGAAATCGCCCGTGAACGCCGCCACGAGCACGGCTCGGAAGAAACGATGATTTTCGGCGTTTCCAGAGAGCCAGGCGGAGAGGGCATTTTTAACTCCCCAGAGCCAGGCCACCTCACGGACCAACACCGCAAACACGGCAAGTTACAGCCCATAATCGTAGCCGAGCCCGCAGGCCGCCCTCGCAAACGCGCCGTTTGTCCCTACCGTCAGCGTCCATGGTGTTCAAAACGCACCACGAGGCCCCTGGACAGCAGGGCGCTGCCCATCCAACCGAAAAACCGCTTAAACCATGAGCAGCTGACCCGTGGGGTCCTCAACGGGGAGCCAATGAATCGACGACAACCAAAAGCAGCCCCTGTACAACCCCATCCCGTGGACCCACCCGATGACGCAGGGCCATCTTCTGCAACGGCACGCGCGCACGCACCACGAACGTGGACGCGACGCGGCCTAGACAATGCGAGCGGCACCCAGTGTTTTTCCACAAACTGTCACTGACCCACCGGACCCAGCATTCTTGCAGCAAGTGGAACCCAGAAGTCATTGGCACGTTCCCAAAGCCAGCCCGCGAGCCGGTGCAGCTGGGCCAACCGAAGCCAACCAACCAGGACTCGACACCAGACTGAGCGGGGGAAAAAAGCACACTGACCCATAAAGCCGGACAGGACCCAAAGCTTTTTTACCACGGGCCGCGCGCCACAGGCATGAACGGCTGCTCCGCTGCAGCTGAGCCAGGGAGGCCAACCAACGACGCGTCGACAGCGGCCCGACGCCATGCACGCCGTACGTACCAGCCGAACTCCTGTGCATGGCTACCAACGCGAAGAAAGTCAAACAGCTGGCAACCGTTGATCTAGACACGAACGGGTAGGAAAATTTTTGACCGTCGTGGACACCACCAGGCCGGTTTGTGGCCTGCCGATAGAGTCTTCTTTAATTTGTTCTTGGGATAGGTGGACATCGCATACGCACCATTCATCGAAGGGTTTCAGATATTTTTTGCTGGCATAAAACATTTTGACATCACCGAAGGGAGAATCCATATACATAAATTCATCGAGGTAGTTTTTTCACTGCATGTTCATGCCTTTAATCTAATGATTCATGACGCCAGAACAATGTATGATAGGAAATGAACAAGATTGACGCGTACACGCAGACCAAGCAGGACCCTCAAGAGCTGCTTGCTTTCACAAAGAAGAAGCTTGGGGTATGACTTAACCTTTTATACGGCCATCTTAACCTTTTATACGGCCATCTTGATCTGAGATACTACTTGCTTATTAACCACTGGCAATTCCTGCCATGTATTGATACTTCTTATGTCGCTGAAATAGTAGTGGTGTCTTGCCTACAGATTTAAGGATACATGAAGCACTCAGTATGCTTGCTCTGAGCTCAACAAATGGCTATTCATACGAATAAAATGAAGGAGAGCCCGTCACACAAGGTTTTAGCAGGTTGGAATTAAGATGGCTATGTATCTATCTTGACAGGCTTCACCTAGGAATAATCAGGATGAGATCAACAGCTTGACTGTTGAATGTTGTCGATACGTTTTGTTCTCCAACATGAAAAGCTGCAAATACCTCGCTATTTTATTTAGATGTGTTACCTCCACCAAAATGTAGTACTACAACATCTCTGAACATTCCACATGGTTAGTGGTCAAGCATATAATGTTCAGGAGTTTTCTCTAAACGTAACTAGCCATCAGCTCTTGTGATCCCTCTTCCTCATTGCGCTTGAACTAGCGCAATCTAACAAATTTTTGGCATTTTCGACGACTCAGCCTGAGTAACTGAGTAGAACAAAGAACCATCTTCAGTCGTCTGCTATGTATGCACCGACCGCATGGTGTATTCTGCTACGAGCTTTGAGAACAGAGACGACTTATCCTCCAGCAATTTTGTCGGCTTGTCGTGCTCGACGGCCACGCCTGCAAATAACAGCACCAGCGTCATCACACCAGAAGCGCCAAAGGCATCACATTAAGTAGTAATTGCTGTTTGTAGCACTAACCGTTGTCGAGAAGAAGCACCATATTGCTGTGAAGAACGGACGTGATCCTGTGCGCTATCGTGATGACTGTCGTCTCTGAAAACTGCTGTCTCAGTGTTTTTTGGATCAAGTTGTCAGTTGCAGTATCCACTGAAGCAGTGGCTTCGTCCAGAACAAGGATCTTACTCCGTTTCAGAATTACCCTACCAAGACACACAAGCTGACGCTGGCCCACGCTCCAGTTCTCACCATTCTCTATCACTGCAATCCATGTCATGAACATTTCACAAGAATATTCAGTACCATGTGCCTCCATTCTTTTATTTTGGCAAAACTAGTATATACTACGAAAAAAATGTGAAAGATACAAACGTGCGGGGAAAAATGTCGTAGACTCTGAACTGCATAACTAATGTAAGGATACCAGACCTGGTAAGTCAAGCTTCAGATCCTTCCTTCTAACTTCATCCCCTAACTGACAACAATCCAAAGCCTGAAATCAGGAGCAACAGATTGGTATTTTCAACTATTTTCTTTCCTTCTGAGAGAAAAAAAAAGGGGAATGACATAGAATTTAGGTAAAACCGATGCATGTGAAATGTGAAACTACCTCCCAGATTTGATCATCAGAGTACTCCCCAAGAGGATCAAGGTTACTTCTAACAGTTCCTTCGAACATTGTCGGCTCTTGCGGAATGATGCTCAGTCTGGATCTCAGATCATGCAGTCCAATTGTGCAAATGTCGACGTCATCTATTACTATCTGTCCAACAGTGGGGTCCACAATGCGGAAAAGGGCCTGAATGAGGGTTGACTTGCCACTTCCTGTTCTTCCAACAATACCGGTCTTCATCCCCCCCGGAAAGGTGACTGTAAGACCCTTCAGAACAAATGGCAACTGTGGCGCATATTTAACCTGCATCAAACTAAAAAAATAAGTAGGCCTTCCTCCTGGCATTATTCTTTTGTTCTCCTATTATGCACATATGTCCATCTGACTTCTTCAGATTTATTGATCAAAGCATAATCTGGATGCCGGAAAGACAAATAGTGGAACAAAGCACACAATTTAAATATGCCTTTGCATTACACAAATTATTCACGACACGATAATACTCCCTATGTTCCAAATTATAAGTCATTCTAAGAATCTTGAAGAGTTACATCTCAAGTTTGACCAAAATTACAGACAGAAATACAAAGATCTATGACATCAAATAGGTATATATAAAAAAATATTCAGTAAAGAGTCTAATAACACTTAGTTGGTATCATAAATGTTATTATCTTATTATATAACTTTGGTCAAACTTCAGATACTCTGACTATTAGATTCTTGGAATGATTTATAATTTGGGATGGAGTGGTACAGAAAAAGAAAGGAATACAACACAACAGCAAAAGGATGCGGGATTTACATGGAGATTATGGAGCTGAATTTCTCCATTAGATGGCCAGTTATGAGCCAACTTATCTTGTGACATAACAAGCAGGGGTTCTGCAGGAATGCTAATGTACTGTAGAATTCTCTCTACTGATATTATCTTGTTCTCCAAAGTGCACATAGCCCAGACAACCCATGCTTGAAGCATGTTCAGATTAAGCCCATATGTGATAGCAAGACCAGCAATACCTGAAAGTTCGGCGTGATGTTAGTTACGAATCCATATCAAATACTATATAATTTACTGTCATCCATCCAGCAGAACTATAAATAATGTTCAGAGTTAACATGATATATACCTGGATCAATGAGACCGGTTGGTAGATTGATCAAAAATATCAAAGAGAAGGCAAATACAAGAGATGACAACACATCCAGACGAAAGCAAAGCCACTCCCTTGCTCCAGTGTTGTAGAATCTCGGTCGAGAGTAGGCATCTGTTAGATGGCTATTAGTTGACACAAACTGTCTTTCCTTGCCGAAACTTCTAATGGTAGTTGACCCTGTTATTGATTCTGCAAAATGTTGTATGGTAGGAGCTTTGCAAACTCCTACTAGCCTTTGCAGCTCCCTAGCTGTGTCAATGTAGTATCGCTGCAACAAGGCAAGTATTTTTTTTAAGGTAACAACATCAGCAGGAGCTCTGCCCTTTAATTAAGGTAGGAAAAAGAAAGTTTATGTACAAGGCAAGTAAAATGAGATATGGGTGATCCTGCAGTTTAGGATGGAGGATGATAGGATTGGTAAAAAGTACCTGATACCATACACAGGTAGCAAATACAGGGATGAAAACAACGAAGACCTGCCATGCAACTTGAGACATCACCACGATAATTCCGATAATTTGAATGACGGAAAATGCAAAAAAACCCATATTGTCAGCCATGTTAGTGTCCACCTCACTTTGATCAGTTGAAGCCTGCAAATTTTGAATAAATGAATTAGCATAGTACAAGTAAATGAATTGAACTAACAATATTTGACGAAGATGACTTGCCCTATTCAAGATGCGCCCGCTCGGAGTAGAATCGAAGAAAGACATAGGAGCTCTGAATATGGACAAATGCATCTTGTTGAATAACAAAGTCGCTGTTTTGTAGGCAGCTGTTGCAAGGAGCAGTGATCTTACAAGGATGCACAATGAGCTTCCAAGAGCCAGGACGACATAGACATATATCAGTGTTGACATGCTCACTGGAGGCTCAACATCCGTTGACACGGGAACAGCCCAAACCATCCAGTAATTACCCATAGTTTGAAGTATTTGGAAAAGTATCTGTGCTAGCAACACAAACGGCACAAGAGCTCCCTTATAAGCTAGTGTGATGTACTTCCAATAGAGCCAGAACCCCACCCTACCTTTCTCCCTTTCTTCTTCCTGAACCAGCTGCCCACTCTGAGTATTCTCTTCATCATTGTTGGCTTTATCTTTCTTCTCAACTGATGACAATGATCTGGACAGCTTCGGCTTTGCTTTGCCACTTGAAGGAGAGGGCACATTGCCTCCATTCATGGAGTCAATCGCATCCAATGTTGTCAGAGCATCCTTGTGAGCACCAACTAGCTCCATAAACTCGTTCCCTGAACCTAGTATTTCGTCGTATTTTCCTGCTTGTGCTATTCTTCCATCTTTCATGACCTACATTACGAGCTTTATAATAAGAGTCATAGGAATTTATGGTAACAATCAAACATTAAAACTTTACCAAGAAATTCTCACAAGAATGAGGTCAGCGGTAGGTAGGAATTCAATCTGATGAGTGACATAAACCACTGTTTTTGAGGCCAAATCTCCAAGCAAGCATTCCTGCGAAATAGAACTTGTAAGACATGAAGCTTAGTTAGAATAAATAAATAAATAACATGTACCTTGAAAAGGTGGGATCCTGTATGGGCATCAACTGCACTGAAGGGATCATCGAACAAATAGATGTCAGAATCCTGATACAGAGCGCGGGCTATCTGAATCCTTTGCTTCTGCCCGCCACTAAGGTTGATGCCTCGCTCGCCAATGACTGTCTGATCACCAAATGGCAAGATCTCCAAGTCTTTCTTCAGCGAGCAAGACTCAAGTATTCTGTCATACTTCTCTGCGTCCATCTCTTTGCCAAACAATATATTCTCCTGAATTTTGCCGCTCTGTATCCATGCTGACTGACTGACATACGCTGTTGTCCCACAAGTCTGGACCTCTCCTGATAACTTTGGAATCTCACCAAGAATGCAAGACAGCAGGCTTGATTTGCCGGAGCCAACTGTCCCACAAACAGCAACACGCATGCCTGGCCTAGCTTGGAAGTTGAGGTCCTTCAGTGTTGGGACTTCAGGTGAGGCTTCCCAGGAGAAGCACCCATTGTTGACGTTGATTGCAAAGTCAGAGCTACCACTTGGAAGCCTCTCCACAGCATCACTCGGCAGCTCGTCAAGGCATAGGAATGATGCTATCCTGTCAAGAGACACCTTGGTCTGAATCAGCACTTTTATACTGTCAGGAAGAACATATATCGGTTCCTGCAGCACTCGGAACGTGGCCAATGCTGACAGCACCTTCCCTGACTCCAACGGGATCCCCATGAGAATGCAAGCTCCAAAGCTGACCACAGCAACGACGGTCGGGGTGCCCCAGAAGGCGAAGGTCACCGTGGCCGATGTGTAGAGGTATTTCTTTAGCCAGTTCGTCTCTGTCTTCCTCAGCTCAATGATCTTGGACAAGAATTTCATCTCCCACCCCTGCAGCTTCAGAATCCTCATGTTGTGAAGGATCTCGGTCGTCGCCTTCATCCTGACGTCCTTGCTGTCCATGAGCTTCTCCTGGAACTTCTCCTGCATTTTTCCGGGAGGCACGTTGGCGAGCATGATGACCACGGTGGCACCGAGCGCGGCAAGCGAGGCGAGCCCGAGGGTGGAGTAGAGGATGAACATCGACATGCCTACTTGTAACGGCACCAGCCAGAAGTCGTGCATGTACCATCCGAAGACGCCGACGCGGTCGGCGTCGACGCTGATGATGTTAATTATCTCTCCACTCGTGCGGCTCCGCCTCGACTGGCTGGACAGCGCGAGGCTCTTCTGGTACACGACGGCGACGAGTGCCGACCGCGCGCGTATCCCCGTTTGCTGCAAGCGGAAGAACCAGTGCCGCTGCGACAGGCACTCGAACGCCTTGGCCACGATGAAGACGAGGACAAGGAGCGGCCCCTTGCTCGCGTACCTCTCGTCGCCGTTGAGGTACTGCACCAGGGAGTCTATGAGGTACGGGCCGACGTAGGTGGCCACATTGTAGACCAGCGCGTAGAACGCGGTCACCGCGACGTGCCACCAGACGGTGCGCAGCAGGGCCTTGGTGAGCTTGAACGCCGTGACGACGTTCCGGCTGGAGCTATCGCTGTCGCCGTCGCGGGTGAGCGCCTCAAGGTTGGCCTTGAACGACGGGAGCACGCCAGCAACGGTGTCGCCGGACGCGAGGCCCGGGACGTCCTCCAGGACGAGGGTCTTCCTGCGGCCCAAGCTGAGCAGAGGGGCCATCCACGAGAAGGTGAGCACGCTAAGAAAGCCGGCGCCAGCGAACAAGGATGCGCCGGCGGCGCCGGCGCTGCTGCTGCTCTCATCGGCCGCCTCGTGCGCGCCGTTCAGCAGAGGCTCCTCGGAAGCATGGCCTTGGCCCCGTCCCGCCCTCCTTCCGAGGAACCCAGCAGACAGCAGAACCACTGCCGCAACAACAGAGACGGCGTCGAGCGCCCACGATCGACCGGGCA
Organism: Bothriochloa decipiens; assembly: GCA_023333625.1. Classification (NCBI taxonomy): domain Eukaryota; kingdom Viridiplantae; phylum Streptophyta; class Magnoliopsida; order Poales; family Poaceae; genus Bothriochloa; species Bothriochloa decipiens. Next base: position 15,900,069 of record CM041629.1, on the reverse strand, counting down.
CGAGGAACCCGTCGAGAGTCGCCGCCGTGTGAGCGCCGACGGTGGCGACGGAGAGCAGCATGAAGAGCGCCCACCAAAGCATGAGCTGCGCAGGGAACCGCTCCTGCTGCCGCCGCCGCCGCCCGAAATCGAACTGCAGGTACGCGGCGAGCAGCAACCACGCCAGCGCGCGCGCGGCCGCGTCCACCTGTTCCGCGACCGCGTCGCGTGACCACCCGGCTCCACCGACCGCGCACCAGGAGTACGCGGCGAGGAGGACCTCGAACGCCGCCAGGGCCCACGTGGTGCAGGCAGCGACCCCGTAGCCGTAGCACCGGAACCGGCCAACTCCGCCAAGGCTGGCATCTCCCTCCACCTCCGCCTCCCCGTCCTTGAATCGGCCGGCGGAGAGGCGGCAAAACAGCAAGCGCCCCGCGACGGCGAGCGCGAGGATGAGGTGGGCCGCGGCGCTCACGCCGTGGAGGAAGAGCGGCTGCAGGAAGAAAATGAGGGATCCCTCCCCGGCCGGCGTCGCCACCATCGCTGCCGCGGCGGTCGAGGCAATGGACTCAGTGACGAGGTAGTCCAGTGAGGCGCATGCGCGCGGGATAAGTGAGGAGATCAAAGGGGTCGGTCGTCGTGACGGCGACGGCGACAAAGCCGTTGGCCTCAGTCATCGTGACGGCGACTCTGGCATAGAGATCGGGTGCTCGGCTCCTTCCCCGCAGGAGCTACTATACCAAAGTTTACTGAAATGCTTGGCTGAGTGGCTTCGCGTGGCTTGGCACCATGCATCCATTATTTTCTCCGCTGACGATTAATCCATTCGCGACCGTGTTTGATTATTCGGCCACCACAGTGCTATGACTCGTTTCCACCTATCCGACAACGACCGATGATTCGGGACGACGGAACCGCCGGGGGGAAACTTGGCACGCAAGGAAATATTTGGTCGATGATCTTTGTCCGCTTCGACTTTTCCCATGAATGTAACAAAAAGAATTAAAGAAATGTGTTTAATTAGGACTATCATTAGATATGTGCACAGTGCACCTATCCTCGAATCTTGGACTTTGTACACTTCAGAAAGATCCTCCGACTACCAAAAGAAGGATCCTCCGACTACATTTGTTTTGTTTTCCAAAACTCTCTTTTCCCATCACATTCCAATACTTTATTTTCCCATCACACTCATATTCCTTTTCAGTGTTTTTTCCATTCCTCTATTCCAAACAATGCCTTAAAAGCTTTATTCACTTATTACAACAATTATTAATCCTTTGGCAGAACTTTGCTGTGAACGGAACATCGCAGAGACACTCTTTATCTTTGTTGGGTTAATTAAACATCGAACACAGTAACAGTAGCAGATTCGAAACCCTAGCGTTTCTACTGTTAATTATTTTACTATAAAGAGGAATGGTGGTACAATTTCCAGAGTGCACATGAAATAAAAAGCGATACAGTAGTACAGTACAGTTGAAAACACAAACTAACAGGAATGAGAACCTAAAAGGCTGCCAGTTGAATGTAACCTACACAGCCACACAATGCGGCAACAATTGTGGATAGACCTCAGATCGAGACCTAAAAGGTTTTTGTTTGACAGAGTTGGGGCAAACATCACAAGATTTTATCGGCTACTTGGTTACTGAAGAACACGCATGCTAACTTGATTGTTCAGACAGAAACTCCTGTTTTTGGTAATGAAGGCATTCAACGCATCAGTCTTTGTGCCGAATTTAACCAGCACCATTCTTATGGGCTCTGGGACACCAGCTCTGTTGCAGCAGTATGTATGGAATTAGACAACTACGACTATGACTAGCAAACAACACTGGGGTCTGAAGTCCTTACCTTGTAAAGATTTCAAATGGATGTTCAAAGTTCGTGCCACACAGAAAACGCTCTATGTCCTCTGGAAGGGCATTTCGTGGGATTCCTTGCAATAGTACCTGGAAAGGCCAATACAACAAACAACAGAATCAAAACTTTATCATTGTTTCCAGAAAAATCAATAATAGATATCAAATGCATCAATTTACTAGAACAAGAGATTGGATATTTTCGAGGGCTGTAGTCCTTGGTATATGCACAATCAATAGAACTAAGCAGAAGAGAGATAACAATATATTTGTTCTACGTTATCTTCTTGCAAGCATAAACAAAAATTGATTACATACATATACTTAAAGCAAAACTATCACTTACAGTTTTCCCATCAAAAGGCTTTTTGAGATCCCATACTTCACGACTTATCTGTTTAGAGCAGATAATAAATCATTGTTTGGCACTGGACCAACTGAAATTCTGATAAAAGAAAAAGCCTGCCTTACCTCATCAATCCTGAACAACCGATTCTGAGTTGCTTGCCTACTTGCCGTGGTAAACATTGCCTTTGAAGAAAACCTCAACAAACTAATCAAGTAAATCATTAAAACAAGTTTCAGGTTGATAATCAAATCCAGAAGTGGGCAGAAATAAATAATAATACAGTTTTTTTAATACCAATATCATGTCAACAGCTATTACAATATTAATGAAAGCATGACATATGTTTACCATATAGACAGTTTTGATAGTAGTAAACAAGTACTTGTGTTTGTACAATCTTCCTTAGCATCATTTTGTGTTTGTACAATCTTCCTTAGCATCATACAGAATAACAGCATCAATGAAGAAATAACTATTGTCCCTCGTACAGAACTCATCATGTGCTCAAGGAAAAATATCTTGCACAGATACACACTAGATAGGTCATCAGACAGATCAACAAAAGCTAGCCAGGGACAAATTGGACTACTAAGAAAGGGCAATGCCATGAACACTATATATATGAAAAATAGGCATGCATCAACCAGACACAATAAGCTACAGTTCTAAAAGGCCAAGGCGCCACTTGTCTTGTGACCGCGTCATAAAGGAATGGAGCTGGTTAGGAGTCCAAGTTTAAGTAAAAAATAAATAAAAACTTCATATATAAAAAGCAAGCAGAGTATGCAGAGCATACAGAGTATGTCCCTTGTAATCAATCTTCACACAAGGCTATGTATACAGAGCATGCAGAAGAAAAAAGGTTATATATACACAGCATGCAGAAATCATACGCGGCCAACGGATCATATCTGTTGTTGTAATCAATCTTCACATCGTCCAATGACAATCCACATCTGTCAAGGTGATGGATAATGTCAGTTTTCAACATGTTCCTCTCAAGACGATTGCCTCCACTAATGACACTGTAGAACCTTCCATAGGCCAATCCTGTAGCAGTAGGAAAATATTATTGTAATATGCTTGATCTATGAAGTGAATAGGTACCTTATCAGCCAAAACAATCATTACAAACTCTGAGCATCAGCAGAACAAAAGGCAGATGCCACAACAAAATCCTCTTGATCTCAACAATCAAGATACAAGAACATACGAGAGAAGACTCAAATTAAATGTTGCAACATATGTCACAAGCTCGGCAACCTACCCAGTCCACACTTCTTTAATTTAAGCATGACCAGTGTTCCAAAAGAAACAGTATTAAACGTGTGCCTACACACAATTAAGCGCTAAATAGAGTTTCCTGCATCGATTAGCCCCTGCACAGCCAATTAAGCATCGGTTGCACCTAGGTGCTTTGCCAACACACACGGCAGCATGTAACGGCAGACAGAGGGAAAAGCTGCGGCAAGGCGGTATTGTGCTAGTTCAGAAGGGCAGGCAGGAGCGAGCAAACAGTGGAAAAAAGAGCGTGTCCGAGCACAAGCAAGAGTGCAAAACAGATGGCAGGAGCACAGAACAGAGGCCGTACACAGACAGGTAGACAAAGACCTGGTGGCTGGGTTATGAGAGAAACAAAAGGCACCATCACTCCTTGAGTCACCGTCGGCTGTGAGTCCTTATCACCACCCCTTGTTCATCCTCGCACCACCACCAGCGTAGCTTCATCCCAGCCTCCTCTCTCATCCTGCTAGCTCCTGGTCTCCCATCAGCGGTGTATGGATGCGCGTATGAGGTGGGTAAGCGCAGCAGGGCTGGGGAGCCTCAGTGAGTGCATCAATATCACTTCATGCATACCCTCGTGTGGTAAGTGGTGGATGGAGTATGGCGTTGCAGTGGGGCATAAGTCGTGAGCGACCTGCAGCACTCAGCTGTCCCTCTGAGATATGTTTCTATTGTTTTGTCTAGAGTAGAACCTACTTCTGTGTTGGTTCACATAATTTTCTTCTGAAACTCTGTTCTCAAATGCTCTGAAACTGATAAATGTCCCTCAGGTTTGTGCTGCCTTGTGATTTATTAGCCTTGAAACTATCTCCATTAAATACTCTGCTTGGCCTTCATCTGTGCCGGTACCTCCAGATCTTGCTCCCAGCAGCAAAAACAAATTATATACTAAAAAACAAAAACGCTTAATCATGTTTAATCTATGTTTAGGCGCTCTAGGCCCCAGCACCAGTTTCGGAACCTTGAGCATGACAATACTCCACAGATATGAAATCAACAGAAATACCTATGAACATTTTCCTTTTCCTGATACACACATCTCCAACAAGGAAATGATGTCTTGTACAATTGAATTGTTTTCTTTTCAGCTTATATATGATGAAACTTCCAAAGAGGCAACAACAATGAATGACCTTATACTGGTAGCAGTGTTGCTTCACAGTGTTGCACAGATAAACCTATAATTCACCCTACCAAACGTGGTACTATGCCATGACCTTAGAGATCAAATCCCTCCCATCAAATTCACGGATACCACACCCAACCTACATTTATGATCATCCAACCTACATTTTATTGCCGGATACTCTATGTTCCTACTCGGTCATCTTAAACAGGAAGAGAACATCAAAGAATTAAACCCTAAAACCACCCAGAACCAAACAAAATGATAAGCTACAGAGAGACACGAACAGGTACAGGTAGATGAAAAGGTAGACGCATGAGGATGACCGAGAGCTACCTTCGCGGGATGCCTTCAGGAAAGAGTCGTCCTGCGACTCTGCGGCCGTGGCGGCGGCGGCGGCTTCGCCCGATGCATCCGCGGAGAAGAGACGAGCGGACACCGGCAGGTACACGGCCAAGCGATAGGAGGAGGGATCCCTCGATGCAGGGACGCCGCGGCAGAAGGCGGCGGCCGCGAGCCTCGACATATCTCCGGCGGCGCGGCGGCGCAAGAGGGAGGAATCAGGAATGGCGTTGGCTTCGGGACTCGGGGGAGCAGGAAACGGATCGCGGGTGGGTGGGTCCCTTCTCTGATTTGTGCAACCATATGGGCTAGCTACTTGTTGGGCCTTATATTAAAATGGGCTTTGAGGATCATCAGAGCTAATGGGCTTTATGAGTTGGGAAGCGTAGTTCTAGAATGACGGCGTATTTCGACATTTTCGATTCGATTCGATCAGCGAATCGCTATCGTTCCCCACGAACTCACGAAGGCGAAGAAAGAAGAACCAGTTCCGTCTCTCTCGTTTGGGTGGACGACGAGGAAGAGGAGGCGCGCGACCGACCGGCGACCAGCCGTCGACGACGCGGCACCAGGATAGGTGCTCCTGAGCTCCGAATCCACACACAGCGGACAATCCTTTGCGTGCGCCGCGGCCTTAGCATCATAGCATGAGGTGGCCGCTGGCGATCTCGACTCGCCGCCGCCCCCTCCTTTTCGTCCTTCTCGTCGTCCTCTGCGCGATTCCTGGTGAGATCTAGCTCGTATCTGCTTGTTTCGGGTTAAGGAATTTAGTTTGAATGTTTTACTGCCATGGAGGGTTGACCAAATTATTTTTCCGTATTTTTTTCGATTGAGAGTTATTAGATGGGAACTAGTCCTTTTCCAGACATATTATTATATTTTTCCCAATGTACTTGTGGCCACTGACCAGCGAAAGAATTGGCCGCTGGGTAAGGTTTGAGGTGCAATTATCATAGTGAAAGATTGAAGGAGATTTAATGATTTTATAGACTTGTGGAATAGAGACTGCATTTAGCAATAAGTGAAATTTGGCCTGCTAGGTGCCTCGATGATTTATTACGATAGGGATCATCAATGTGGAGATTGAAGGGGACAAATGCAAGCAAAAGTGTAGTACTCATTATTAAAATATTTCAAAGATGGAACAGTTTGGGGATTCTTTTGGTTGGTGTTGGATCTACCAATCTAGAACAATCCATATTGTGGCCCATTTTTTTGGGTTTAGCTTTGCCCTGCTTGGGGTTCAGAAGTTAGGAAATATATTGTGTTGTTACGTGCACAATTTGTGTTCGCTATCGTCCCAAGAACAATTTTGCTTACATTTCATGTATTCCTGGGGATTGGTTGTTTTTATTTTTTTAGAACAGGTCCCATGTTGTGACAGTGTCAAATGCTGACAATGATTTATCTCCTACATGTTATGTATTTGTGTTTCAAAAAAATTTTAATTGCTTTTCTATCTTCACTTCTGCAGGAAACCTAGATTGGTATTTTTTGCATTGAAGTAATACAATTTTAATACCTTCAGTGCCCTACAACCACCAAACTAAGCTAAATGATTCTCATTTGTCTGCATTTTAAGTAGTTTTTCAGCTACTATATGGTGTAGTTTCATATTGCATACCACTAGTTTTGCTTGATTGAAGTTGACCATTTTAGCAAATTTAAGTAAGAGAAACTAAGCCAATTGGTTGTAACTTATTTTATCTTCTATTGGTGTATTTTCATCAAAGATGTCAGTAAATGTGTTTGATTCAAGTTGATATTTTGAATTCTTCTTAGCTATAATTGCTAGAATGGGATAGATTGTTAGATGTGAGAGATCACATTTCACAAGCTACAGTGTAACAGATATACCATGATGAGGCCACAGTGCTGTACTGCTGTTATCAATGCCTTAGTAAGCAAATGATTAGTTCAAACATAAGAACAGAGGCATATCACCTATCAACCCAGATCATGAAAAGAAATGACACAAAAGTATAACAATTGAGACCTGTCACATTTCATCCCAAATCAGTATTTAGATTCCTGCGGTGCATGAATTTGTCCATTATTGCACTACTTGAAAAAGGGGAAAGTAGAAACACTATCAGAAATTCAGAATATACAATTTGGGTTGATAGTGAGAAGCTGGCAAGATTTTGTTTAAACCGGCCTGGTCTTTCACTGGCTGCATGAAAGCAATGACAGCATATTTTTATTTTGACCTTTTTGTGCTCCTTGGTGATGCTCATACTGTTGTACAGGGTTTTAAAACTTTAACATATTTGCTATGCGATGGTTTAAAAATGGTCCCTCATTTCTATTGCCAGTTATCTTACCACACCGTTCAACAGCAGTCCTCCTGGGTCCACTAACTCCAGCTGATTTTGCATATGTGATGTGCAGTCCTCTCTGACTTGCCCCTTTTCTGGCTCTCTGTGTATAGCCCACTTATTTTCTCCTCCTGGTGGAAATCCACAAATCAATCTGGATGGAGAAGGTCTGAAGTTCTATTTCCCATCCGATCTGTTTGCTTGATTAGATTAAGCTTGTGCCTCTATAGTTTATTTGAGAGCACACAAGCTGCAGCAGTGCAGCTGCTGTTTTCTTAATGCAAACACAGGACATGTTGTCGCCCGTGCCTACCTTGTGTTCCCAGATCTTGCCATGTGTGACTTGCTGGTGACGGCTGATGGATTTGGAAGGCAGAGATTGCGAAGTGGCACATGGCCACACGACTGGAATAGACTGGCAGTGTGGTTTGGGTGCGGCAGTGCCACTGGGTAGTTAGCCGGATTATTTGTGCATTGGCAGTGTGATCAGCATTGGAGGTGTGGCAGTGATTGCGTGGGTAGTTAGCATTGGGTAGTGCAGGCAGCGTGAATTGTTGTGCTGGTGGGGATTGAGTGCAGTAGGCAGCAAAGGTATGGGTAATGCGAAGCTAATGGTGAGAGAGGGGAGAATAATTGGAAAGCTGAGGTCAGCTGCTAGAAGCCACACCCGGCCACATCGATCCTAGTCCATTGCCACTTGTGCAAAAACAGCTAATATCAAGGGAACAGTCTTTTGTCGTCTGGTTTTGAGAGACAGGGACCAAAGATAAACGTGCTATAGATATGGACCATTTTTAAACCGATCAAAGAGTTGCGGGGACTAAAATTGGACCATTTCCTTTGTTTATTTCCTTTTCGCTAATTCTTTGTGCATCACTGATGAGCTTAATTGTATAGGAACATTTGCATTGAGGCAAGTCACACTCGATACTGTTGAGATATTTACTACTCATGAATGGTTTGGCAAGCCAACCGTGGTTTTCCGGTGCAATGGAGAGAACAGAACAGATTTGCCAGATGTGAAGGAGGCGCACACACTATATACCTTTAAGGGTGAAGAATCATGGCAGGCAAGTCAAACTGTTGGTGTAGTACTTGAAATTGTTCATCAGTTTGTCACACTCGTTGTTTTGTTAGCATCATACATTAAATTGTGCAATTTTGGCAGCCCTTGACAGAGCTTCCAGAAAAGAAATGCAAGCGATGTGGTTTGTATGAGGAGGACACATTTAGAGAAGATGTCTTTGATGAATGGGAGATGTGTTCGAGTGATTTCAAGGGTGGAAAATACACCCGGTTTAAGGAAGGCCAGTTCAATGCAACATTCCTATGTCCAAACTGCACTGCTTCAACTGGTACTGCTAATGTCCAATACCTATTCTTTTCTGTTTGTTTAGACATTTTTCCTATGAGCTAGCTGGATTTACCATTTATTGCTTTTTGATAGTCTAAGGTAATTCATTGCCGCTTGTTTTATTTTGGTTTCAAGTAGTCTAGATTCATCGTTAATGCCTCTGCAGCATATCTTTGATGATGAAATTACCCTGTTAAATCGATAGTACTTAATGCCAAAGAAATGCCTTGTATATTTGTTCTACATGGCCTTTGCTCAAGATGTTTCTTTTGTGCCAGGACATGGAAACAGTGAACCTAGTGAAGATTTGGAAACTAAGAAGACATCTGTTGTGGTCATCATAATAGTTAGTGTTCTTGCGTCAGTCCTTGTCATCATTGCCTTGTTTGGGGGCTACAAGTACTGGCAGAAGAAGAAGAGGGAGCGAGACCAGGCGCGATTCCTCAAGCTCTTTGAAGAGGGAGATGATCTTGAAGATGAACTGGGCCTCAGCAATGAATTCTAAACTAGTGCGCACAGTCTTACTTCCGATGTTTTCAGATGTAGGTTCCACGATGATGTATAGAATGTGTAATTTTTCACTTAGAAATTTTGTATTGTATATCATCCAGTAGTTTATAAAGAAATGATTCCAACAAAACTATGATCTGTTTCTGGTGACCTCCTCGTAGCTTTTGCAGAGGGAGTGAATCTTGCAATAGTTTGTTGTAGTCCCGATACGTGCGTATAAGAGTGCAAAAACGAATGAATTCACGTCTAGTCTTCATCGTATGCTTCACGTTTCCCTCTCTGTCAGTTTGCCATGCTTATCCAAGTAGCCGCTGGTGACGAGCTCAGCAACAACATTCTCCAGTGATGGCGCCACTGGTGGGTTAAGAAGCTCGAATCCCGGCATGCCATCAGCAACGTGTCTCTTGAGCATCAGCGCGAGCTTGTAGAGCGCGCCGCCATCTCGCTTGACGTGCGGAACTGTGTGCTCTTGGAATCCAGCGTACTCGCCCTCCATGTACAGCCGGTGGCAGTGCCCCGCAAAGGCTGCGCCGCCGGCCACCGCTGCCCGCCTGATTGCCGCCTCCTTGGAGACCATCTGAAGCGGGTCCTCTGACAGCACGCCGGTGTCGACGACGTACGTGATCCCGGGGACCAGAACAGCCGTCTCGGCCACGTCCGTCGCCAACACGACTTTCCTCGATCCACCTGACACAGGGTCCAGTGCGTAGCCCATGTACTCTTCCGGGAGGTTGTCGTGGATCCCGCAGAGGACCAGCCCTGGCAGGTCGAGCCGCTCGAGCTTCTCGTAGGCCTCCCGGATGCGGATGATATCCGGCAAGAACACCAGCACGTCGCCGGGCTGCTTCGAACTGTGGATGTCCGTCACCTCCTCGACCAGCGCGCTCACCATGTCGAGCATGGGCCCCCGCGAGTAATGCACCGCCACGGGGTGCGCCGCGCGCGGGAACGCGACGATCGGCGCGCCGAAGAAGTCGCTGAGCGAGCTGTCTTCCGGTCCGCCGGCGGTGCAGACGACCACGTTGAGGCGCCCGTTCCCCATTTCCTCTGCCGCCGTCACGGCGGCCTTGACTACCCCGAGGAGGAGATCGGTGCAGAGCGTGCGGTCGTGTGCCTTGTCGACGACGATCGTGCGGAACGCCGCGGCGAAGGCCGGCCATCTGTTGCAGCAGAGCATGTCGATGAGCACCCGGGTGGTCGTGAACCAGACGTCATAGGATTTCCGGTCCTGTCCGGGTTTCGACGAGGCCACGGTCACCGCGAAGTGCCGAGGCTGCGCGCAGATGACCGGGCCGAATCCATGATTGGCGAGGTATCGGGGGAGGACCGTGGACTTGCCGGAGCCTGGCGCCGCGGAGACAAGGACAATCCTATAGTTTTGGAGATGATCGAGGATTGTACCAATGTGGTGAGAGATCGCCGGCGCCTGGGGCTCGGGTTCCTGCGGAACGCCGGTTGCCATGGCCTCAAAGTTGCAGGAGGCGACGGCTAGACGAACGCACGGGTTGCGCGCCACCCAGCAAGTTCTATAGAGCGGAGAATTGGAACACGACCGAACGACATATGCTGATATGCACTCGGAGTCAAGCTGCGTTCCTAGTCGGTGCGGGGCCGAATCCTGACATGTAGTCGGATCATGAAATCGCTGAATTTGACCTTGGCCAGGCCTACACAAGGGTCTGGCATCTGACGCAATAGTTGGCCCAACAGGCTGACAGCATGGGGAACGGAGAAAAGGCAAAGTAGAAATGATTTGAAATTGCTACAATTCTTTGTGTGCTAGGGCGCCATGCTGGAACTTTGTTTCGTTATTAAAAAAAGGATGATCGAGAAAAATATATTATAAAAATGTTTATTGTGGTCTTTATACCAGCTTTTAAGATTATATCTTTCCTGGTGTTATTTCTGTGAAGTGGTTGTTGATTCGCTAACAGAACAGTGACACTAGGGGAAGAAAAATTTAAAGCAAACATAGAAGGTGGTGGCATCATTGCCATGAAACAAAGAAATTCACAATATTATGTAGTCGGGTGAAGATAAATTTATATATGAAAACTATAAATAGTTATAGAATCTTAAATTTCTGATAACTTTTTTTTATTGAAATCCTTTAGGAGCCTACATATATACTCTCTGTAACTGAATATAACGCATGTCATGCCCATGCTCAGATTTAGCAAAGTTGTTAAAAATAAAAACTACAATTTGAGGAGAAATTCCTTAATTGGGTTTAATCCATGGGTATATACGTCAAAGTTGCTTTAAATTTTTTGGAATTCATTGTATTCCAGGGCGACGGGAGCATATATTAAGCAAACATATTTTGATTTTTTAAAAGAAATTTTAAATGAACGCAGATGGAGACACACACCACATACACTATATCCAAGTTGCTATAGGGCTCACCGAGATCTGAAATTATATAGTTATTTTTTCATTTAACATTTTTTAGGAGCTGAGAAATATCTAATAAAAGACTTGTGTATGTATTGTTTGGTTGTCTAGATAATTTCTTGCCACAGAGTTAACACCCACTTGACGGAAGCGGGATCATGGGGAGAAAAAAAATTCAAAACTTTTCAATCGTACATATATCGATCATCATTTTCGTGGCGCATAGAAAATTGTCTCTTTAAAGTTTATAAATTTTTTAGTGAGGGTTATGCCCTTGTTTCGAAAAAGAAAAGAGGGTTGGGTCCGTGTATTGAAATAAAATCATCCTTTGCAATACACAACCCAAGGCTAAATTTTAACGACACAAAGATTTGCAAAAAAAAGGTCATTCGCTTATGTAGGTTACTATTGAGATAATAATACATTTATAGTGTTGCGAACTCTTCCTCACGAGCATAGTAATTGCTAATTGCAAGCTACTCCCTCTATCCCACATGAAAAGACGTTAGAGAGGGCATTCAATCGTCTATATTCAAAGCTGGAACCTCTGTATCTAGACACACAACATGGGAAAGTGTAAGAGGAGTATGCTACACCTGGTAAGCTGCTAGGTATGACTGAGTGTTATAATAAAACATTTTTTTTGTAACAAATAAATTAGGAAATACTTCATTTTACTATATATCTAAATACATAAAAAATAGTATTATATCTAGATACATAGCAAAATAGATGTACCAAAAAAATCAAAGCGACTTGTAATTTAGAACAGAGGAAGTATACAAACTATGGATAGTATACAAACTATGGATAATATAGGTTTGAACCAATTGAAAAAGTAAGATGTGTACTTATTTGAATCGATGTAGTATGATGTGAGCAATACATGTCGAGTAGCAATGCAGTATAAACAAAGTCATGTGTTGCTTTATAAGTGGCAATGCACATTTTTTTTAAAAAACGTGTGATGCACATGCTTCATTAAGAGAAGTAGAAATAAAGTAATACTACTCAAATGGCCTAACGGCGAGCTGCCATTTGTGGCAATTCACATTATACCACAATTCATCTATAACTAGTGTTAGGATTTTGTCTGATGATTAGGGGGCTGTGTAAAAACAGTGAACTAGGCTGATTAAGATCGCACGAGTTGGCAACAGGTGGAGCTCTTGTCCGAAGAACAACAACTGAAACAAAATCTGGCCACATCAAACCTCATTGATTGGTGGACGAAGTTGAACCAGGAGGAAGAAGCAGTGGTAGAACACAAAATCGGAGAGCAACAATCATCGATCATGTACATTGCATGGAACCTATAGAAGGAAAAATGTTGGAGGATGTTTGACAACAAGGCACAGAATGAGCAAAACCTTTTGGCTGTCATCAAAGCTGATGTACAGGCACACCAGCAAGCGTAACTGGAGGAGCAGTAATCTCTCCATCTCCTTTTTCAGAGTGGAGACTTAGGCTGATGTACATATTTTGTTGTTCCCTTCTTTTCTTCTAGTTTCTTTGGTTTGTCTTTCTCCATTTGTAACTATGTACTTCCCCCTACTACAACGCAAAGGCAGAGCACCTGCCATTTATGCTAAAAAATGACCATATATCACAATTTACTGTCCAACAACCATGCATCTAATGGTATGGCAAAATAAAAATATCAAACGACGGTGGGTCGGTAAAATTCCATTAGAAATCATTGACAAAATAAAAATATCAACCGACGATGGGCTGGTAAAAGTTTTAGATAGAGCCTAATTGATTGGCTACTAAATTTTGTCATGCCAAGGCTCAACTAAGAGCTTGTTTTAGCACACGTAGGTAACAATTAGCAGCTAAAAGTTTTAAAAAAACAATTAGCTGCTAAAAAATTAATACTAAATTCTTGGTCAGATTATTAGTTGAGTGGATTCAAATGGACCTACCAATTATTTATGTTAGCAAAAAAACTAGCTATAGCTAATTGTTAGCTAGGTGGTAGCTATAACTCATCAGCTAACTTATATTAGCTGGTGAATTATAGCTCGGTTGCATCTTGGTGTGTATTATACCAGCTGTCCAGCATAATGAATATAATTAGCTGTGTCACTATTCTCGTCCGAGTAGAAGACCCATTCAGGAACGTAACGCATGCTTCTTGTATGATCCTTTTTTTTTTAATTTCCCCCTCAGAGACAAATTAATGGTCCGATCTATCGGCCTCACATGTTGTCTTCCATTGTCACAACAAAATCTCTTTGTCCCACTAATACATTCAGCTTCATATTTGTTTAGTCATACATACTGCGTCGTGACAACAGGTTTGCTTGCTTTGATTTGATACCAAGTTTAGTTTGCCGCCCGCCGGCAACACGCTTTTCGTGCAAGCAATGCAAAGCACATAGTTACAATATGACCGCCAGACCAGCTTGTATTCTCGCACACGCTAAGAATGACGGCGAGCAAGGCAGACGTGGCACGAGAGATGATGAGGGTCGCAAACCCTATTTTACTAGCGTGCAGGGTAGGTCTTGCTAGCTGAAATGGTGACGAGAGATCAACGTGTTAACGTTTTCTTTAGGAGCTGAGGAGTAGATGAGCCATCCAGCTACCTAGCTGTTGACCTTCTCGGCCTGTTTCTAAAGGTTTATTTTTCGAACAACTCTTCACTTCCTGAAAAGTTTATCTCGTGAAACAAACTAGGTATAGTTCCAAATATGCACGGAAGTGCGCGGAGAAACAAACTAGGTATACTTCCTGAAAACCACAGAACACTAAGTCATAAAGAAAAATCAAACTAGGTACTTCAACTTAAGGCTATGTCATACGACAATTATCCCTTAAATTGAAGTACACTGACCACCCCACGGTCGCGGGCGTCAAAATAGTCTATCTACTAAGTACTATATACACAATTCGATAACGTTTTCTTTGGGAAGTTGATTCTGATTCTTTTGAGAAACATGCATAGGTTTCTAGCATCCGGTTCAAACTTTCTCCGGCGAAACAGTGACAAATTCGTATCAAACGGGCCATGGAGTTGGCACAAACGGACATGCAATTCTGTCCACTTGTGATGAATGATGATAAAGGCCGCCAGGCCGGCACCAGTACCTGCCACCTGGTGCTGGTCCGGATGGTCAGCGAGTAGTAATGGTTTCGTCTTCAAGGCACTTGTCGGCCTCCTCGTGATGACGACGGGGTGGTAGACGAGAATGAGGTGCCGCCGCCCGGCAGGATTTAGTGGAGCGTGACCGCAACGGCGCACCATCGTCCATGGTGTATTTAACCGGTTGGCAGAGAGAGAGAGACGTGATTATCTCTGCTCATTTGTTTACTTCTTTCCACGACGATATATTCATACGAGTTCATATCATGAACGTTCAGTCCAGCACGAGCCACACCCGCCAAAGCGGTGGCGTGCCCACTGGTGTGAGTAGTACACACCTTTTTCAACACGATCTTCTACGCCGTGCTCCGGTGAAGTCAAGTGTGCTGGAGATTGTTGTCCGTAGAGATGAGAAAATCATTTTGTTGTCGATACGAATACAGTACTGTGTCCCCGTCGTAAATGGCGGCCGGGAGTCCGGACAGAGCGCGCAGTGTCTCGGGCCTTGTTTAGTCTCTAAATTCACTCCTAAATTATACTATATAGAATTTATATTTCTCATCACATTAAAATATTAGTAAATATATGAAGTACTAAATGTAGATGAAATTAAAAATCAATAAGACCAATGTTTTAAGTCTAATTAATCAATATTTAGATAATTATTATTAAATAAAAATAAAATTGCTGCATAGACACTGTACATCTGCCGATTCAGACGGGCAACTAAACGAGGCCCTCATACTCTCGTGTCTGCTCTATTGCTCGCAATCAAAAGCCGCGCCTTGTCGAACCCTAATCGATGACGCGATGCAGCACTGCAGCATGCGGCCCTGTTACAAGGAATCCAGCCGGTCTCTCCCGAATTGGACGGACGTGTCAGGCAGTCAAGGGATGTGTAGGACCGGCATGAACTGCCAAGTCCACCTTGCTCCGGTTACGAGCAGAACTGTCCCGGTCCTGCCAGCTCCATGACATGATCCGTCTCGTCGCACCAAACCAACGTTGCCCGCGCGCGCCGCATGCCCTCAAACCGACGAAAACGCACGCCGCATGCCCTCAAACCGACAAAAACGCATGAGCCTGCCGGGCCGGGGCAGCTCGCGTCGCGCGTGTTGGCGTGGGATCCGTCTCGCGTCCCCAATCCGAAAGCGGCGCAGCGCGCATCGCAACCACTCGGCAGTCCCCACGCGGTCGGCGCCCACCGCCAGCCCCGCTCACCTAAGCCCACAGAGTGCGGGCCCCGCCGGCAGATAATTATTTGGGTGACCACAAGAGCCCCCTACGAAAGCGGCCCATTAAACCGGCCGCACCACGTGCCGCGCACCGGACCGCCCGAACCGCTGGGGCCCACACTAGCGTGGTGGCCTGGTGGGGGTGTGGGACTCGACTCGAGCAACTTCCCGGAAGGCACGCACGCACCGCATCTGGAGACGGCTATAAAGGATTAAAAAAAAACGGCTCCAGAAAAATATTCGGGCGCTGTGGTTTTTGGTTTTGGGAGGGAAGTGGGTGTGGGAGGGAAGGAATCAGATTGGCGCAGATGAGATTGGTGAGAGAGGGGTGAGGTCAGACTCAGATCAGGCGACGAAGAAGCGAGCGGCGGCCCAGGAGGAGGAGGACGACGCGGGGTGTAGGGAGTGGTTGGCCCGTCGCCGTCGCAGGCCAGTGCGAGCTGTCAAGGAGCACTCCTTTTTAATCGCTGCGGCGCCCGCGCCTGCGTAGGTGCGCGCGTCTGCTCCCGGGCCGGCCGCACTCAGCGTGAGCGAGCGCGAGCTTTGGGCCAGACTAGAGCTGGAGCGATCCTATCAGGTACTAGTTCATTCATGGTATTCTGCCATTCATTTCTGCTTTCCTTTTCCCCGGTTTGTGCGAAACGATGTTGTTTGTGCTGCGGTCCCGGCGAGTGGAGCGGTGGTGGGAGAGGGACACGAGATTTGTGTTGATTTTTTTTTTCAAAAGCTGAGATTTGGCGATCTTCCTGGCTCAGCCGCGTCGGGTAGATATCGTGGTCGTCTTGTTCAGATTGCTGATTTCCTCTCGAGGTATTTTGGGATGCTTCTATTCCACGCAAGCGTGTGATCTTGCTGTTCTTTGCCTCTGGGGCCGTGGATTCCGATTCTGCGTTTTGGGAAAGTTTGTGGTTAGTCCCTTTTCCACTGCACGGCAGCAGTGTGTGGAGGTGCTTGTTCTTCAGCCACTCTTGTGCTTTGATTTGCATGGGGTTACTGGAACTGAGTGGGAGTGGTAGCTGTAGATTAAATTCTGATTGTGATGTCGCTGACGGCTGAGCTCACCTCGTCGTCAGTGAATGGATCGAGCTGCGGCATCTGGGGAAGAATTGAATTGAATTTGTTTGATGCCTGAATGATGCTATATATTGCTACTGTAGTGTTTGCACTAATCGAATCATTCTGTTTGTGTACAATTCATTCATTCATCATTTAACTCGGTAGATTCGTTTCTATCTACCTTCTGCCAGTCTACTTCTTTGTTACTTTGATTATTTCTATAGAAAAACTCGTACTGCCTTTAATTTAACACGGTAATAAATATTATCACTGTGCTTGTAGTTGTAGTAGTACTATCTTTGATCTACCCTATCATCTGCTTGTTCATTATCGGTTGGTATGCGATGTACTGTGCCTTCATTTCTGCTTAATCTGGGAAACTGACAACGATTTGTACCAGAGAACACAGATTATCAATTGATTGTCCGTGACACGGCAAGATGTCACTAGCCAATAAGGAAGAGGTACTCAGATACTTCCTCCTACGGAGGTCAATTCAATTCTGGTTGTTTGAATGTCTCTTTCACATTTGTGTAAAAATCCTGGTTGTTTTATGAGCAGGTTTGCAGTCACCGACCTGTACCGCGGTTGGATGAGCCTGGGGTTGGTGTGCCTATTAAGAAGAGGCCAGTTCTCTTGTCCGACAGATCTGTTGCATCTGCCATACCACTCTCGATAAAGCCCCCATCTCCAACCAAGGCAATACCTGTTATTGCTACAGGGACAGGCCGCCGCGAGGAACTATTCTTCAACATTGCTAACACAAATGTCATCACCAAAGGTAAGGGAATCCTTGACACCCATATCCAAGACCATGCCAACACTTCGCTTACTGCGTTATCCATGACCAATGGCGACGGGGTGCTATTTAATGGATCAAGTGAGATCCCTTCTATTGCAGACAGTGCTACAAGGAATTCTGCACCGGTTGATGAATTGCAACGTCAAAATTTTTTGGCTCTGGATTTACAGTTACCATCTCGTCAAAGTGGCAAAAATAATAACTATGGCTCTCTTGTGAAGGAAGAGAATCTGGACCATAGTATTTCTGAACACCACAATAACGTTCCTGTTGCAAATGAAACCAATGCTTCTGGGAATAGTATTGTTGGGAGACTACCTAACTTGGATCTGAATATACTGCCGGACCCAGCTGATTCACTTGAAGGTTTGCCTAAAATGCATGAAAGTGGGAGTGGATTGTATCATCATAGAACAATTCAGCATCAGAAAGCTCAGGTGACCCCAGCAGCAGCCATTTCTACAATAAGCAGTGGACTAGGTCGAAATATTGGCAGTACTCTGAACATGTCTAATTCATATGGGCTTTCTCATAAGTCTGGACCAGCTGATGTTGCCTTAGATTTGCAACTTAAACCACCAACTAGACCTGAGCTAGGGATAAACTGGAAAGGACTTGCTCCTGCTCCAGAACTGAGCCTCTCTCTATTTGGTAAGCCTATGGATGAGCCCAAGTCTCTTAGCACCCCTAATGCTTTATTTGATTCTTTGACTGCTGGAAGTTCCAAAAAGGTCAGTGAGGAGGCTGCTGCTACACTTGTGTCAGTTGAGAAGATTGTAACACCTGTGCCCTGCAATGTAAATCCTCAGAATACTATATCAGCAACTGTTTCTGGAATTGATCAGCTGCCATCTAATAATTTTGTGAAGAAAGAACCTGAAGAAATATCCCAGCAGCATATTCTTGACGGTGGTGAAAAGGCAAATCTATTAGAACGAGAAAGTGTTGGACTAGTTATCAGTTGTGCTGAATCTGAAAAGACTGACAGTGCACCCCAAGGTCCCCGTAGAACTGGGCTTGATTTGAATTCTGACATATCTACAAATAATAACAGTATCCATAATGGGCCTGATGTAGCAGCAGTTAGTATCCCAATACCAGCTGAAAGTTTACCTGATACTTCCCATGCTAAGACGACACCTGCTGTTCCTGAAGTTATCAAACGTGTGAAGCATGAAGAATCCACAAGTGCTACCCCTAGTATCCCTGTTGTAGAAACAGGAAGTGGTCATACTACACTGTTGATGGAAGCAAAATTACTGCCTTCACAAAGTAATATTGCCAGCCCTTCTGTTGGGTTATGTGAATCATCCAGCCAGCCCACTGTTTCTACTGTTTGCAAACCACCAGCCAGCCATATTCATGCTCATCAGGATACGGGACAGAGGTCTTGTGTTGCTAATGAATCTTGTGGTGCATTACCAAGTTCCTCGAATGCTACGGTTGAACCTTTGCCTTTGAATTCTCTGGAGAATGCTATTGTTGATGGTATGTCACAGGGGAGTGCTGAAATGGACTGTTCAGATGATGATGGCAAAACTGTTTCACGAATTCCAACTACAACTAAGCCTCATGGTGAGCCATTGGGAAATGGTCCAATCAGCAAGGATGGTATCAATACTACTAACTTAAGCAAAGAGCTAAAGGAAGAACACGACAGTGATATGCATCAAGATTGTTCATCTATGACAAATAAGGATAATATTGATCCTATTGGTGGTCACAAGTGTATTAAAACAAAAGCTGGTGTTGTTAGCCATGCAGATCAGCAGGGGCTCCGAAATGAGGTTTTTGTTAGTAAAAACCCTAAAGACAAACAATCTTTGAATTCTGATGATAAGAATACTCCAGTAAATAATGCTGACAGTAGCATACATGCTGCTAAGACAGCCACAGGTTCCAGTGCCACAGATCTCCAAAAGTCATTAGCTTTGCCAAAATCTGCTTCCCCTAAATTGCAACCTAGCAAGCAACCTCCTAAGACTTTAGATAGCTGCCTTGAGAAGACTAAAAACCCAGATTTGAAGTCAGAGAAGTCTCCAAATGGTATGCAAGCTGCAAGTTGTAGTGAGAACCATGCAAAAATTGCTACTTTGAAGACAGAGAATCAGACTGAAAGTGAAGAGGTCGGTAAACACTCTGATTTGCGCCCAAGAGACTCTGTCCTGGGTGAAGACTCAGAACTTGATGGCGCTTCAAGCAGTCAACAGCATAGTGAATATGGCAAGAAGTCAGCATCTGAAAAGTCAGAACATGACAAATCCAAACCTGACTCTTGTAACACATCTCTACAGAATGAAAAAGATGGACAACTTGTTGGGGCAAATTGGAGAGAACTGGGGCATGCTTATGTGAATAGGTATGTTTCATGTCATCTGTTTCCATTGTGGGATACTACAGTAATCATGACTCGAGGTCCTCTTGCGTATGGTGCCTAGGTGTGCATGGTTTTATGTTTGGTTTGAATTATAAAAGTTTTTCCCTCCTTTTGTCCATGTGCCATTTTTACAGGAACGAAAGATGGGAGAGGTTCATGGAAGCCGAGCGAGAAAAGAACAATGGAGAGTTCCATGGTGGCAGACATGCATCTGACATTATGAACAAACGAATGACAAACCACCGTGGTGGTTGGCGGGGTGCTGGATCCCGTGGCCATCTGAGAAACTTCCGAGGTCCAAGAATGGGCAATGAGTTTGCTGATGAATCTATTGGTGGTAGGAGGCGTTCATTTGAAGATGAACCTGGGCACATCGGGGGCCCACATAGGAGGCGTCATTCACCACCACATGGCTGCCTCATGAGAGATATGGACACTGACGATTTCTATGAAAGAGAGATTCCAGACTCCAGGCTGCTGGCCCATGGACAAATGGAAGATCTCCCAGATGACATGATGGATGATAGGTTTTTTATGCCACCTTCCCATAGGCACCGTGGTCAAGGTGATTATGGATTCATCCTCAGAGACAGGAGCCATTCGCCTGCACACAGAAGGGGTGGCCATGCACGTTTCCATCGGGGTCGATCACCTGAAGCGATGCACAGATCACCACCACTAATGCGAACTGACAGACCATACTTGCCTCACCGCCGCCACAATGGAAGCCATGATCAGAGAGAAGTCATGCAGAGAAATGTGAGGAGGTGCGCCATGGAAGGTGATGCCTTTGAGCCACCGCTACATGCTTCTCATATAGCTGGACTTCATACAGAAGAGGAACTTGTGGGTCGAAGGAAGTATAGGGAGCGGAGAGCATATCATCATTCTCCGGTCAGTGATGAAGGTGAGATACTTTCCTACCACACAGAGGATGAAATGGAATTTGCTGAAGGAGGTGTTGGTCCACGGGAGCACGAGGGCCGGTTCAGGAACAGTGTGGGGCACAACAGGGCAAGAGGAGAACAAGAGGATGGGTACAGGCATCGTGGTGGTCATCAAGGGTGGCGAGATAGTGACTCGAATGACAGACCAAAAAGGAGGAGGTACTGACCTACTCACAGCATGACCTGCTAATGAAGACGACGTTGGCCTTTGGTCGGACTGACTACCGAGGGCATCTACAGATCTCTCAGGCTCAGCCAAACCCAACACCTTTTTGCCAGCGTCTTCCATTCCATATGTTGGTTTGTTTGTTGCATTATTTTCTCAGGAGAACATGCTGCTGCAGTGTGATGCTCCCTCCAGTCACCTGCGGCGTCTAAAGCATAGTCCTCGCTAAAGTAGCCCTGGATCCTGCTCCTTTTACAAGCTGAGCAGCTAGCACATGTGGATGATGAAGGTGGAGACACTGAAATTTGAGGCCAAGCTCAGTGAAAATAAGACTCCTCCGGCATTGTGCTATTTTTGCCTGGCTGCAACTGAGCAAGGAGGCGAACCTGTTTGGGCAAAAGCTACGCAATACTACTTTTACATGCATGGGTGCTGGTGGGACCTTGTATTAAAGACCGACTTGTCTCTTTAATTTGGTTTTGAGTTGATACGCACAGCTGCTGTGGAACCGTACCCTTGTGGTCTGGTCTACTACGTCGTTGCTGTATGGTTGGATTGGCTGGCCCGACACTCCATGGGTGTACAGCTAGCGGGCCCGAATAAATATGTGTGTTGACTGGGGTTGTTTTGGCACACCGACCGTCCCTTTGGTGACCTGACCTAGTCGTGGTGTGGAAAAGGTGCGCGAGGCGTGAAGGCGACAACGCCCCTACGGTGAAATTTCACATGATCTATGGATGCTACTATCGTGCCGGGCGTGGAACTGGAAGGAGCTGCGAAGCCCCTGCTGCGTGTTCCAGGGAATCCGTGTGTATTATTGCCTTATTGGTGCTTGGCTTTATGAAGAGCTTTGGTTGGTCTAGTCGTGCTTGACAGCTCGAGTGATTTGGCATCTTCATAAAATTCCCTTTCTGTGGTCCAGCAGTTCAGGCGTTGTTGTGCCACCGTCGACCATCGGGGTTGGGATTGACGCGACCCGTATGCGAATACGCGAGCGCGATGAGAATCGATAGCTTTCTCGCTCGACAAATCGGCGCTTGACCAGCGTTGCGCTTAGACGGGCAAGTCGTCGCCTGCGCCTAGCAAATCCACACGCGAACGGCTTGCTTTCTCGAGCTGGCAAAGTCATGGCCGATTTGATGCGCGAAATGGCATCGAGAGCGCCGGCGACTGCAGGCCTTATTGGTCCGACTGTGATGCATCAGACTATTCTTTGTGAAGGAGCGATTCAGCAACGCAGCAATTCATACCAACACACTTGCTGCTGACAGCTCTCAACAACTGCAGCATCACAAAGCCATAGTACACTCACGCCTTTCAAGATTAATCTCTCAGTTCTCTCGATATAACAGCATCACAAAACACTTTGCATAATGTGATCGATTAAATGAAATTGAAGGTGTTAAAACGACTGTTAAAGATCAAGCTCTTCTTTCCTCAAATTTCTGGAAAACTCCCAATTCTCAAAACACACATGTTGGCTGCCAGGCACATCGAGAGGTAAAGTTACAAGAAAGACGCACCCTACCGGAACAAAAAACAATTCGTCATTTCACTTGGTCGGCGGCCCCGGCCACGTGCTGATCCGCTCCTTCTCGTACTTGACGAACAGCGCGGCGGCCGCGGCGACGGTGTACGCCTGCAGGAACAGCGTGGCCGGCTGGTGGTACTTCACCAGGGCCTGCCCGGAGCCCAGCTCCACGAGCAGCACCGCGGCGAGCCCCACCGCGGCCAGCGCGCCGTTGAGTCGCTCGCTGTACGCGGTGAAGCCGAACTCGACGGGCGCGCCGAGCGCCGACCGGGGCTCCCGCAGCGGCACGGGCGGGAGCGTCACGGCGTTGGCGGACGCGGACGACGCCGCGCCCTTCTTCTTGCGCGCGCCGCGCTTCTTGGGCCCGACGCGGGACTTTATCTGCAGGACGCGCTGCTCGAAGTCGTCGTCCGCGGTGGCCGTCTTCGTGGCCGCCGGGGCTGGCTGCTCCTGGTCGGCTGCTGCGGTGTCCTCGCCGGAGGAGGCCACACGGGGTGGGAACGGCAGCAGGGCGCGATGCCGGAGAGGGGAGCGGAGGGTGGTGGGAGCGAACGGGCTGGAGAGCGGCGTCGCCATTGCTCCTCTTGGCGCGTGCACGCACCAGCACTGCATGGCACGGGCGCGAGCGGGTGCCTGCAGCTTGCGTCTCGTCTTGGTCTGGCTTTTCCTCTGCTTTTGGATAGGGTCTTGGTTCGTTGGCAGAATGGCAGGCGAGTGGCTCCGGTGGCTGCACGGTGCGTTGAAAACTGCCTCATTCAGCGTTGCGGTTGTGTGATGAGATATTTTTCCGTCAGAAAATTGGGGCGAAAATGGTGGAGAAAATTGTAGCTCGGCCTGTATGAGTCGCTGTCACGTTCACACTTCGGCCTCCTTTCCTCTGGGCTTCTGCGCTTCTGCCCTACTCGTCTGTCCCAATTTAAATGACGCTTTAGCCGGTTGCTAGGTGCAACAATAAATGAGCTGCTACAGCCTGTGACTAAATGCATGTAGGATGAACGTGAATTTAGACGAATGAGTAAGGTGCTAGAATATCTATTAAATTAGAACGGAGAGAGTACAGTCTACGTCCAGGCCAAAATGCAATGGGCCTTTAAACCCACAACATTAGCACAATTTTGTTTTAGATACTAATCTCTTTTGCTCAAAAGAAAAAGATACTAGTCTCTTCAGTCACTGAGCGGTGAACGCATTGGCATACAATGTTGTGTCGCATTCGCATATGTAATATTTCAGTGACATTTCACTTGGACATAGAAAGGAGAAAAGATACAAAAATAGCTTTGCGAAACTGTTAGCTAGCGAAATTTTACCAAACAGTTTACCAACAACTCTGTGAAGGTGCAAATCAGAGGATCATCCCACGTTCTTGTTTCCTTTTTTCTCCTTCTGGCTTTAATCTCCTCAATCAAAAAGAGGATGTCAATTCACAATTACACGATGGACCTGCAAAGAGCCTACTTTACTTGGTTTATTACAGCTGGAATTATATCGCAGTCCCTACTCAGAAACCCAAATAGAACTAGAATTATATTGCACATAGCATTCAATATGTGTCTTATCATTTACTTGATTAAATTGAACTAAAAATCGGCCGAGCCCAAATTAAATCCAACAATGAGATAGACCTACCTTCTCTTCACTTTTTTTTATTTGGTTCATGAAATAGTATGGGTTGATCTATCATCACCTCGTTTCTTGCAATCTAATAATTAGTACTAGTGTCACATTTTTGTTTGGTTTCAGGAATAGAAGTTGATCCATTATCACCTCATCACTCGCAACCTAATAATTAGAAGTATTATGCAAAATAGAGATGCCCATGTTAGAGACGCCGAGCGTCAGGTACTCAACTGACTGCACACCACAACAATAGCATGGGACGCTCGCCCAGCACCCGTGTCAGATGCCCATGTCCATTGGGAGTCCAGTGAGCTCCCAGACCTCGAAAACACGCAACTAACGTGTCTGGTGCACCGGACGCACTGTGCGGTGCCGCTGCATCAGATGCCTGCTGCGCCAGACAGTCTTCAATTTCGAAACTCCCACGCTAATAGTTTTTGTATTTGAAGGTGTTAATTTTTAGAAATACTTATTCAACCCCCCCCCCCCCCCCCCACACACACACACACACACGGCGACATGGTCCTTATAAAAATTACAATTGTTATGTGTCCACAATGGAAGTATATAAATCAAAATTAACTGTACCAATGCATGGGTAATATGAAACTAAGATTATGATATATTTACAAATAAGTAGTAGTGTGTATTTTGCCACAAGAGAAAAAAAATGTATGAAGATTGTATTTAAAATTTGATACAGGCTTAATGGTAATGTCATATTACTGCAAACATTAGCTTATATTGTGGATGACATAGTCATCACAAAAATTTAGCTAAAAATTTTTATAGAAAGAGTAGACATAACGAGATATGTATAATTTTAGTCCTTAATTTTCATAAATCTTTTTTTTTCTATGGTTGCAATGTACTGGCATACTTAAACTCTAAAACATTGTATTTCCTCCACCAAAAATGTCAGTTTCCGTTGTAGCATGTTAATATGCATGTGGCGCTGCAGTCAGTCCTCCATATGGGACAAGGAGCACATTCAAGGTTGCGTCACTGCTCATATTCAAGGTGGCGTCACATCCTTCTCCGACCACCAATACCATCCGGCAACAGCTCCGGCTGCTAATTATTCTATCTCGTTCCTCGTACGAGCCTTTAATTTGTTCTTTTTTCATACGTTTAGATTTAGACTAGGTAGAGACTGTGTTTTCTACATCGCCTAGATGCAGCTCCCCTCAGTTTAATTTTTACTGACTGTACCACATGGTTTGGTTCCTATAGTACATTTTTGTTAAATTGAGTGAGCTGGATATATATATGCTACACTCACACTCGCATTTGACTCATCATTACAGAGCACAAGAATATAGTTCACACGGGTATGCATCTATGTATAAATATGCTTGGCTCCGAGGTAGGCGAGGAAGCAGAATACACACACAACCTTGCACCATCGTCTTCTTTTTGCCTGAGCTCCTGTGCAACAGACAAACAAGACAAGTACGAAATCTAACACCGATCCAATCTTTGGTTTCAGTTGTTGATAGATCCCACAACCACAAGCTCGGTCATGGCTCCTTCCAGCAGCAAGCTCGTGGCCGCCTTGTGCCCAGCTCCACCTGAGTCGTTGCTCCAAGAGTTGGTCACGGGCGCCAGTGACGCTCATCATCAGCCAAGGGCATGGCTCGCCTCCGACGAGACCCTCGCCGTGCACGCTGGGGAGAATGGCGCGGACGTGGATGGTCGTGGCGGTGGCACTGGCACAGCGACAGACTCGATCGCCACCCCGATCGTGAGCGGCACGACGCACTGGTTCAAGAGCTCCGAAGACCTCACAGCCTTCAAGGAAGGCCGGCGCCACAGCTTCGAGTACGGGCGCTACAGCAACCCGACTGTGAAGGTGCTGGAGGACAAGATCAGCGCGCTGGAGAGAGCCGAGGCGACCCTGGTGACGTCCTCCGGCATGAACGCCATCGCAACGACGCTCCTCGCCCTCGTCCCGCCCGGCGGCCACGTGGTGACCACCACCGACTGCTACAGCGAGGCGCGCGCGTTCGTCCGTGACAAGCTCTCCACGATGGGCATCTGGTCGACGTTCATCGACCTCGACGACGGCATGGAGTCGCTACGGGCCGTCCTCGACGAGAACGACGACGTGACCCTCTTCTACGCCGACTCCCCGACGAACCCGACGCTCAAGTGCGTGGACATCAGGCACGCTGCTGAGCTGTGTCACCGGAAGGGTGCCCTGGTCTGCATCGACAGCACCATATGGCATCACCCATCAACCAGAAGCCGCTCACTCTCGGTGCCGACCTCGTCCTCAACTCCGCCACCAAGTACATGGCCGGCCACCATGACGCCATCGCCGGATGCGTCAGCGGCTCAGAGGCGCTAATCTCCAGAATACGCACTTGGCACCACGACCTCGGGGGTGCCATCTCTCCGGTACGTCGTCTCGATCTTGATTGTTAATAACCCATATATACTACAAGACAAATCATCATATACTACAATTCTTTGCAGAATGCGGCATACATGGTCATCCGTGGGCTGAAAACGATGGCGCTTCGCGTGGAGACACATAACAGTACGACTTTGCGCATGGCACGCATGCTAGAGCGCCACCCAAAGATCGAGCGGGTGCACTACCCTGGGCTGGAGAGCAGCCCCTGGCATGAGGTAGCGACGAGTCAGATGTCCGGCTACGGAGGCGTTGTCAGCTTCGAGCTGAAGGCGGACTTGTATGGTACCATGAGCTTCGTCGATGCGCTAGAAATCCCCTTCATCGCGACCTCGCTAGGCGGGTGCGAGAGCCTGGTGCAGCAGTCGGCGATCATGTCATTCTGGGGACAGAGCCAGGAGGAAAAGGCTAAGAATGGGATCAAGGACAACATGGTGAGGTTCAGTTTTGGAATCGAGAAGTTTGAGGATCTCAGGGATGATATACTTCAAGCGCTAAACATGATTTAATCTAAGAGAGTTGCTATATTTCATTCGCAAAAATATAGTCAATTTTTGTTACGACGTTCGTGCCTTTGGATCATTATTCAAGGACCAAATCTATTATCTATTTTGATAATATATTTTAGTATGTTTTATCACAAATCATAATAAATAATTTTTTTATGAAAGGACAAGAACAAACAATATGTATGTGTTGGACAAATCACAAATAATAGATTTTAACATGTTTTAGCACAAATCACAAAGCACCTCAAACAGACCCATCGTCGTAAGAGAGAAAAGGCTGATTTCTTGCGACAGAAGGTTACAAGAAGTGTGATATCTCCTATCTATCTATCTATACTATAAAAGAACGAAGAAATTGATAAATACACGTTACCTGAGAATTTCTATCCACCATATATTTTAACCGTTAAGATCTTGATCCAAGGAATATTAGACCTCATTACCTCCTAACAAATGAGCCAGTCCATAAGATATAAGATTTATTTACGTCTTTCTTATTCGATTCGATGGCCTGCCATGTTTTTTGTTCACCTAAAATTCTACCCACGCTTACCCGCGTGCATATACCCACAGCGGGCGCCGGACTGCTCTCCTCAATTTATTACTACACGCCAGCCTCCTCTCTTCTCCTCTATTTTTCCAAAAAAGAAAAATACTACCCACACACCTAACAGGATCAGTCAAACGATGGATGTGTAGTTGGGCACACAGCCGCCGGCGCCGCACCAGAGATCGTCGAGGATGCCATTGCCGGCCAGGACTCGAGAAGGACACGATGGACTAAGGTGCAGTGCTCAAAACTCCTGATCGACTCCATACTATTTTCACCGTAAGATTCATTGTGAAGAGTCCAGACTATTTTAATGGCTAATATGCATGCATCTTGTTTGGAGTAGATGAAGAAATAAATTTGGCGATGCTATTTTTATACGATAGTCCGCGTGATATTTTTTGAAGTGGATGAAGATGAATTAACCGTGACGTTAATGTCTTTAGAATCTAGAAACCATTGGCTAAAAAAGTCAGTTAATTAATATTGTAGGTCTATTACTCCTTTATATATATATATATATATTGAGCCATTAGTATAGCATTTGGAACTATTTATATTATAATAACTTATAGATATTTTTGATTTATTGTTTACCGTGTTTATCTTCATATCACTGGTTTTCTCACACTTGAAAAAATACCCACATGTCTATACCCCTTCTCCAAAAAAAAAGACAAATTGATGAGTCGGCGGCGGCACGCTCAAGCTCCCGGATCTCATCGATGATTAAGATTACCGTTTTGAGGTCCCATCTCAATATCTCAAGGCTGAGATCGGCATCGCAATAGGCCAGGACAACTGCTGACATGGACCGGCTCCACCACGCCGATCCTAGCACTGTCCTTGGTCAACGAGCCATTTGGAGCAATCTCGAAGAGACGCAGGAAGCAGAAGAGTAGCATGTGGTTGCGGTACGATATCCTCGAAGATCATCTCCATATTGTCTCCCCTCGAGCTCCCAGATCTCGTCGATGATTAAGATTACCATTTTGAGGTCCAATTAATCTCAATATCTCAGGTCGAGATCGGCGTCGCAACAGCCAGGCCGACCGCTGACTTGGACCAGCTTCACCACGCCGATCTTGGCATGGTCCTTGGTCAGCGAGCTGTTTGAAGCACTTGGAAGAGATGAGTAGTATGTGGTTTCCATAGGACGTCGTCCTCGAAGATCATCTCCACATTGTCTCCCTAGACTCGTGGATCACTGCCTCGTTCGCTGGATCGTTTCTAAGTGGCTGATGCTTATTTGTTGTGAGATTGCTAAATGGCTGGCTGAAAACGTCGATAAGTTCAAGCGAACAGGCTGCACAATTATCGAGTTTGCTGTGAGGACAAGAACCCTAGAGCCGTGGCCAGTGGCGCCATGTCGACGCTTCTACCATATGCCTGCCGCTCGATTAAGAAAGCAAGCAACACCATACCCTCATCTGCAGCCCGGATTTTTGTAGCCTCCACTGCATCCACATCAACGATCGAGTTCCACAGCATCCACATCTTCGCCGGTGCTACGACCATCAACAATGCTCCTATGCATGAGTTTATCATTCTTCAGAGATGGCTACTTCGGCTAAAGGTATGACGTCAACAGACAGGTCACGCCCTCCCTCCCTTTACTTGCATTGCTTTACTAGATAGATTAGTAGTAATAATAAATATGATAATATAACTGCAGCACAACATCATAACTTGGACTGCAAATCGAATCTGCATCCCCTTCAACCTTAACTGTAGATTGTGATCAAATGCTCGGTTCATATTACTGTAAATATCTTGTTTAAATGGCAACCATTGTTTCATTTTGCTTTTCAGAATTTGTGACCGAGGGAAGAAGAATGTGGCTCTGCATGCTTTGCTGAATTATCATCAGCTATGCCTACCTCGCATGAACACCAGAGGACCCACTGACAATGACAAATCCTCCCACCAGCCCCATCGCCTGAACAAATCCAGTGATCATATTTTTTTATAGTTTGATTTGTCAACTTGAGCTAAGTATCCCCCCTCCAATATATATAGCATATTTTGGTAGAGTACAGGAATGCTAAAATTGTCCTCTGCTTTATGTGTGTTTCAAAGTGTATAGAATTCTTAAGGGGTGCTGAGATCGGTGAACGCGGAAATTGCATTGTCTGGTCTCTGTCGCAAGCATTGAGGTGTTTTGAAAGAATTTGTGAGTATGTTTCCCACTTATTCCTATCTCTCTGCTTTTCTTATATGATTATGACAGTGCAATAGGGCAACTGGTTTAAAAGAAGAATAAGTTTGTTACAACCTATTTTATTAGCTTATTTAAATTCCTTTTTTATTAATTACATTCAAGCTTTCTAAAGTAATTTAAAATTATCACCTATTAATAATCATAAGCACGTGCGTGCCGCACATACCAGTTGGCTAGTAAAGATAAACTCCACTAGCAATTTATCTTAACATGCAAAATATCTACATCAGCATCCACTTCCACTAACATATTCAATTATTTCATCATGCAAAGTGTCTACGTCAACATCCACTAACACATCTAACTGATACATGTCGCTACGTCTTCATTCAAGCTATTCATATTAGCAAACCAAATCGTTTACTAACATATATTTAGTTGTTCACATCAAAATGCTAAAAATCTCACACTAACTTGTATTATGATATCTATTCAATCATATTAGTAATATAGATAATATAAGTTCACCAGCTATTCTTGCAGCAACATTTGGGGCGTTCACCTAATTTGCTAGGAATCGACATCAACTTCAAACGCTAAGTATAATTTTAGGATAATTGTTTATTTGGCTCTGAAACAAAGTTCGTTTGCTTATTTGGCCTAAATTTTTTTGAAGTTATTTATTTAGCCCTAAAGTAAAAATTTGTTACTTTTTTAGCCTTCTGTTAGTTTTAAGGCTGTAACGGTGTCAAGTGCCATGCAAAAAGACCGTTTTGCTCATGGTGAAAAAAATAAAAAAAAGTCTTGTTTACTGTATATGTTGATTATATATATACTATATTGAAATGAGCATGCAATAGATAAATTGATTGAAGGCACCGTGATGTCTGCATGCAAAGCATGCTTTAACTGCAGGCAGTAGGACGCAATCACTGCCCTTACTTTCATTTTCTTTTCTGTTGCTGAGGACCAAGCTTTTACTGTTGGGACTTCTCAGGAGTATATACATGCACTAACGTGGGGTGCCGGTGGCTGACAGAGTAGCGCCGTTGGCGCGCTGTTTATTCGGCAACACGCAGCGAGCTAATTAGCCCGGTCTTTTTTATACAAGACTTTTACTCTTTTACTCTTTTTTATTTTTTTTCACGCACCAAGATTTTACTCTTTTTTATTTTTTTCATGCAGAGGTAAAACGGTCTTTTTACATGACACATGACATCGTTACAGCCTCAAAACTAACAGAAGACCAAAAAAGTAACAAATTTTTACTTTAGGGCCAAATAGATGACTTAAAAAAATTTAGGCCATATAAACAAATAAACTTTGTTTTAGGGCCAAATAAGCAATTGTCCCTATAATTTTATAGCTAGGTTTTGACTTAGCTTGCTAGAGACTTATGTTTACAGCAAACATGCTCGTACGAACGACAATGTAAATAGTACATGTCTGTGTAATGTAGGGAGTATGTTTTATTCTTGTGTTATACAATTTTAAGTCTACATGATAACCACGGCATATTCATAATAACCTAAAAGGGCATCCATGCATGGGATGCACAAGTCCATAGCTATCAACTCGAAGGTGCAGTCGGCTCCTAGACCTCACATTGCTGTAATCACGTCTAGAACAGCGCGGCGCGCGGCAGCGACGATGATGTACACCTGCAGCCTGCAGGAACAGCCTGGCCGGCTGGTGGTACTTCACCAGGGCCTGCCCGGATCCCAGCTCCACAAGCAGAGGACCGCGGCCCGCGGCCCGCGGCGAGCCCCACGGCGGCCAACGCGTCGTTGAGTCGCTCGTTGCACGCGGAGCCGAACTTGACGGGCGCGCCGCAAGCGCCGACTGGGGCTCCCACAGCGTCACGGGCAGGAGCGTCGCGGCATTGGCAGACGCGGACGCCACCGCAAACTTCTTGCACACACCCCGCTTCTTGGGCCAGACGCGGGCCTTGATCTGTAGGACGCGTTGTGAAAAACGCGCTACAGAAAATATTGTCATGACCTGCACATGGGCCTGTAATAGCATTAGGGAGTGGGCCGTGGTTTGGGCCTGCGTGCCTTTCGGCGAGTTGGGCTTAGCCCATGTATGACCGATATATTCCTTTCATCGTTCTGGACACAATATCGAATATGAACAAACCAATTATTCCCCAAACTCTATCTTCGTCTTCCTCTTGACTGCTTGAGACGGCGCCGCCGTACTCTCCGCCGAGCGCGTTCGCCGGCAAACCCTCTACTATTCTCGCTGCCGTGCGTGTACGCCGGCCTTATCCTTCGTCAATCCTACCAGTATCGTGACATTTGGTACCGGAGCCATCGATCGTGTGGATCTGCTACTTGGTGTCTCGATATGGCGGAAACCGGATCGACGCTATCCCTCTCCGCCATTGCTGAGCTCGAGGCACAGATGCATCGCCTGATGAAGATGCTGGAGGAAGCGAACGCAGGGATGTACACCTCCCTCAAGACCTTCGCATCGGCGACACAGTAGTCCGCGCCCTCGTCTTCGCCCACTTCCCCCACGTCCTTGACTCCTACTGCTGCGGCGGCTGCGACACCACCATCCGCCCCCGCGCTGATTGCAACGCCTACACCGACCACCACCACCATGCTTGGTGCCATCGACGCGCCGGCCGAACCCACCACGGCACTGACCCCCATGGTGGACAACGACGACCGCGACGTCAGCGAGATCCATATCCCGATCTCCGAGCTCGTCTCCAGCGCCTCCGATGAAATCATCCCCGACGAGGTCACCCAGGCTCCACCGCTTGACGCCTGCCCACTTCCTCCGCCTTCCACTTCCGTCGTCGAAGCCCTGCACCGCTCCCCGGCCGACATGCTCGCCACCATCGCCGACTTCGTCTTCGCAGGGGTCGCGGCGGCCGACTAGATCCCCAACGGGAGCGGCCTCACCTCCACCGACTTCGACGCGCCGCCCAACGTCGGTCAGAAACTCACCATCCTGCTGCCCTATGTCCGCTTCAACTCCGACGACCACGAGCACTCCAACAACGACCTGGTGCAGACGCACCGGGCCATGGCGAACCGCCTCCACCTCATCTGCCCCGACGGCGTTCCGAAGGAGCTGCGCTGGTTCGTCTTCGACTTTGGGATCACCTTCGTCGGGGATGATTCTGCTCACGAGGACCACATCCAGGACGAGCACGTCAAGATGGTGGTGCCCGTAGAGGAGGATGGAGTTTCCAGCACCTTGCCCGATAGGTGTTTGATGAATTGCCTCACCATCATACAATGTCGTTTCTCATTCCCATTCAGTTGCAGATGGGATGGACTGTTGTGCTGGGAGTGCAGGCCGTGGCCTCCACCTTCAAAACTCTGGTGGATGAGCCGTGAGGCTGAGCTGCGTCCTCTACCCTAGCCGTCGTTCGACTTGGTTGAGTGGTTTGCGCCCAAGTCTCCCTCTGTCCGCCTCTGGAAACCCCCATGGTATGGCAGTCGTGAGCTTCCTGAATTTGCAGAGTTGTGGAAATGCTTGATGAGAACAGGGAGAATAGTTGTTGTTCCTGTACTGCTGGGTATGCGCTTGCTTTATTCTGAGGTGACGACTGCATCTATTCTTAGCAAGCTGAAATTAGTTCATCATGGAAGCTGTATTGATAGTGGTATTTCTAGTGTGCACATTCTAGTTCATCCCACTATAGCTTATCAGCCATGGCACACAGATCCAATAGTGATAGGCTGGGATTCTAGAGCTTCCAGCATCTACTTGAAAACTTTGCTGATGTTGGATGGCCTTGTAATTCTGCTTGGGGTCAGTATGGTTGTGCAATTGGAGGCATACACTATGAAGAACATGGATACAAGCAACATCACTGAAAGTATTCCTTACCAGTGTACAATAATTGCTGAGTTATTCCTACTCAAACTGCTTTGGTACACTACTTCTACTTGCTGCATTGAGTTGCGGCCATGGCCACCACCTATGTTGTTTGACCTGATGCATTCTGGTGGTCTACTCAAGATAACAACATGGCCGTCTTTCTGTGAGTCTGAAGATGCTCTGTATTTGCAAAATTCATCAATATTGGTGCTTGTCATTCCCTTAACAGCAGTACAAACATCATCAGTGTGGCAAGAAGTGAGTGGTAGGGCTCTGGACTCCATATATCTACTGCTGACTTTGTGCTCCCGCACTGGTGAAGGTTTATACCAACCGAAAATGGTGATATTATAGAGGCACAGTCCTATGCTGCTACTCAGTTTCAGTTTCAGTCAGTATGCCTCTCTCTTGCTACATTCTAGTTAGTGGTGCTTTAGTCAATTATGGAAGCCACCATGGCCATGTCAAGGTCATATACTGGCCAGTTGTAGCGAAAGTATGGTGCAAGAGTTCTTTTGGCCACTGCCTGTGCATGTGTTTTCAGTAGTTACCAAGAAACATTTGTTGGTTTCAGTTCTGAGATGGCAGCAAAAGTGTGATGGCACTATAAGATGGAATGATTACTTTCTCTCAGATGAGGATCTCATTATTATTTGGAGCACAACTGAAGAGAGGAGGCCTGTTAACTGTATGAGGCATGGGAAATGCTACTATTCTGTGGTTTGGGGAGGCCCTATTATTTTGGTTTTTGTATCAGCAGGCCATTCACTTGGGGGTGAAACACTGCTGCTCAAAATTTGGCCTGTACAGAAGCGACACCATTCACTCAATATTGCAGATGCATCTTCTCCCTTATATCTATCTGATTGGTCTCCATGCTGTTTCGGGCTTCAATGGCTGCGACAGTAACCACATGTGCATTTCTGGGCCTTCTGCCATACTGCTGCAACCATACCATAGTTGGTTATCTCTTAGTGAAAGAGAATGTGGGGGTGAAAACTCAGTGATGCTACAACTCTCAGCAGCTACCTGCATGTTACTAGCACCTGCAAATTACAATAGCAATAGAAATGGAAGCATCTTTTACCAGTGGTTGGTATTTGTGCCAATTAGTGTGGTTCCTCAACTCCCAGGTTGCATGGCATGTTCTAGTGCAGGGAAGCTACTTCTTATTTGGGTTGAACCATATTTTATCCTAATAAGTTCCAGTATGCAAGTACTCTACCTATGCACTACTACTCAACACCACGAACTACTCTATTCTGGAAGGCCAGCACTACTTCCATTTATCTCATCAAGTTTGCTTGCCTCGTGTGATAATGAAGAGGTGGAGCATGACAAGATTATTTTGCTGGATCCTCAAGCGGCAAATTTTGTGGGCCTGCACCTACATTTGCTGGTTTTTGGTTTGACTGATTTTCATGCCAATGAAGCAGACCAATCTTATTTTTGGTGTGGAGCATCAGAAGCTATCTATAGTGAGTGGTCTACTTCTCCATTTATTCTGCCGATGGTTCCTGTCATTAAGTTTCAAGCATATCCAAGTCAATACTCAAAAGCAATGGAAGTTAGGTACAAGACACTGACTAATTCTAGCATGCTGGTACTTCAATTCTACAATCTGTTGGTGGAAGATCCTTGAAGGCTTGCCTGCTCAAGGAAGAATCAATGCCAAGACATCGAAAACACCTCTGTGGCGGAAAGTATCTATTTCTTATAGGGTGATTGTGGAACCACCGCTTGAGGGCAAGCTGTTTGCTTAAGGAGAGGGGAATGTCATGACCTGCACATGGGCCTGTAATAGCATTAGGGAGTGGGCCGTGGTTTAGGCCTGCGTGCCTTTCAGCGAGTTGGGCTTAGCCCATGTATGACCGATATATTCATCGTTCTGGACACAGTATCGAATATGAACAAACCAATTATTCCCCAAACACTATCTTCGTCTTCCTCTTGACTGCTTGAGACGGCGCCGCCATACTCTCCGCCGAGTGCGTTCGCCGGCAAACCCTTTACTATTCTCGCTGCCGTGCGTGTACGCCGGCCTTATCCTTCGTCAATCCTACCAGTATCGTGACAAATATGTAGGGCGCGCTGCTCGAAGTCGTCGTTCGCGCTCCGCGGTGGCCGTCTTCGTGGCCGCTGCCGGGGGTGTCTGGTCCTGGTCAGCTGCCGCGGTGCCCTTGCCGGCATTTAAATTGAATTAGAAATTTGGCCAAGCCCAATTTATATCCTATAGTGAGTTGGTCTATTATCTTCTTTTCACTTTTTGTTTGGTTCATGAAACAATATGGATTGATCTATCATCCACTCATTCCTCACTATATAATAATTAGTACTAGTGTCACATTTTCGTAGTTTGGGAAATAGAACGATCAAGTTGATCCATTATCACCTCATTACTCAGAACCTAATAATTAGTACTGTTATGAAAAATAGCGACATTCCATAAAATTTGAGGAACAACCTCATGATCCATCACCTCATAGGAATTTACATTTGCAAAGTATGCTATGATGAGTCTTCACACGTGTTGAATTTCAAATCCAATAATTGTAAGCCAGATAGACCAATACATCAATGATTTCTTACTCAAGCTAGCAAGGGCGTTGTCAGTATCTTCAAGAGTTCCCTTAACTATATCTATGTGTTAGTTGATTCATTCATGTGCTTTGGCAAGAAATGTGGTACCATTTAGCTCGTGTGCATTCTTGCCTAATGAAGCAATTTCTTATTGCTTAAGGAACTTGTAGATTAGTAAAAATATAAGTGTCAACTACTTGTCAAAGCTAAGATTGTATTGTTTTGCTTAATTTGGTGTTGTGTCTAGATGATGAGATAGCTGCATCTAAACTTTAGATATAATGAAAGAATTGATATGCTCAAGGTATGTAATGTTGAAGTGTTGAATTGACATTGTCATGGTCCAATTAACGTTTGATGTATACAACATTTTAAATAATTATCAAAATTTCAATTCACATGAAATGCATGTCTTATTATTAAGTAGTCTTTTTTCTAGATGACTGGATTATTATCTTACTAGTAGGAAGCTGGATTTCGAATTAATTACAACTACTTTATTGTCGTTTATAAATCATCATTGTAATATTTTTGTAGGTATGCCATATATATTTTTTAATCTTCATGAACACTCATCGGCCCCTTGACCTTTCTACACCATTCTGTGTTTAGATAGACTAGAGTACAATAACTCATTTGATGCCTTCCTTCCAAGGAAGGACATTGAGAAAGCACAGCTCTTATAAACAATAGTTTGAAAAGTTATACTTCCCTTGCACATCATTCTAAAAACCACACGTATATATACAATGTTACTTTGACAGGCCTTACAACATAGGCCCACTTAATTTCTTGTCTTAGAGGACCATTGCATTTATATTTTCTAACATAGTGGATATTTACCATACATGGGATCAAGGCAACAAATATCTATAAATTTCTCAGTCTGCACACCTAGGATTGAGCTTGTGCCAATTTATTTTAAGAAGTTCCCAAAGGTCTATCGAGTATAGAAATACTTCATGTCCCAAAGGATCCAAAGATATTCATCATATCTAATGTAGGTGTTGTTTTGTGACTGTACTCTCCCAAGTGATGTGCTTTTGTGAAAATTAAAATATAGAGATAAGAAGATGGAGAAGTAACTAAAAACACTAGGACAAATGTATTCTATTGATCAAAAAGTGGGCAACTTTCTTTCAAATGATTAATATGAGCATGTGCTAATTTTGTTCTATGATAGGTGAAGAAATTATATTTGGATCTCAAAGAATACATACTCAATCACTGCTTTGTACCCAAATAAAAAAGGGTAAAGTACAATTTAGAACCTTGAACTCTTCTAAAGTTTAGATTTCTACCTCGAACTCCAAACAAGATAACTTTGACCTTCGGACTCTTAAAACCGTTCAATTTTTAACCTTGAGCTGCTTTTGGGCAGTCTTGGTATATCAACGGTAACTTTTGTCATTTTTTTAAAACTTTTTTAAATCCAACTTCAAAAGCAATGAAGGAGTATTTAGAAAATTGCAAAAAATGTTATTTTGTAGGTTGGTAGAGTGAATAACAAGAGGATAATGGCGTAGAACATGCTAGGTTTTATTAAATAATATTTGAAATATTGAATTTAAAAAATGGGCAAACATATATATTTAATAAATTTTTAGGGTATTCAGATGGAAATTAAAAATTTCAAAAAAAATATTTGTGCATGATTAGAATTCTAGTTAATTTTGGTGTATTTGATAAACACATATTACATTGGCAAAAATTTTACTTAACAAAATGTCATGTACTATAACATTTATCATCCTTGTTATTCAATCTTCCAATGTACAAAATATATGCTGAGTTGATTCTAGTCCTGTGAAGTGCTTCATCAAGTTTTTCAGGTATGTTTATCTTTTTCCTATTTTGTATCATCATTCGTCCCGTTTG
Organism: Bothriochloa decipiens; assembly: GCA_023333625.1. Lineage (NCBI taxonomy): Eukaryota > Viridiplantae > Streptophyta > Magnoliopsida > Poales > Poaceae > Bothriochloa > Bothriochloa decipiens. Next base: position 15,861,789 of record CM041629.1, on the reverse strand, counting down.
CAAAATATTTACCATAATCATATGCAGTTTATTCTTACTATATATTTTTGTCATTTTTAGGTTCCCTTTGAATGCAGAAATTTGTACTCTCCATTTGTATCTCCTTTTTATATCGCATTTATGCAACACCTCCTCCTCACAAGGTTTTGGTGCTGGACTGGAAAAGATCATGATGTTATGGTGTATTGATTTGATGATTCGGAGAGCTTCTACATTCCCAAGAGATCCACGGAGGTTACTCTCGTGACTCGTAAGAGAAACTTTTGAAGTTGCTAAGAAATGTTTGTACATCAGGGTAGGAGAGTTTGTATTACCATATAAGGATTCAGGAACATGCCTAGTTTTCCACCGCACAAATGTAGGATCTATGAGCTGTAAGTTTTAGCGTGGAAAGTTCAAATTGTAACCTTTTTTTATTTTTTTTTCTCAAAACACGATAAGATTTTTGCGATCAAGATATAGTGCATATTATAAGATTTCCTCAATACACGCTTGGATGCGAAAGTTTACGATTTTCAATTCTGTTAGGTGGGGAGTATTAATGTTGTGATCCAAATTGTAAGTGAGGATCCCTGTGAATTGTTCGTTTTTTTGGTTAGGGGCTGAATTGCAGCTTCTGGTACTTTTGAGTCTAAATTTTATTAGGAGCACATTTGCTTATTCTGCTTTAGCAGCCGTAACAACTAGCAACATTGTCTCCGGATCAGGATTCAGGAATGTACTACTTCACCATCCATCTCTAATTCATTTGTATTTTCATATCCTTTTGGTGTTTTGGACGGATCCTAGCAGTGTAGAAGAGTGATTTATTATTCTCACCCTCTTAATGAAAAACGGGTAAAGTCCCGCTCTCAAAAAAAATATTATTCTCACACGTTATGGAGAATAGCAAATATGTCCATACGTTGCAACGGGAATTATAACTTATGTCATTTGTTCTAGTACACTTTAGAATCATATAGCGTACGTTGGTTAGACATATGCTATCTAACTCGCATGAATATAAATCATGAGTATAGACGGCTATGTCTATGGCTAGCGGCGTCATATGTTTATTTTACAATGTGCGGTGGCAGCAGCTGCCCTCAACAGCGACGCTAAGGCCAATGACGGCTTCTGTTCATTTGGCCTTGTGTGCCTCGCTACCGCCATCATGGCCTTTCACGTCCAGTCCAACGCGGACGAGGTCCTCGCAGCGTCAGTTAGCCAAGCTCGCCGCCTCCCCTGGACAAATGGACCTGGTTGGCAGTGCAGACTGTGGAAGCCGGTGCGCGGAGTCTTGATCTGATTTTCACTTGGATCAATTCGTGCTAGCCAAGCTCGCCGTCTTGCCTGCACAAGCGGACCTTGATGGCGGCGCTGAGACACGTCGCGGGCACTTTGGACGACCTGAAAGCTTGATCTGATTTTCAAATCGATCGATTTATGTATGGGTGGATTGGTTTGATTTTATAAGCTATTTGTGTTTTCGGAGCTATTTTTATTTGAGCTTGAATTTGGATGGGAGACCATCCATAATGATAAGTGTCAAAGTTGAATGACAACAACACAGACAATTCTCATTCATGTCAAGTTTTTTTGACTATTTTTTTCATCTTTGCTGTTGCGTACTATTCTTGTTGGATTTGGATTTACTTTTTAACCGATCTTCACCGTCCGAATAGAAGCTAGAATGCCATAATTAAATAATCCTGATTCTAAACGGACTCTGAACATAAACTGGAAAAGAGGCAGAAAATTTAATATAATCCTAATTCTATACAGACTGGACATAGAGGAGAGGAACCTACCGTCACCGATCCAAACATGGAGGTGAAAAAAAAATGGGTGGAGAAATTTTCGTTTTTTATAGATAGGTATAGATTTAAGAACTTATTAGGAGCTAGCCATGGGCCTCAAGGGAATACTGGTGGTGTTGGAGTGTTTCGAGTGAACCAAATAAATCCTTAGATATGAAATTGCACTCTAGTTTTGTAGCTCTGGATGTGTGCCCACCGCCCATTCTTCTCGGTGATACAAGATGAACTCTTTGCCTTTCAACAAGTACAGCAGTTATTTCTATTGCCAGACCTGCCTGGTTCACTATTACCCCCGAATCAACGTCAAAAAAAAAAAAAAAAAAAAGAAAACCGAACAAAATCAGGCCGGCAGATTTTCCTCATGCAAATTTGAAACAATAACAGAGAACCATCGCATAAATAAATATATATTGTCGAGTTACAGTTTGAACTTGCCACGAAAACTTACAAGCAAATGAACACGCGATAAACAACTCAAGGAACATACAGCCCCGTGCATACCGATCGCACCAGCACGAGAAGAGTCACGGAGGACGAGGAACCGCTCAGCGTCTCTTGTTCCTGCTCCCGAGCAGCAGCGCGATGTAGAAGAGGATGCGGAAGAGGAACCCCCAGGCGACGGTGATCCAGAGGCAGTCCCACTTGGTGAGGTCCGTCACGGCCTGCTGCCGCAGGAAGTCCGGCCCCGTGGTGATGCAGGTGTTGGTGCCGATGTTGACGCCCAGCGACTGGCTCATGGCGCGCAGCACCCGCACCTTGAGCACCCCCGGCAGCGCCGCCAGCGGCGTGTTGTCGAACATCTGCACGCCCCGCACGAAGCACCGCGTCGGGTCGCTGAACTCGTTCTGCATCACCGCCTCGTACGGGTACTTGACCAGCGACAGGTAGTGGAACCAGATCCAGTACTTGGGGATGCGGTCCCGGTTGATGAAGAAGCCGCTGAAGAGGAGGAAGTAGGCCAGCGTGGACACCACCACGGGGAAGCCCAGCATCACGTTGGTCACCACGCCGGACAGGAACGTCGCGAAGCCGGAGCCCGCCCAGAAGGAGGCCAGCACGATGGCCACGAAGAAGAAGAAGCCGTCGGCGCCGCCGGCCAGGCCCACGGCGAAGAAGGTGGTGAGCGCGAACGCGAAGGACAGCACGATCAGCGACGGGAAGCCGACGATGGTGTGGGAGAGCACGTACGAGGACCGCCGGTACGCGTTGTACGCCGTCTCCCGGAGGAAGATGTAGCGCTCGTTGAGGAACACGGGGAGCGAGTCGGAGCAGGTGTAGAACATGGTGGACATGGCGATGGCGAAGAAGCCCAGCCGCTCCTCGACGCCCTTGGGGGAGTTGTCCAGGCGCCAGAAAATGGTCGCCAGGAGGAACCCCGTCACCATCACGGCTGCGAGGCGGATGATGAAGATCTCCGGCGTGCGCTTCGTGCTCAGGAACGCGCGACGGGTGAGCACGCCCATCTCCACCCAGAACGGGTTCGCGAACTTGGACACCGGGGCCGCCGGCGCAGCCGAGTGCACCGACACGGATCCGTCGGTCGCGCCGGACACGAGCTTCCCGCGAGAGATGCTGGCGCTGATGGCTTCCTTCAGGGACAGCGACGGCGACGGCTTCTCGCCGTGCCCGCCGTGGTGCTTCGCCTTGGGAGCCATGCGCGTCTGCCATTTCTTGTTGTGCTCCACGAGGTCCCTGGCCCCGTTCGGCATGGTCTCCAGCTCCCTGATGAGGTCCAGCGCGAACTCCGTCGGGTTCTCGTTGCCGGGGATGGGCTTGCCGAAGTCGTTGAAGAAGGACGGCAGCGCGCGTGGCGAGCCGTAGAACACCGTCTGGCCGCGGGAAAGGAACAGGAGGCGGTCCAGGAGGCCGAGGATGCGGTAGCTGGGCTGGTGGATGGACATGACCACCACGCTGCCGCTCTGCGCGATGCGCTGCAGCACCTTGACCACCATGAAGGCGCTGGTGGAGTCGAGCCCGGAGGTGGGCTCGTCGAGGAACAGGACGATGGGGTCGTGGATTATGTCCACGCCGATGGACACGCGGCGGCGCTCCCCGCCGGACACGCCGCGGTGGCCCTCGTCGCCGATGATGGTGTTGGCCGCGTTGCGCAGGCCGAGCTGGTCGATGAGCGCGTGCACGCGCTTCTTCTTCTCCTTTTTCGGCAGAGAGCGGGGCAGGCGGAACTCGGCGGCGAACATGAGCGTCTCCTCCACCGTGAGCATCGGGTACAGGAGGTCGTCCTGCATGACGTACGCTGAGATGACCTTGAGCAGGTTGCTGTCCAGTGACTCGCCGTTGAGCGTGACGGAGCCGTGAAGGCTCTCCTTGGCAATGCGGTTGGCGAGCGCGTCGATAAGCGTGCTCTTGCCGGAGCCGCTGGCGCCGAGCACCGCCATGATCTCGCCCTCCCGTGCCTCGCCGGAGATGTTGTCCAGCAGCGTCTTCATCCGGGGCACCTCGGGCTCGTCTGGCTGCCCGCCCCCGCGGCCGAACGGCAGCGCCGGCAGGCACGGTCCGCCCTTCTTCCTCTGCTTGACGCTGTACGTGAGGTCCGTGAACTTGAGCTCGAACGGCAGGAGCGGCGCCCCGTGGCTGCCGCGGTCGCCGCCGCCGCCGCCGCCCATGCCCATGCGCTCGCTCAGGTCGCTGCCGGTGGAGCCCGGCACGGAGCCGCCCAGCTCGATGGTGTAGTGCGAGTGCGTGGGCGAGGACGTGGGCGACGAGGCGTCGCTGCGCGCCTCGTTGACGCGCTTCAGCAGCTGCGCGAGCGTGAACGACGACTGCTTCGCCGGCGGCGACGGCTGCGGCTGCATCAGCAGGCCGCTGTGGTGTGGCTGGTGGTAGTGGTGCATGTGCAGGAGCCCGTTCCGCGGAATGTCCCCGGCCTCCTCCATCGGCGACGACCTCCGGTCAAAGAACGGCAGCTTGTCGACGAACCGCGACATGGCGCCGCGCTCAGCACGTTTCACGTGCTCCTCCCCTCCCTCTCACAGCCGGCCGGCACGGCACCCCACCTCGCTGCCTGCTGCCGCGGCGAGCGAGAACGAGAGAGATAGTGAAGCGGGTTTTCGATTGGACTCTGAGGATCACGATGCTAGTAACCATTCTTATAGCTCCTCACTGCAGCAGTCAAAAGTGGAGCTAGGTTGGTGAAGGGAGATTGGCTGCCCGCGGCCCCGCTCTGGGTTTATTTTCTCGCTGTTAGTTGGAATCGGTTAAGTTGCCGCCGCCATGGATGTGGGGAACCAAGGAGGAGGAGACGGAGGGGTTAGCTTGGGTTTAGGAGAGGGGGGGTCAAGGCGGTGGGTGCGGTGGGTGGAGCTCCCTTCGCCCTCACCATGCCTGCGTGCGTGCGCACAAATTTTGGCGCGCGAGGTGGTTAAGCGTCCCTCAGCCAAAGTTCACCAAATGGGCAGCTAACACACCAGCGTAGCAGTAGCAGAGCACCGGGCTATGGGCAAAAGTATGCCAAAGATCGCATGGAGGGTTGGGGGAATGGTGAATCGAAAGGGTCTGTGTACCCGTCACACGTGTGATTTGAAGTCATCCGTCACACGATGTTCTGTAGTATTTGTTTCGATGTTCTCGTATGTTCTTAGCGATGTTTCGACGTGTTTCTTTGGCTTGCCGGCCTGAGTTACGCACACTTCTGATGTTCTAATTTTCGAGAATGATACAAATACAAATATAATGGACAATTATAATGGATAATTCTTTTCTATGAAAGGACAATAGACGAAACTTCTTTCTAAAATAGCGCAAGGACAAATACAATGGTCAATTCTTTTCTATGAAAAGATAAATACAATAGACAAATACAATGGTCACTCGTTTAATGTTCTATCATGTTCCCAGCGATGTTCTGTCAGTTGTAAACCGATGTTCAAAAAATTCAAAAGCCAGATAATCACACGGGTGACCATCAGATTTACCCAATCTCCCTTTTAGAGCAGCACATCATTGGGTTATTAGATTGTTCAATCCACCTTTTAATCAGGATTAATTGTTCAATAACTCATTGTTTATCTCGAATACTTGATCGTATCAAGCAGGATTGTTTCAGTTGTTCTGACTTGGCCCTGTAGCTTGGGACATGTTTTTAGCACATGATATTGGGCTATTATGAATTGGTGACGACGTTCACCTTAATTATATATCCAAAGTTTACAGAATCTTGAAATTGACTCGATTATCCCTTTTAGCAACGTTGTTAGGTCTTTCGGTGCGAGCTGCCTTGCTTGTCGTGTCGCTGACTTGTTTAGCCTAGCACACCACCGCTTTCGCTGGAAATCGCGGTCCGCCAAGTTTGCACGTCTGGGCATGTTTGATAACCTCGTCAGTCGCACTGCTCTGTGTACGTGGGCTGGGGGAGGAGCGGGAGGGAGGTGGTGAACCAATCGCCATCTACCTATCCGTATCTCAACGCCTTAGGTCTTACCAGCACCAGCAGCAGTATACGCTGTTTGGTCAGGCGCTGACCGAATAGACCGCTTTTAGTCTGTTTCTCTCTGTCGACGATGCACGTAGAAAAATTCAGACTTTCAGTACACAGGTAAAAAAGATGCAGTTTCGGATGAAAAATAGAATGGGATGAGAGATCGAAGCATGCAGCTTTATGGGATGCTTTTGGAACAGCCTGTTATGATCAGAGTCTGACCAACACTGGCTTTCTTGTAAAAAGATTGGTCCGATCGACCAACACTTAATCTAACCAAGTCAACCATAAATTGACCATCACTATCTACTTTGTGGTTTTGAAGAGCTAGCTCTTTTAAAATTCTAAGTCTCCCTCAGGCCAGTTTTACTACTCTCTTTGTTTCAAATTATAGTTTTACTACTCTCTCAGACATATTATTTATCTAGATATATAGTAAATTACATGCACTTAAAAAGTCAAAGTGAATTATAATTTAGAATGGAGGCAGTAATAAGTTTTATGACACAATTAACAAAACTTTCATGCCTGATTTTGATAAATTTCTATGAAACAAACCCTCCGGATCTCTCTCTTTAACCTGTCAAGTAATTAAATCTGCTAATTTACCACAGTATTGAATGTAAATAAAATTCAGATGAATCCCCATTGGGAGGGACTGCCTCAGGTGCTAAAGGAAACACTATGATTTTGAAAATGAGGTACTGCTCAAAGCTTCTAGTATAGTATAAGTAAGAACTAATTAAGAACACAGTGAACTTAGGGAAATATTTGATAAACGTGTGTAAGGTTTTAGCATATCTTCAACATTCGTTTGGTTAATTTCTCAGTGTCATGCTAATGGTACGAGTTGAAAGCTGAAGAAAAAAATATATATGCCATTTCATGTTTTTTTATGTTTTGATCCAGTTCAAAATAGGCAGGAGTGCAACTGTGAAGTGCAGGAGCAGGGGCAGGACCTGTATGGTGGGCCGGAAACCGACCAATGGCTAAAAATCCCTCAGGCTGTGCCAACAGGCGACAGCCCATCTCAAACCTCTCCCCGCCGTCTTCCGGCGTCCCTCCCCCACCAAAAGCCCCAAGCCCCACCGCCACCACCGCCAGCCCTTTCCCACTTCCCGCTGGAGCGCTCTCCCTTCTTCCGCCACCCCATCACCGCCTCCCAAAGTCCCAATCCCATGGGCGACCCGCACCTCCTCTCCTCCGCCCACCCTACCACTGCCGCCTCCGCCTCCGCCTCCTCCTCGGCTCCAAAACACCCTGGCCCCATGGACGAGCGCCTGGCCGCGTCGGATCCTTCCCCGTCCTCCGCCAAGCGTCCTAGGGTTGCGGCGGAGCCGCCCGCTTCCGGCGGCTGCGTTCCGTACACCGAGGCGGATGTACGCGCTCTTGTATCGATGGCCGGAGGAATTTATCCGCTGGCGCGGGCAGAGGCGCTCCGTGGACTCACAGCGGTCCTCGAGAAGGTCGACCCCAGCAGCCGTGTCAGCGCAGCGATCACGGAGTGCTGCTACAAGTGCGTGGTGGAGCTCATGAGGGACGAAGACAACGACGTCAGGTTAGCCGTCGTGCGATTGGTGAGGTTTTGTCGTTTCGGTAGTATTTTGTTGCGCTTGGATGCCTCGCCGCCTCGGTGAGGTTAATTAATTGGCTTAAATCTGAGGTATTGATCAAATCTCCTGCTCCCCGTGGATAGGTAGACGCGTGTGCTCGAAATTTTTCAGCGAGGTTGGAGTTCGATGGCAGTGGCTATGGTGACCTGATGGACATGATTTTCCTACAGGTATGCAATTGGTATTACAGGTTTACAGTACAAATATAATTGAATGGCTGTAAAAATAAGCACTCTCTAATAAGCATGCATTTACATGGTTCCGTGTTCCAACAGCATTTGATGTTTTTGTATCTGCTTATACTCTTTCCTTACTACAAAGAAAGACATTATAAGATTTGTAGCGCAAATTAAGGATGAAGCAAAATGGCTTGGATATACCCCTCAAAAGTACTGGTGGACAATGATAGATAGTGCTGAACAGTGTAAAACAGTCTACAGTGTCTTTCTTTGTGGGAGAAATTTTAAATGCTATAAGGTCTTCCTTCGTGAGACGGAGGGATTAAGACATATTTCCCACGGCCTATCATTAGATTCATATCAGCAGAGATCCTTGTGATAATATAAGGACAAAGTGTTGTTCCTGAAATAATGTTTAATATCGAAGTACTTTCTTTTATACTGTTAAAATATTTTTTATATTTTTTCTTAACAAAATATATAAACATTTCATCTGTAAATAGCATGCTTTGTTTCACTGTAATGCTTATGCTTCCTCTTTCTTCTGTACTCAGCTAAGCTCCATGGCTAGGGACATGTCAACACAAGTGAGAATGGAAGCATTCGCTGCCCTTGGTAAAATGCAACGAGTTTCTGAGAGTGCTCTGCTACAGTCGCTGTACAAGAAGGTCATAAAAACTGACATTATGGGTGTTTCTATCATCAACGGGCAAAAATTACCTCCTAAACTAAAAATTCCATGTGCTGCTGGGATTTTTTCCCATGGAATTGAGGACGAGTATTACCAGGTTCTGTCATTCTCAGTATATTTTCCACTAAAATTGCAATTTTTATTTTATTTTATTGATATTTTTACTTTATTTTATTGTTGTTTCCAAATTACAGGTGAGAAGAACTGCTTGCAAATCATTAGGAGCACTGGCAAAGTTTTCTATTCAATACACACAGAAGGCCTTGGACATGTTGATGGACATGATGAATGATGATACAGAAGCAGTTAGGCTGCAGACTTTGGAATCACTATTTCATATGGCAACATATGGATGTTTGAGTGTGGAGGAGAAGCACATGCATATGGTATTACCTATGAACATAGTTTGCCAAGTAATCAGCATATATTAGTTAATTGGCCATTCCTTAGGTATCACATGCCACATGTTAGTCCTATGCTAGTCCTTTTAATTCATAGCTAGTTATTTTTCTTACTCTGTTTATAAGATATGCCTTGTAATGATATCACAGGTTGCTGGGTAAAATGGAGGTTTTTTTTTTTTCTCTCGAACATGCGAGGGAGCTGCGTATCAGGATATTTTTTATATATATTCTCAGCTTATCACACAGCCTTATTATTCTGAAATATTTTGTTGCAATTGTAGGAAAATCTTTTGTAGCCACTAGCCAGAGTTCCTCAAGCTAGCACCAGTGTATTGAAGAAAGAGTATTGTCGCAGACATTATCCAGAAGAATCTTAGCTCTGCACTGTTGAATGTGTGGTTTTCACGGGAACAATTCGACCATAAACATATACGATAATGCACTTGGCCAGAATCTGAAATATTCATGCAAATATAATTTCAGGTCAAAACAGCTCAGTTGTTTAGTTCCTAAAGTGATGGGTCCATATTTTTCGATTCTTGTGCATTTTACTGTCACAAAGCAACCTTAGCTCCAGCTTTTAAGTAAAGGAAATGCATGCATAATCAAAAGATCAAGCGTTCGAGTCCTGTTTTTGTTGAAAGTCCTCTCTCTGGAGTCTGAATGACTTATAATTGGATTTTTACATGTTTATAAGGATCTTCCAAATGATCTCGACATATCTTTGCTATTGAACTTGCTTAATTCTAGGAAAATTCTCCAACCTTATGTATGTAATTGTTTTTGTAGTTTCTTGGTTTGCTGGTTGATGCCAATGCTTTAATTCGAGATGCGGCACGCAAGATCCTTGGGTTAGTCAATATGCGAAAACTTCAAGTATTCAAATCTGCAGTTGATGGTCTTATTACAAGTTTGGAGAAATATCCAGAGGTAACTTAGTGCGACATCTTTGCTCAAAAACAATCATCGCAGTTTTTCATATCTCTTAAATTTATGTTATGGGTCAGCATCTCAGCATATTCACTCTCTCATGGTTTAACTGGATTCATTTATTTCATGCAGGAACAGGATATATATGGTACTCTGTTTTCCATTGGTAAGAACCATGGGAGCTTTTCATCTAACATAGCTAAACATTTGGCCACAGAGGTATTATGAATTTCCAACTTCCAGCTGTATTTACATGCATGCCGTCTGAGATTAATGCTGCTAGTTGTACCTTTCTCTATACTTCAATTTGCTATTTCATTCGGTAACCACTGTCTACAGTGAGATGCACCAATGTCTGTGTTTGGAATATACAATTTCCTCAATATCTTTTGCATTCTTTTCTAAGGTCTGTTTTCTAATGTTATTTTATCTGCATATCGTAGATCACTATGGCATCTGATGGAGAGCTTATCTTGGACAAACCAAGGGTCAAAGCATTGTTAATAGTGTCTATTTCAGCATCTTTTTCTGATGATAAGCACAAGAAGCTCAACATACCATCGATTATCTTCTCACGTGCAATTCCCCTACTGGAGAAGGTCTCATGTGCTCTAGGAGGAGAGGTTAATCAGGACTCACTCTTATCTTACTTGTGTCATAAAGGTGGAATGCCATTTTGGGAAAACAGATCAGTATCTGCAGAGTTTGGAGAATCTGAAAGCTGCAAAGTTGAAACAGTGAAAATTGGTGCCCATGTAGAAAATACTGCAAAGGAAACCAAGTTTCTAGATGAAGTTCTGGTTATGCAATCCATGAAATCCATACTAGAAATAGTTGAAGGAGCCTGGACTATGAGAATGCCGTGCAATGTTTGTGAAGTCCGGACTATCTTGAGGTACTAATGACTCCTTTTCCTTTTGCACACAACCAAACCATTCTATATTAGTACTCGAGTGCATATGTAGTATTACTGTTTAGTCCCAAATTTTGCATTATGGTCTTTTTTTTTGCGACTAATTTTGCATGATGGTCGATGGTAGCATGGTATATCCGTCCATATTTTTTGTGGAATTTTTATGCACTTGGGGTGCAACCTTTTGTTGGTAACACTGCAACCCAAGGTAACATTGGATATATTCTCTGTATGGTCTATCTTGTGAAAAATCTTTTGAATTCAGTTTTTCTTGATTGTAGAACATGCAAAGAAGACCTAAGATTATTGGCAGAAAATTCTTCTGGATCAATCGGTGCATTCTTGAGCTTTCTGAGTGAGTATCTTGATGCAATATTGTTCATTGTTGAAATATGGCAGTTGATTCAGTTGGACAATCCTTATACTTTTGGTCTAACATCACTTGATATTTTACTGGAGAAGTTGGATATGTCTGTAAGAAGGATGGGATACTGTTATGTTGGATTAAATAGAGTACTGGAGGTCCAAGTGTTGGAGCTTTCTTTGATAGCTCATTTATTTAGACTGTCAAAGATTGCAGATTGTTCCAAGGTAGTTCTGGGTAAGTTGCTTTGGGTAATTAATCGCTTAGAGGATCTGTGTGCTGATGGGTCCTGTGAACTGTCTGACTTCAGTAGAGAAATTAAGAAGGCCTGTGATACCAACCCTACTAGTGATAATCTGGTTGGCAACATCAACAATTTGTTTCAACTCTTCCGTCTAAAACCAACAACAGACTTTGGAATGCTTAAAGGGATAAGTGCAGTGTTGCAAGTCTGTGATAACGATTCCGAAAATCCATTAGAATACATTTGTGGATTACCAGTGGGCGTCAGCTTTAAAATATCTCTGTGGAATGTATCTGGTCATCATAGATTGTGGCTCTGCATGACTATTGGTGAATCTATGCAACATACCTTCCTAGATTTTTCTCGTTTTGGAGGCAATGATGAGGTGAAAAGTGGCTCTATGGTTGTTCCTCTGTATGCTACTCCAAAGGCATGTTCATTTGTGCTTCGGGTATGTCTGGTAATGGAATGTCCATCTGCAGGGATCAGCACCCACCAGGGAGGACATGGAGGACCGAGTGATTATGTGGTTCAACTCTCTGATGAACTGGATGTTTATTTTGTTAGTGCTAGCCAATGGTGATGATTAAAATATTTGATCATATGCTCTCCATGGTTATCGTCATAGGCACTTGCTTAGTTGCTTGAATGGACACTCTTGATCCATTATCTCTTCCGAGGAAATGGGTTCAGTTGCACTGAGATTTTTGTAGCTATAGCAAAAGCAAAGCAAAGCATATGAGTATGCAAGCTACAGCTTGAGACGGAAGGTGAGCCAAAGTGACAATGGACTGTTAGGAGCTTCAGACAGAAGGTGAACCAGACGATTTATACAGCAGCTGCTGCTCTGCCACACAAACACTGCAGACAGCCAGCAGAAGCTGCTTTTACAATGGACTGCTAGGAGCTACAGCTTCAGACGGAAGTGAACCAGACGAAGTGACAATGGAGAAGGGCTAGAAACTGATTTTTTTTTTCAACAAAAAAAAGCTAGAAACTGCTCTATCGGAAATTCAGAATTCTATAGTACAAGTATATATGGAGTCTAATTTAGTTATTCAATTTAATCATTCGGGTTCTGCAGTAAGTTTTAATTTGTGCAGTTTGCTGATGATCAGGTCCACTTAATATTGCGTCATGGCCATGAGATAATTTTTGTGTGGTCTCTATTGATCAGCTGATTATCGGTTTTACAACTAAATAATCTTTTTTTCTGCTGAAAGACATTCTCATCGCCCTAATCAATCGTCCCCGTCCAACCCTTATCCCCTACATATTTTTTTTTTTGAGGCCGGCACATAAATAGTCACGCACGAATTATTGATTCAATTCGAAACGTGGGATTAGATTCAAAACGTCGTTGGAAGAACATTTTGAAGGAATCATATCATCTAACATGAAACGAAGAAAGTCAATTCTCCGATATCTCTGTCAGATTGAGCTACGATTTTCAACTTAGTGCTGAGACACTGAACCAGCGAAGGGCCGACAGTGTTTGATCGAGCGTTCATATGCTGTCATGCTCCTTTCTGGGAAGGTTTCGAGCGTTCATATCCTGTCATGCTCCTTTCTGGGAAGGTTTCTATCGGTTTCTATAGTTGTTTTCTGTGAGAGAAGATTAGTGAACACTGAACAGTGACGTGAGCAGTGAAGATTCACCAAAATGGACTATAAAGATTGGGGGGAACAAATCCAATCCCCATAGAACGGCCGTGATTCACAAATCACAGGACGTGTTCATGCGCATGCGCTGAGTCTCCGTCCCGCTTCTCATCGCCGTCGTCTTCCATGGCAGTCCTATTTCACCTTGCCTAAACCTTCACTTCACCGGTGGCCATCTGCTCGCGACTTCTTTCGTATGCATGGCGGAATAAGAAGAAGTCCTTCACGGCTTCACCTTATCAGGCCCGTATATTAGTGCAAAGTGGACAACTGTTTAGGGCCTCTAAAATTTAAGGGCCTAAGGACCTCTAAAATTTAAGGGCCTCCAAATTTACAGTAAATAGTACTAATAAGTAATAGTTATTCTTTTAAATAGAAAGGATGTAGCATATAAAAAAAGGCTTGCTAGTTGCAATTCCTGGTTTGTTAATTAATTAGATCAACTCACTCACATAAGCCACAATGGCCATGTCTACCAGCCTGCGTGGCAACTAGCTTCCCTGGTCTGTTCATTTTTCTCCTTTCATTTTGCGTCCTCGGGCCACGATATTATTAGGGATGCTTGCTAGGGATGCTAGTTTGTTACTTGAGCAGTACTCCGTACTTTTTATATTCTTAGCATTAAGATTTATCTATCCTTAGTAGTGTAAGACCGATATATATTCTGAACCTTTATAACTAAGTGAAAATAGGTTTTGATTTTATTGACTTTTAGGGCCTTAAAATGTATTTTGTTCAGGGCCTCCGAATCCTAGCTACGGCCCTGACCTTATAAGCAGGTACCTCAAACGAATCGCCTTCACGAACTCGGCCTCGGACTCCGGACTGTCGAACGGCAGCCCGGTCCTCACCGGCCGCGCCTCCGCGTGACCGGGCTCTGCCTCCGGTCGCGTTCGCGTCATCGTCTCCGGCTCACTCTCCCCGTCCTCGTTGTCCTCCGCCTCCTCTTCCTTCTCCCTTTGTTGAAACGGACAGTAGTCTATAAGCAGGTACCTCGAACGAATCGCCTTCACGAACTCGGCCTCGGACTCCGGACTCTCGAACGGCAGCCCGGTCTTCACCGGACCTCCACGTGATCGGGCTCTGCCTCCGGTCGCCTCGTCGTCCCCGGCTCACTCTCCTCGTCCTCCTCCACCTCCTCTTCTTCCTCCCTTTCAAAGGGACAATAGTCCCTGAGGTATCTCAGGCGGCGCGAGCAGGCCGCCTTCCTCTCCGTCCAGCAGGCGACAAGGCCACGGTCGACCTGCGTGGTGGCGCTGTCCGTTCCCCTGCTATTCTCGGCGATGACGGACATCAGGAACGCGGCGGTCATGTCCGTGCCCGAGTGCGCAAAGCTCTCCGGCGGCTTGCCCAGCAATCCAGTCGGGAACCGCGGCTGCACCGGCGGCGCGGCGGCGCTGATCTCCTCCGGAGGGAGGTCGAAGCGGACCCTGAGGCCTTTCCTGTTACGTCGGCCGTCGACGGCCACGGCGTCCGGTGCGCCATCATCGCTAGGGCTCCCGTCACTCTGCAAAACCGGTACACCTTCTCGCCGCGGCGTCGACGTCGCCTGCTGCTCCGGGACCTTTGGCTCCGGCGCCTGTGCTCTCTGCTTTTCAACGTCCACGTCGCACGGCTCCTCCTCCTCCCTCACTGCCCATATCCGCGGCCGCCTCGTCGCCGCCAGGATCTTCCGCTTGATCTCACTGGTCCGCCGCCGCCGCTGCTTCTCACTCCCATGCGCGTTCTCCTTGGCCGGGACAGGAACGTTAACAGCGTCGTCGCTGAAGCATGTTAGTGTAAGGAGCGAGCGCGGCGCCATCGACACCGCACGCCGATCGCCTGCTCGGTTAATGAATTGCCGTGCTTGTGTGGGCATACGTGCGTGCAGCTTTTTATATTGTGAATTGGTGATGATGAGGCGCCTCGCCCTCAAGGGTTAATAAGTACGAACAGGTGATCAAATCTAATCTGTCTATTATGAGAAGTCCGATATCTAATAATGCATGGGGGATAGATCGGCCGTAAGTCGAGACAAAAAAGAAAAACTTTTATAAAATCTATGGATTTTTAACAAAAATACTAAAATCTAACCCTTGTATCCACCTCATCAGATATATACAATCAAAAGTTACGGTACCTTCTCAGGCTTAAATCTTAAAAAATCTGAGGAGCACAAAACAACGTGAAAAAGGGCTAAGAACTAAGAAAAATTAGAAAGACTAAGCTTCAAACATTTTTCTCCGTCCTTTCTAGGTGTTCTTTTGTTCTTCGCATCATACGTCTCTAAGAAACTAATGATGTCAAAGTTGTCACGAACTTGTTCCTTGACTGCAACAAGACATCGTCGATGTAATCGGAGCCAGACCAGAGGAACTTCAAGGCATACGTTCTAAGAAGAATGTGATGTCAAATATACTACATCGCCCCTCCGGCGATCCAGAGTTATTTGGTTTACACCGAAGGTTAACACCAAATGGAGGGACATTCTTGTCAACACCTCAAAGGAGGGAAACGATGCCCGTGACGTCTCTGCTAACAACACTGGACACAAACCCGAGATAGGCTTCACCTAGTTCCCTGGACATCAGCACCAACAACATGGCAATGTGGAGCAAAACATTCTGACGACACGAAGTGGACACACTAGCTCATGCAGCGCGCGTAGCCCGCTACGACAGCATTGAGCTACAGCAGAGATTCTAGACTATATCTATATCTATCTATAAAAAGCAAAAATTTCTCCACCTAATTTTTTTCACCTCCGTGTTTGGATCGGTGACGGTAGGTTTCTCTCCTCTACGTCCAGTCTATACAGAATTAGGATTATATTTAATTTTCTGTCTCTTCTTCAGTTTGCGTTCAGAGTCCGTTTAGAATTAGGATTATTTAATTATGGTATCCTAGCTTCTATTCGGACGGTGAAGATCAGGTAAAAGGTAAATCCAAATCCAACAAGAATAGTATGCAACAGTAAAGATGAAAAAAATAGTTAAAAAAATTTAATATGAATGAGAATTGCCTGTGTCGTTGTCGTTCAACTTTGACACTTATCATTATGGATGGTCTCCCATCCAAATCCAAACTCAAATAAAAATAGCTCAGGAAACACAAATAGCTTATAAAATCAAACCAATCCACCCATACACAAATCGATCGATTTGGAAATCAGATCAAGCCTCTAAGTCGCCCAAAGTGCCCGCGACGTGCCTCAGCGCCACCATCAAGGTCCGCTTATGCAGGCAAGGCGGCGAGCTTGGCTAGCACGAATTGATCCAAGTGAAAATCAGATTAAGACTCCGTGCCCCGGTTTTCGCAGTCTACACTGCCAACCAGGTCCATTTGTCCAGGAGAGGCAGCGAGCTTGGCTAGCTGACGCTACGAGGACCTCATCCGCGTTGGACTGGACGTGGAAGGCCATGATGGCGGTAGCGTGGCACACAAGGCCAAATGAACGGGAGCCGCCACTGGCCTTAGCGTCGCTGTTGACGGCAGCTGCTGCCACCACACACTGTAAAATGAACATGTAACGCTGTAGCCATAGACATAGCCGTCTATACTCATGATTTATATTCATGCAAGTTAGATAGCATATGTCCAACCAACGTATGCTATATAATTCTAAAGTGTACTTGTTGGGGAACAACTTTGACATACAAACATCTTTTTCAAACTTTGGAGACAAACATTACATTACAAACATTTGAGATGCTAACATGTGCAGCGAAGATAACGTAGATACTTCGTTGCGCGTATCTCCAACTTCGCTTATGTATTTCTGTTGTTTTAAGTTGACTGGCGAAGATGACTTTGCTACACTTTGGATGTTCAGCGAAGACTATGTGGACACTTCGCTGTGACTATCAAACTTCGCACATATGATTTCATATGTTTTAGGTTATCCAGCGAAAGACGACTTCGCCAGACTCTTGGTGACCAGCGAAGCTGATGTGGCGGCTTCGCATAAAAAGTCTATAAGGTTTTCAGCTAAGTCAAGAAATCACGATCAAGTCCAAAGTTGCCTCAAAAGACAAAAAGGAAAAAGGCGAAGTGCGTTTTACCACTTCGCCGATATGCTTTCTAGCTAAATGTATAGGAGGTTCCTTGGCCAACTTTGTAATATTCCTGGAATGACGAAGTCAGGGGGTCTATAAATACTCTTTGGATATAAGTTTTGGGGACAGAATAAAATATAATTGCAACCCGCACATTGTTTTCACCTTTCATGTGTATGTGATTTCTTCACCCAACATCTGGCGCCGTCCGTTTGTGTGATCGAAGACACCCACGACCACCACGCAGACGCAAAATGGCAAGACTCGGCAAAAAAGCAGCTTCGGCTGGAGACAATTCAAACCAAGACGAAGACCCGCTTTTGGAAGATGAGACAGCAACAGAAAACAGATGCCTACAAGAAGATGAAGAAACTCAGAACAAAGAAAGAGGACTCAAAGAACTCAAAGATCAACTCATCATCAAGAAAAAATAGCTAGAGGAAGTAAGAGCGAAGATAAGAGAAAAGTCTTTAAGGCAAAAAATTACAGAAGCAGAAGCTAAACTAAGAAAGATCAATGATAAAATAGGAAATGAAAGTGAAGTCATGACTCAAGATACAAACTCAGTAAGCAAAAACACCAACAGCAAAGAAAACCAAAATCAAATAGCAACAATTGATACAGAGTCGCCTTTGTCAATCAACATTCAGCTAGCGAAGTGGCCAGTAGGTTTCAAATTCAATATCATCCCAACCTACAATGGCATGTCCGACCCAAGAAAATTTCTTATGAGCTTTGAAGCAGCAGTAGCATCAAGCGGAGAAGATGCGAACACCTTAGCGAAGTCGGTCATCATGGCAGTAAGAGGACCAACGCAGCATTGGTACTCTTCGCTAAAACCAAGATCAATCAAATCTTGGAATCAACTTCGCACAACTTTGCTTCTAGATTTTCAAGGCTTACAAAGAGTCAAACTCACCAGCGATGATCTTTTCAACATCAAGCAGCAACCAAAAGAACCGTTGAGCCAATATTATAAAAGATTTGTACAAACAATAGCTCAAATACCAAACATACCAGACGAAGTTGTCATCATAGCAGCAATCAAAGGACTGTGAGCAGGCCAACTCTCATCACACTTCAAAAGGAAAAGACCAACCACAGTGGAAAAGTTATATGAAGAAATGAGAAAATACTGTGAGTCTAACGAAGACTACAGAAAAAGAATAGAAGAAGAGAACGGTGAAAGAAACATGTCAAGATCAAATAAAAATTCCCAACACCCAAGAATAAATACTGAGCGAAGACCATTTCAGAGAATAAATCACATCAACAACACGAGCGAAGCTGCCGGTCAAGGTCCAAGATCAAACAATCAAATAAATTTTTAAAACAACAGAAGTTACAAGAAAAACTTCCAGCAAAGGGCAAATTATAACAACCAAAGCAGAAACTTTGAGAGAAAAATTTTGAGGCCCGAAGAAATATACTGCATCATACATGGCAAAGGGGCTGGTCACACATCGAAGATGTGCCTAAGGGTAAAGAAAAGCATTGAAGAAGTACAAGAAGAAAACAGAGCAACTTCGCAGCTGAAAGTTGTCAATCATCTAGCCCCCCAAAGAACAAGTTACCTGCCAATAACTTACCCTCAACACATGTTGCCACCACCTTCGTCAATCTACAATTGTCAACCGCTAGCAGCGTGCCCGCAAAATCAATGGGGCCCAAGCCAGCAGCAAAGTTTCCACCCTGAAAGTTCAGTAGCAAATAGCAACCACCAAATTCAATACAACAACATGCTCGAAGCGTCAACAAGCAACGGGAATGTAATCATCCCAAGCAAGGGCAGAATTATGACAATCTTCGGAGAAAACAACATAGGGCTTGATACAAGAAATAAAAGAAGAAATTATTTTAGAAGAGTAAACTTCATAACAGTCGAAGGTCCATTCAAGAAAACAAGATGGTCCCATATGCCAATCATATTCTCAGAGCAAGATCTCAAACTCAAAGATTACCCTCATATGGATGCAATGGTCATAAAAGCAAACATTGAAGGTTGGGTAGTAACAAAAATTCTAATAGATGGTGGCAGCTTAGCAGATATCATATTCACAAGAACTTTAGATGCAATGCAAATTGATAGAAAAATCCTGGGAAGAGCCGAGCACCCATTAGTTGGCTTCGGTGGAAAGAAAATAAACTCTATCGGCAGAATTGTCTTGCCAGACTCATTCGGAACAGTGAAAAATGCGAGAACAGAGCAAATAACATTCGATATTGTCGAAATGCATAGCCAGTACAACGCAATCTTTGGAAGAGAAAGTTTAAATGCTTTCGAAGCCATAGTAAGCTACCCATACTTATGCATGAAGATGCCAGCAGTCAATGGCATCATAACTGTCTTCGGCGATCAAACACAGGCAAGAAACATAGAAAGAGATGCAAGCCCAGCTTTCAAAAATATCCACGTGATACAAGAAGAAGATGATGAGCTTGAAACTGAAAACGCAAAGACACAAGAAAAAGCGAAGCCTTGCGAAGATACAAAAAAGGTAACAATCGATCCAATGGTGCCAGAAAGATAAGTTATCATCGGCACAAATCTATCGAAAGAAGAAGAAGAAAAGATAATACAAGTCCTGCGAAGTAACAAGTATATTTTCGCCTGGTCTGCACAAGACTTAGGAGGAGTAAGCAGGGATGTCATAGAACACAAGTTAAACATCGACCCAAACTTTAGGCCAAAAAAGCAAAAACTCAGAAAGTTGTCAAAAGACAGAACACAAGCTACAAAAGCCGAAGTCCAAAGATTGTTAGATGCAAAAGTCATAAGAGAAGTTCAATTCATAACTTGGCTTACAAACATAGTCATGGTGCAGAAGAAAAACAAAAAGTGGAGAATGTGCATAGACTTCACAGATCTCAATAAAGCATGCCCAAAAGATAACTTTCCACTACCAAGAATAGACACTTTGGTAGATCAGGCAGCAGGAAGTGAAATGCTCAGTTTCCTTGACTGCTATTCGGGCTATCATCAGATTTGGATGAAAAAAGAAGATGAAGAGTACACAAGTTTTATTACACCATTCGGAACTTACTGTTTCCAAAGAATGGCCGAGGGGCTTCGCAACGTAGGAACAACTTTCATCAGAATGACATCCACAGTTCTCAAAGATCAAATACCAAGAAATCTGCTTGTATATGTTGATGACTTGGTAGTCAAGAGCAAGAAAAGATAAGACCATGTCGAAGACTTATAAGAAACTTTCTCAAACCTCAGAAAACCAAATTTAAAGTTGAACCCAGAAAAATGCACATTTGGAGTTCAAACAGAAAAAATTTTGGGGTGCATCGTATCCGCAAAAGGACTTGACCCGAACCCAAAGAAGGTAAAGGCAATATTGAATATGCAAGTGCCAAGAAACATAAAGGACATCCAAAAGCTGACAGGAAGATTAGCTTCGCTGAACAGATTTATATCCAAATCCGCTGAGCGAAGCCTCCCAATATTCCAAGCACTAAAAGGGAAAAAGGAAAAATTCAACTGGGGTCAAGCACAGCAAGAAGCTTTCGAAGAAATAAAAAAGCATCTATCCAATCCCATAACTTTGGCAACACCTGATCCAATGGCAGATTTGCTACTATATGTATCAACAAACAAAAGTACTGTTAGCGCAGTACTGATACAAGAAAAAAAAATGAGCACTCAACAAGACAAGTTCCTGTATACTTCGCATCCGAAGCTTTGTCTAGATCAAAAATTTTTTATTCAGAAATTGAGAAAATTGCATACGCAGTACTTATGGCATCCAGAAAGTTGAAACACTACTTCCAAGCACACAAAATAAGAGTGCCAATAAATCAACCACTCAAAGAAGTGCTACAAGGCTGCAAGTCCTCAGGGAGATTGGGAAAATGGGCTGTAGAATTGTCCCGATACTTCATCAAATTTGAGAAAAGAACAGCAATCAAATCTCAAGTGTTGGCTGACTTCGTAGTAGATTGGACACCCTCAAAGTACAATCAAGAAAGAATGGAGCAACCAGAATGGATAATCTATTGCGACGGCGCTTGGGGCTTCGCTGGCGCAGGAGCAGCAGCAATCATAACCTCACCTTCTGGAATCAAACTCAAATACGCAGCAAGACTATACTTTCAATGCACCAACAACATTGCAGAATATGAAGCAGTATTATTGGGATTTCGCAAAGCAAGAGCAATGGGAATCCAAAAGCTAATAATCAAGACAGATTCTCAAGTTGTGGTTGGGCATATAGAGAAAAATTATAAAGCAAGAGATCCAGAACTAGCAAAGTATCTCCAGCTATTGAGGGATCAAGAAAAACACTTCGTTGGATTCACAGTGAAAAGTATCTCAAGAAATGACAACACAGATGCAGACGAAATTGCAAAAGCCGCCGCCCAAAAGTTAGAGTTACCACCAGAAGTATTCTTCCAAACTTCACCAAAGCCTCAATAAAAACAAAAATTGAACAACCAAAAGAAGTACACATCATAAAAAGAGAAGACTGGAGAGCTCCAATTATGGCATTCCTCAAAGGATTTTATGAGCCAGAAAATAAAGTTGATGAAGTAAGAATGAAGCAAAAGACCAGAAGCTACAAAATCATCAACGAAGAACTATACAAGGAGTTTACCAACCACTACTAAAGTGCATGTCAAGAGAAGATGGAAAAAACCTATTGAAAGAAATACAGAGGGAATCTGCGGATGCCACGCCGGGGCTAGATCAATAGTTGGGAAAGCCTTCAGACAAGGGTTTTTCTGGCCAACTGCCCAAAGTGACAGCAAAGAAATCATTCGGACTTGTCACAATTGCCAAATAGCAGTAAGTAAAGTCAATGCACCAGGAACAAACCTACAACCAATTGAACCAACTTGGCCACTGGCAAGATGAGGAATTGATATAGTTGGAAAGTTACCTCCGGCTCAAGGCAACTACCAATACGCAATAGTTGCAGTCGAATATTTTACCAAGTGGATTGAAGCGTAGCCAATCACAAACATGTCTTCTCATAAAATGAAAAAATTCCTATGGCAAAACATCATATGCAGATTTAGAGTTCCAAGACACATCACAGTAGATAATGGAACCCAATTTGATAGCGAAGACTTCAGAGATCTGGACAGCGTTGCGAGCAGCCTTAAAACTTAAACAAGCAAAATATTTGGTAATCACTCACCCTTCAAGCATAAACTCCTTGAATTGAGTATGCATCTCAAAAATTTCGCAAAAAGCAGCAATGTCAGCATTAGCCTCTTGAGATTTGACGGCCCAAACAAACTGAGCCAGTCTAACTACACCGTTTAGAGTCAAATGGTGCATCTGAATGTTGAAAGCCTTTAACACATCCTCAACAAAGTCCTGGTAAGGAAAGCGAAGACCAGCAGTGAACAGATCCCGATAAACAATGCATTCATCGGGATGTGGCTTCGGATTAGTCTCCAAAGGATCAGGTACCCTCACTTGATCATGCTCAACAAGCTTCAATCGCACCATTTCATCAAGATCACTTTCTTCAAACAAAGTCTTCCCAAAAGTTAAAGTGAAACCTTCGTCATCTTTAACCAAGTCCTCGACCAACGCATCAACGCCATCAAGGCCCTCGTCGTTAGAATCCAACTGAGATTTATCTTCCTCGGTTTTGGAACTCTCCTAAGACTGATGTTGATCTCGCAAATCTCGCGAAGACATCTACAAAAACCAAATATCAAAAACACTATTCGACAAAAATCACAAAAATGAAAAGTTAAAGGAACAAACCTTGACGAAGGTGACACAAAAACTTCGATCAAAGATGTGAGATCAGCTGAACACAACGGCAAAACATCAAGAAAACCTATCTCAGACTTTAGAGTTCAAGAAAAATTTTGGCAGAGTTTCCCTTCTTCTAAAAATGACAGCCTCAGGGGGAAGGCCTCGCTATTTATAGGCAGTGTCCGGTCAACCGGTCAAAAATAGCCGTTGGATTCAAAATTCAAATAGGCCAACTTCAAAGTTTGGACGGCGTTTATCAGGCAAAGTTTCATATAAACTTCGCAGGATTCAGACCTTTGGAGTAGGCCTTCGCCCGCGAGAGGCTGCTGTTGGGGAACAACTTTGACATACAAACATCCTTTCCAAACTTTGGATACAAACATTACATTACAAACATTTGAGATGCTAACATGTGCAGCGAAGATAACACAAATACTTCGTTGCGCGTATCTCCAACTTCGCTTATGTATTTCCGCATGTTTTAAGTTGACTGGCAAAGATGACTTCGCTACACTTTGGATGTTCAACGAAGACTACGTGGACACTTCGCTGTGACTATCAAACTTTGCACATATGATTTCACATGTTTTAGGTTATCCAGCAAAAGACGACTTCGCCAGACTCTTGGTGACCAGTGCGGCTTCGCATAAAAAGTCTATGAGGTTTTCAACTAAGTCAAGAAATCACGATCAAGTCTAAAGTTGCCTCAAAAGACAAAAAGAAAAAGGGCAAAGTGCGTTTCACCACTTCGCCGATATGCTTTCTAGCTAAATGAATAGGAGGTTCCTTGGCCAACTGTGTAATATTCCTGGAATAGCGAAGTCAGGGGGTCTATAAATACCCTCTGGAATGTAAGTTTTGGGGACGGAATGAAATATAATTGCAACCCGCACATTGTTTTCACCTTTCATGTGTATGTGATTTCTTCACCCAACAGTATTAGAACAAATGACACAAGTTATAATTCCTGTTGCAACACACGGGCATATTTATAAATAAATAAAGAAAGAAAAAATAAAGGGATGCAGCCTTTCCAATGGCCCGGGTCAGGGCGCTTGATAGGCTCCCAAGTGATCACAATCCCTTGATTGTTGACTCTAGAGAGAATGTTTTCTATGGTAAGAAGAGGTTTAGATTTGAGAAATGGTGGTTAGAGGAAGCGTCCTTTGGTGAAATGGTTAAGAAAGTATGGAGACTCCCTGTAAAGAAGCAAGGAGCATTGATGTCTGGCAATTTAGAATTAGAACTTTTAGGAGAGTAGTGAGAGGTTGGGCGGCCAGCCAAGTTGCGGAGAAAAACAAGTTGAAAAACCAGCTAGCAGAGGAGTTTAATGAGTTAGATGTTATGATGGAACACCAACCATTGAATGATGAGGAGTTTGAAAGGCTGAAATGGCTTGAGAGTGAATTAGGAAAAAATTGTAGAATGGAAGAGATAAAAGCTAGACAGCGCTCTAGAGATAGAAATGTCCTAGAGGGAGATAGGAACACTGCGTATTTCCAGGCAGTGGCCAATCAGAGAA
The DNA here is from genome assembly GCA_023333625.1 of Bothriochloa decipiens. NCBI lineage: Eukaryota > Viridiplantae > Streptophyta > Magnoliopsida > Poales > Poaceae > Bothriochloa > Bothriochloa decipiens. The sequence continues at coordinate 15,837,274 of CM041629.1, read as the reverse complement.
GTAGGAATAAGAGGATTGAGTTCCTAGAGGGCCCTTATGGCCATGTTCATGACCAGAAAGGAATGATGGACATCGCCCTTTCTTTTTACAAGAACTTGTTTGCTGCTGAACCAGTTGCTAGTCCACTTAGCGGAACATTTTTGGGCTGAGGAAGATTTAGTGACTGAGGAAGAGAATCTGATGTTAACTGCAGCTTTTAGTGAGGAGGAGATCAGGGAAGCAGTGTTTAGTTGCTACCCGGAGGGGTCCTCGGGTCCTGACGGCCTCCCCTTCTTGTTTTACCAGAGATTTTGGGACCTTGTCAAAGGCGATATTATCGCAATGTTTGAGGATCTACATAGAGGCTCCCTAGATTTATATAGGCTCAACTTCACGTTGGTCACTCTAATCCCAAAAGTAGAAGATGCTACCAACATGAAACAATTTAGACCAATTAGTCTCTTAAACTGTAGCTTTAAGCTATTACTGTTGACCCTCAGGCTAGGGAAGGTGGCGCAAATGTTGGTGGCTTCTAACCAAGGTGCGTTTATCAAGGGCAGATACATCCTTGAGCGTGTAGTCATTGCTCATAAGGTGGTTCATAGTTTGCAGAAAAATATTGAGGAAGGTGTAATCCTAAAGTTAGATTACGAAAAAGCTTACGATAGAGTATCTTGGGATTCTCTTTTTGAAGTTCTTCGTACTAGAGGTTTTTCTAGTGTATGGATTAGTTGGATTAAGCTCTTGGTAATGGGAGGTTATGTTGGAGTAATGGTTAACGGAGAAGACAATCCTTACTTCAAACCAGGCAAGGGCCTGAGACAAGGGGATCCCATCTCACCCTTGCTTTTCAATCTGGTAGGGGATGTTTTGACCAGAATGTTGAAGTCAGCGGCCAGGACAGGGCTAGTTAAAGGCGTCCTGCAAGGTTTCAGGGAAGGAGGCATTTTTCCCTGCAATACGTTGATGATACGATCCTTTTCTCAAGTAGGAATCCCTCCCACCTAGCTAATCTCAAACAAATTCTACTTTGGTATGAACAAATCTCTGGGACGAGGATCAATTTTCACAAGAGTGAGTGCATTACCTTAAACTTGGATGAGGAGTCTACTGCTGATATAGCCAATTTCTTTAGCTGCCCTGTGGGTAGATTCCCCATAAAATACTTAGGGGTTCCTTTACACTATGATAAATTGCAAAGAGAGGACCTGCAACCTTTAGTTGAAAAATTGCTCAAGAGGACTGCAGGCTAGAGAGGAAAACTCCTTAGCCAGGCTGCTAGGGCTATGCTGATTAAATCATGTCTGGTCAGCATACCCATCTATATTCTGTCTTTTCTGAAGTTCCCCAAGTGGGCCATCAAGTTACTAAATACTCAAATGGGACGCTGCCTGTGGAATGATAGCGAAGGGAACAGTAAATACCATTAGCCAACTGGGAATCAGTAGCTATGATGAAAGAATATGGTGGAACTGGGAACCTAAGGGACCTGAATATTTGTCTGTTAGCTTCTTGGGTGAAGAGATATGATCAGGATAGGGGTAAGCTATGGAGAGAATTGATTGACTTTAAGTATAGGACTTCCAAGCCTAATGTTTTCTGCTCTAAAGTAAATGGTGCTTCTAATTTCTTTAGAGGGTTTATGGCGGCTGCACAGGCTGCCAAGATGGGTTATAGGTGGAAAATTGGTATAGGGATAAAGTGAGGTTTTGGGAAGACAACTGGCTAGGATCTTCCAGCCTTATCATTCAATTCTGGAAGTTGTATAGGGTTGTGAATGAGAAAAATGCTACAGTAGATGAGGTCTGGGATGGCCCAAACCTGAAATGTTCCTTTAGAAGAAACTTAGATGATAATCTTTTACTCCAATGGGAGGAAGTCTGTGCTTTGGCCTCAACTATTGCTTTATCAAGTGAGGAGGATGCCCTCATCTGGCAATTCTCTTCTACTGGGCAATATTCTTCTCAATCCCTTTACAGAATCATTAATTTCAGGGGAATTCAACCAGTGTTGGTCCCTTCAGTCTGGTCCCTTAAAGTGCCGCCGAGAGTGCATTTCTTCTTGTGGCTGTTATCTAAGAACAAAACTCTAACTAGGGATAACTTAGCAAAACGAAGGAAAGTGGAGGACCCTACCTGTTTATTTTGTAATGAGCTAGAGTCAATTCATCATCTTTTCTTTGAGTGTGCGGTTGCAACTCAGTTATGGAAAACAGTTTCTTCAATACTCAATGTTAGTGTAGGGGGCTCTTTTGACAGGATTGGTCGTTTTTGGCTTTCTAATAAAAGGAATTGTGTGACTAAAATGGTCTCTGCTGCAGTTCTTTGGAATATTTGGAAACTAAGGAATTTTTTGTGCTTTCAGAAATGTGGTTGGAAGGGTATGGATATACTCTACTTCCTGACAGCTCGGATGCTCCAGGATTGGCTAATCTTGTGTCCAGTAAGTGGTCAGAACCTGCTGAAACACGTCGTCACCGAGCTCAAAGCACAGGCGAAGATGATGAATTGGCTGCCTTTCCACTAAGGCAACACACATCTGTTGGAGACGGAGGCCAAGCTGGGAGCCGTGCTGCTGCCAATCCAAGTCCAAGCATGGAGGCAAGGCTAGCCAGCACCCTGGTGTGTCAACCACCGTGGCTGCTGAGTCCAGGAAGAGATGGTGAAAAGTCTTTCAAGACCGTCGCTGCTATCCAGTGAAGACCATGCTATCTAGCTATGGGTCTTGGAGGCCATCATGCCTGTCTGTCTAAGAGGGATGCGCCGTCGGGTTTGTGTAGCCGATGTCTTAGTTTGATGGTCAGGTGGACGACGATTTTTTCCTTCCAAGCATGCACTTTCCCTGTTAGCTATCTGGGTTCGTTGGTTTTCAGTGGCTACGCCCACTTCTATGCTGCAAACTGTAACAAACAGTCTGTCGTCCTTTATCGTAATGGTAAATGACGGGGGTCTTCTGACCCTTTTACTCTAAAAAAAGAAAGAAATAAAAGAAAGAAAATTGAGGAATCATAGTATTGTATCATTAATATTCAGAGAATATACGTGTTCTAATTTTGACTACTACATGTCATGTTGTACTTTTATTGCGCTGCCTTACTCACTGCGGGTCGAGTTTTTTTACTGTAAGACAGAGATGTTTTACAATAAAAACGAACTACATCGGATTTCCAAATAGTTCGAATTTGATGCTGCCGAATATCGAGCTGTGATAATTGCCGTGTAGAAAAAGACGTTTCTTCAGGCCAAGATTGAAAAGTGAATGTGTCTAATATTTTTTAAAAGGAAAAATGAACGGATTCAAACCTAAGGCCCATGAAGTACCATATTGCCCGTACAGTTTCTGGCCCATCTGTATCCGTCCTCTGTTGAAGATGGTCCTTACCCAAGCCAAGATAGTTTAATGGGCCGGTTTGGGGAGCCTGGCGTCATAACGCGGCCTATTTTTAACTCTAACAAACCTTTTAGTTAGGTACGAGTGAGGAACGTTAATTAGTACCACATCGCACAGTGACAGATATGTGGCTTGGCGAGACGTGTACGCATGGCAACTAAAAAACTTATATCTGTTTTTATCAGTTTAATATCTGATACATGGAACACGTGTTCACAATGATATTAAATTTATTTTTTAAGGAAGAATGTAATATGGTAGCTTGCTACTAAGGTTCTCGTGTTGCCTAGCGTTGGCACACGCCTGCTAAATCAATTGTTGAAAGTTTAAAATATTTGTTTTAGCGCTTTGTTTAAATCGAAGCTGAAGATAATTGTGTAATTGAACTTTTTAATTAACAATTAATGATGTTTAAAACCATTGTGGGTAAAACAAAAAAAGGAATGTGCTGGTATTATATGAATCTTAATTTCTCTTGTAGAGTAACAATGGCCACCACTATCCTACGATCAAATTACAATCTCTCTCTTGTTTCTTCATCATCTAATATAAAAGAGTACTCCCTCTTAAATTGATTTTCTTTAAGAAAATCTAAACTCGTGGCTATGACCAACCATTACATCACTCATGATCACCTCGGAAGGGATCAGTCTGTCACGACGGCGACACCACATCTTCCTTCACGAAAATCATGATCGTGGTAATAAAGGCCTTCTGCGCCACCTTCCATGAACCCCGGGACGATGGTGTAGACGTCCCCGGCGAGGGCGCGAGGCCCAGTCTCTTTCGATGAGCTGGTTCAGATTGAGTTTGAGACCGGCGGTGCCCGTGGTCCGCCATGTTGAAGGCGGACAGCCCGCAGCCGGACAGGGACGGAATTTGCAACTTGAAAACCTGACCCTGACGAGCAGGCGGCGTTGCAGTCTGCGCCGTTCGGCGACGAAGGATGCGACCGCGACTACGGCGTCTTGCGGCCCAGGCCGCTTTGGTCAGATGACAACGCAAGGCAGCACGCTGCACGCCTGGTTTCCGCATGCATGAGTTCGAGCAGAGCGGATCGGTCCGAGGGGCTGATTCGCCGGACTCCGGAGCAGGCAGTATTTTTCTCGGGGCGGCGGCAGCGGAACGAACATATTCGTCGAGCTACGGCATCAGCGGTAGCCATTCGCCGGAGGATCTCTTTCGCTTCACTTATATTAGTATGTTATCCTCTCGGCTTCTTGAAAATGTTATCCTATCCTGTCGTGAGAGATCAAAACACGTTCGTTTCAGGGCAGTCTGGTGGTGCCTGGTTTGCTCTCGTCTGGGACAATGGACATCGACTACTGGCGGTAGACGTTGAGCTCCGGTGTCGCTGACTAGAGGCGGCGGTAAGCCGGTAACGTAAACTAAACAAGTACCGAGTACCGACACAGCAAAAACTTGGTCTCTTCTGCAAGTGACGTGCGCTCCTTGCGATAAGTACGAGATTAATACTAGGTGACAACTGACAACTATCAAGGAGTTGTTAGGACTTAGGGAACCCTCTTCAAAGAGGTCTATTCAAATGAAACGTGCTAGCTTAAGCATCCACGAGTCCCTGTGTGTTCCTGCACTGGACAAGGACGACATCGACCGCTTCCTGCAGCCTGCGCGTTACAACCATCTGTTGTGCAGGGGCGCGGTGACAAGAGGAGGGGACTAACTTTTCACACTCTTCATTAGCACATATCATTAGTTTTAACTAATTGCTAGAAATTATAAGTAAACAAGTCTTCCCAACCAATTATATTATATTATAATAGTACATTGCTTACAAGAAGGAAACGAGGACGAGCTTCGTTTAGACAGTATGGTTATGTGATCTTTTGCTCTGTCATGGCTTGAGAAGTTTCATTGCTATTGACTTGTCAGATTTGTTGCACATCCTTAGCTTGAATCCCCAGCTTTGTATAATTCGAGTTAAATCATTTTTTTCTTTTAAATAAGCATCTGTTATCAGCACAAATGGTGCACTTCAGCAGAGAACCATGCCCTTGCCGTCTCAACACTCGAACCAACTCGATCGCCTCCCAGTGCTCGCATCCAATTCCATTCCATTCCAACATCAACATGAGCCACTAGTAGCTACTCACGACAGATCACTCATTCCACGGTCACTTTCGTGCATACACGGATGGCTACCAGAGCGCCAATCTCGCTCCACCGTCCACCTTTCCTTTCCGATGTACACCTGTGCTGTCGTAGTAGCGTAGTGTCACGCAAAGCGCACCCGGATCCACCTCCGTCCTCCAGGTTGGTTGTCTCCAGTCCCGTGCGCACAGCCATCCATCCGTGGCCGCCGCATGTGCGGTTCGGCCTGGCACGGGACGGACGGGACCCGCCACGCCCAAGTGCGGACACGATTCGGAGTATCTCCTCCTGTACCGCGCCGTACCGCAAAAGCACAAGCACCGATCCCTACCTGCCAACTTGTCCTCGCCCGGTACCACTCTCACTCTGTACAGTCCTCCGCTACCATTCCGTTCGATGCCTGCAGCGGCAGCGCCGTCACGCGGTGGCCGATGGACAGCAACGTGCCTCGAGCCTGGTCTGTAGCCCAGCTGCCCAGATCTGGGCGCACGCGCTGTCCGTGCGCGTCCGTAGCACGGCCGGCGACTTCCCCCAGCTGCTTGGGCAATCGTGAACCCCGATTGATTCCGCGAGCGTGCAAGCCGAGACCGCACGGCGGGGCGCGCCACCATGGGCGTGTTTGATTTCTTGGCCTCGAGGCCTGGCCGGTGAGTCAAGCCCTGGTCAGCCATGGTCTGATCATAATGGGCCAAAGGTCATATTTGATATTTGATTATATTGTATCAGGAGAGACAGACTCATACTTTTTTTATGTTTGATTTCAATGTCTCAGCCTGGCCCATGGGTAACTGCCACTAACTATCAGGTCGAGATGGTGTTTGATTCCGGCCAAGCCCATAGTGGTCAAGCAACATCAAAGGCAACAGATTTGAACAACAAGATGAATAAGAAAGGATCAGTTTTCAATTCTGGACAAATTCTCAGTCATGTGTTTGATTTTTTAAACTATTAACCAAAGCGAAATTGAAGATTTTCGGTTTTGAAACCACAAATCGGGGATCCCAAATGTCGCTTAAGTTAGCAGCTTGAATGAAATGAATCAACTTTGACATCATTGGATAGGAAAACAACATTGGCCTCAGTAATTTGCATATAAAAGTAATCATTGGTAGCTGCATTGATAGAAGATAAGCAAATGAGAAACTGAAACACATGACTTGAGGCCGTGCCCAGGATCTTTCCCTGCCATCACTTAGCTGGGAGCTAGTGTTGCATAGGACTGATCCTATCCCACTGGTTCATGTCATTCATGAAAAACTCAACAAAACAGGTCAAAAAATAATGAGCAGCTACCTCATCAGTAATATGCAGTAAACATCATCGGCCATTACACATAAACCATCATTTGTTCCCATAAACCAATAATTCAGTTCAAAACCTTGCCAACAAGTATCAGAACAGCTTACCAACTTGGCCAACAAGAATCATAACACCTTACTAGCTTAACAATCTATCACATCAGTGAGCTGCACTGCCAAAAACATTGACAACAGTATAAATAAAAGATCCAAGCAACCAACAGAGGATGCAATAAATTACATTGACAGTTGCAGTTTTTGAACTTCTGAACAAACATCAACAAAGCTAGGATAAAGTAGTCGTCAACATAGCCTTAGACTCAATAATGATGTCATTCTTAACAGTTTTGTCTAAGTAAAACAAAAGCAACCGTCATCATCGGCCGTTGAACCCCAAACTCTCAATTACAGGAGCAACAAGTTGACAGCCTGCTCCAGAGAACTAACACCAATACCCCAAGCATGACAATGATCACATTCTTAACAGGACTTGGCTTCTCAATGATCATATTCTTACCCTCAGTTGCAAGACTCAGTGCCATCGGCACTGGATTAGTCATGGACCTAGGTCGGATCTCCCTGACAGTGCCCATCCTAAGAGCATCATTGTATGCTTGCACAGCCTGAGCATGGGTTTTATAGCTTTGGTACCTAGCATGTTTAACACAAAGAACATACTCACTGTACTCATACCACGATGTGTAGATCCCTGGTTTGAGTCCCTCAAAAACCATATACCATTTAGCCATTGTTCTGCATGAAGAAGAAAACGAATCCTCAGTCATTAGTTTCTGACATCATAGGATATAATAAAAAACATTGGCCTCAGTTAGTAATGGCAAAAAAATGAATCATAGATAGCTGCCTGGGAGGAAAAAATAGCAAATAAAACTTGGCAAACTCATGTCTGCCAATTTCATGTGCCCAGGACCATTCCCTGCCATCACTTGGCACATAACCAGTGTTGCAAGGGACTGGTCAAGTCCCACATAACCATGATAGACATGATAAAAACAAGACACCAGATCAATAGAAACAACAAGCAGCTACCTCATCACTTGTAACAGAAATAAACATCATCGGCCATTTTCCAACTTTCCAACATTATTTCAACCATTTTCCAATAATCCAACATCATTGTAGTAAAAAGGCAAGCAGAAATAAGAAGATTCAAGCAACCAATAAAGGTTGCAATTTAGTACATGCCAAATGTGTTGAGCCCACAACAAGTGAGCACTGCTAGCAGCTTCCAAGTCTTACTTGCTCATCTATAGTTAGCCACCCTTCTAACCCAAATTACACTTTCCAAAAGGACAGGTGCTGGTCAGCCATCTACCATGCACAGTCTAGCCAAAAGAAACCAAAAGAGAAGAGAGTGGGGTGAGGGAGGTGGAGGCAATATAGGCCTGAACAGTCAACCCCCTCAACAGGCCATAGGCAACTTTAGACAGAGCTATATGTAGCCCATCTTTGCCAGGAAGGTTTGGAGCCAAACATGCCTGTGGGTGGTAGATATGTTGATAAACCCAGTAGCAACTGCTTTGTTCTCAAGAAGATGGGTGTAGGCAACAATCAAAGCCTCAGTGGAGAACTCTGGCATCTCCATGACAGCAAGATACAGGTTAGGATCAACATGGACAGCACCAGTTTTCAGCATAGCATTGGCAACATTGTTCACAGCATCTGTCATATTAGTCATCATCATCATTTCCTCCTCACTAAAATTCCTCTTCCTCTTCACACCAGTAGTGGTTGACACAGGTGGAGTAGCCTTGCTGCCCTCACCAACCTCAAAGGTGGGTTTGGCTTCAAAGGAAGGACAAGAGAAGTCCTGCCCCTCAAGCGTTGCAGCCACAAAGTCTGCATTGTTGACTCCCAAAGGTGCACTAGACCCTAAGGCAAACCTAACAGTTGCCAAAGTGCTAGCAAAGATGGATTCCATCTCAGTGTAGAACCTGATGGGGGTGTTTAGGAACTCAACATCTTTAGGGTGGTCCTGTAGTTAGTGTAGGTATGAGTTAAGCAAGTGTAGGTATAAGTGCATAATGTGATTCTAACTAGGTCTTTTGTACCTTGCAATGACCAAGGTAGTGGTCCTGCTCTAGCATTATGGCATGGCAATCATCATCAAATGTTGCCCCACTCAGGTCCTTCAACTTGGCAACCTTAGCCCACTTTTGTTTCCACTTCCTCAAGTGATTATACACTTGAGTTTGGCTAACAACCATACCACTGTACTCCCTCAGAGTCTTAGCTACAGCATTCACATCCTTATCCTTGTAAGTCTTATCAACTCTAGAGCCATCAGTCAAGATCTGGGACATCCTCCTTAGGACAAACCCAGATGTGTTGTTGTTCCACCTCATAGGAGGTTTATGCCCTGCAGCAACACCAGCAGGAACACCTTCAGCAGCATCACCCTCAGCTGCTGCACCAGCAAGGTCTACAAGCTCAGGTCCAGCCAAAGCTGCTGCAACTGCAGCCTGGGCCACTGCTGCATACCCTTGCACCATATTGGCAGCAGGCTCAAACCCATTCTGAATAGGGACACTCATACCAGCCATTCCTAGATATAAATAGCAACACCACATGAATACAGATAAACAACACCAGCAAATAAACATCAGCAACAATGGAAGGAACATAGCAATGGCAGGAACATAGCAAAGAAACATGAACTTAGTACATCACAAATGTCATAGGTCTCAGACATAGCAAACAAATTGTTCATAAGCAATACACCACATGAGTTCCATATCCAGGGTCTACCAAATTATTTTACACATGAATGAAATGAAACAGAATCATATCCCTGAGTGAAGAATGCCTCAAGTTGAACAACTCCTTAACATTTGTGGGGTAGTTTCTGTTGGAGAACTCACTCAAGTGGTACCTAACAACCCTATAGGATGGTAAGAAGCCAGTCCTGCAAGCATATCCAGCATCTACCAGGTAGATTTTACCTACAATTGGGGGACAACAATGTGTGAAAGTGTGTAGTGGGTGGAAGGACACAAGTGCAGACACTAGGTATTGCAGTTACCTGCTGGCACAGTGAAGCCATCATGTCTCTCAATGGCATCAGCTAGGATTAGTGCATCATGGGCAGATCCCTCCCAACCAGCTAGGACATAGGTGAACTTGAGATCAAAATTGACTGATGCCATTACATTCTGTGTGGGGCTTGTTTTCCTACCCCTGAAGGCTTGCTGCATGTGTCTAGGCACCCTTGCCAACACATGAGTACCATCAACGGCAGCAATTACATTCTACATAAACCAGGAAATGTGCATAAGCAAATGTGTGAACCTACCCAACAAAAAATCAAAGTAATTAACTTATACCTTAAAAAAAGGGAACCATCTGTGGCTACCCATAATCTTAGGGTGTGTGGTAGTGGAAGGAGCCCTGATCAATTCATCCCTCAGCTCACCAACAACATACAATACTTGGTGGTAGATTCTACTAACTGTCTCAATAGACCTTCTAAAGGATTGGTGGACCACCCTAAATCTCTGGTTGTGACCAATCACATGCAAAAACATTGCTACCTGCTCCTCAACTGGGCATCCAACACTCTCAGGTACAAGGCCCCTACTACGAAGCAGGTTGCATAATGAAAAAAAGGAGCCCTTCTCATGCGTAGCATGGCTATGCACTCAGTGTCATTGTAATTGTACATCATCTGGAGTGTGCTCTGCCTATGTCTCTCAGCATGAGTCCTAGGCCCATAGGGGATGCATTCATTTTCAGCAATCTTCCTAAGCCTACTAATCACAAAACACACCATCACAGCAACCATCCCAGCTGCTTGCCTAGCCATCATCAAATGTTGTTCATTTGCATCAATCTACATGCATTTAGAAATATATAAGACAATTTAATAGACCCTGGTTGGCCTCTACATGAGAGTGTATGCATTCATAATTAAGATAGCACGACAGCATTCAAATCAATGCCTCCTAGTGCTCACAAGCTAGTCATCATCGACCTTTCTCAAACAATATCATCACAAATATACCCATCCAACAAACTAAGAACATAATAGTTGACAATAATGGTACTGCAAAAAAATATCCTATAACCAGATCTAAATGAACACAATAACCATGTTGAAGCATCAGTAGGTACAAATAAACACAGAATCCACCCTAGAACGATAGAAATGTGGACAAGTTCGACATGAGCCATATCAAAGTAGTCAAGTTCAACATGAAGTAACTGGATAGCATGAGCCATATCATAGATCTGACCGCAAGAAGGAACCGTAGACCGAAAGCAAGATCAAAATAATCATGCAAAGCAAATATGTAAGCGCAACACCAAACCCTAGGTCGCATCGATTGGGGAAAACGAATGATTTCACCTCGGGTCAGCCGGAGGGAGCCGAAGCAGGTTGGATCGAAGAGAGGTGGGGAAGAAGTAGCAGATCTGGTGGTGAAGCACCACCAAAGCTGCTCCGAGAAGAAGATGAAGACGGAAGCAGATGGCCTCACCGGAGCCCAGCAGTGGCAGGAGCCGCGTTGCCTGGACGCAGATCCACACCGGGGGAACGGAGATCAAGCCCGGGGTAGACCACCGCGCGCCGGCAATCGAGCTCACCGCCGCCGCTGGTACCTCAACGGGAGTGGAGTGGAGATTGGAGCAGAAGAACTGAGCGGGTGAAGGAGAAGGTTAATATAGGCGACGGCAAAGGAAGGCGCGGAAGTTTCACCGTTCGCGCGAAAGCGCCGAATCGCCCGCGCGGCCTATCAAACACGCCCCATGTGACCGCGCAGTGCGCTGCCGCGAATCTCTTGTGTTGTTGCCCGACACCGGCAGGGCAGCCAGCCATGTCTCGGCCGGACGCGGAACGGTGCCGGCTTCGTGCGTGCTGCGTGCCTCCTGCCCGCCCGGCGCGCCGGGGCGCTTCCAAGAACTTTCCGCGCCAGTGCCAGCTGCAGGCCAGCTTTTCCTGGAGCGTGGGCTGACGTGGCGGCTCTCCATTGGCGCGTGTGGCGTCACGGGCACCTTACTTTCGCTCCGGGCGACGTGGTTCGCTCGGCTACGTCGCACTTTCCAAAAAGATTCGTCGCGGCCCGATCCGAGCAAAGCGGCGCGCGATAGAGGCCCCACGTTTCAGTCTCAAGAGCAAAGGAACGGCATACGTACATCCTTTTCCCGTGCTCCGTGCAGGCCCAAACGCCAACGGGCCTGGAAGCCCAGATCCCCGGACGCACACGTGGCGTCACCAGGCTCCTCCGGCTGACGACATCGCTGGAGCCCTCCCGGGTGAAGCAAGGCATCTATCGCAAACTCGAAGCTAACCCGCACGCCTCATCATCACATCAAAACTGATCCAAGCCGCCACGTTAACGAACCCTCGAGTCACTGACGGACTGTCCCCACGTTGGCGCTCCTTCTTGGCCCCATCTGCAGAGCCACAAGAGTCCAAGGAAGCCAAGGGATAAACCGACGAGAGCGGCCCACGAATCCCCCTATTTTTGATCGCCCACTAAACTATATTCCTCCCAATAATAAAATAGTTTGTGCCATTATACAGAACTATTATAAATTGGCAAAAAGCTGTAGGAGAAAAGCTTGGCCTCCCCCTCCCTTTCGCTTGTGCGCTGCGCCACCAATCGCCATCGCCTCCTCGCCCAGTCTCCGCGCCGCCGCCTCCTCCGCCCGCTTCCCTCTTCTAGGGTTTCTGTTCCATGCGATCTCGCGGCCTCGGTGGGCCGGGACAGTAGGGACGCGCCTCCTCTCCGTTCGAATCTAGGGAGTCGGCGACCCAATGGGTAAGGGCGGGCAGGACGAGGGCAAGCGGCGGGACGGATCCGCCGCCTCCGGGGCGGACCCCGCCGCGCCGGCCTTCCCGGCGTGGGCGCGCACCCCGAGCGAGTGCCTTGCGGAGCTGGGCGTCTCGGCGGACCGCGGCCTCAGCACCGAGGAGGCGGCGGCGCGGCTGCAGCGGTACGGGCCCAACGAGCTCGAGCGGCACGCCCCGCCGTCCGTCTGGAAGCTCGTCCTCGAGCAGTTCAACGACACGCTCGTGCGCATCCTGCTCCTGGCGGCCGTGGTTTCCTTCGTCCTCGCGCTCTACGACGGCCCCGAAGGCGGCGAGATGGGGATCACCGCCTTCGTGGAGCCCCTCGTCATCTTCCTTATCCTCATCGTCAACGCCGTCGTCGGCGTCTGGCAGGAGAGCAACGCCGAGAAGGCGCTCGAGGCGCTCAAGGAGATTCAGTCGGAGCACGCAACCGTCAAGCGTGATGGGCGGTGGTCGCATGGCCTCCCCGCCCGTGACCTCGTCCCCGGGGACATCGTCGAGCTCCGGGTCGGGGACAAGGTCCCCGCGGACATGCGCGTGCTCCAGCTCATCAGCTCTACCCTCCGCGTCGAGCAGGGATCTCTCACCGGCGAGACTGCTTCTGTGAATAAGACCAGCCACAAGATCGAGTCGGAGGACACTGACATCCAGGGAAAGGAATGCATGGTTTTTGCCGGTACCACCGTTGTCAACGGCAGTGCTGTCTGTGTTGTGACGGGCACTGGCATGGGCACCGAAATTGGCAAGATCCATGCCCAGATCCAGGAGGCATCCCAGGAGGAGGACGACACGCCACTGAAGAAGAAGCTCAATGAGTTTGGCGAGGCGCTAACTGCCATAATTGGGGTGATCTGTGCCTTGGTCTGGCTCATCAACTTGAAGTATTTCCTTTCCTGGGAGTATGTTGACGGGTGGCCTAGGAATTTCAAATTCTCATTTGAGAAGTGCACATATTACTTTGAGATTGCAGTGGCACTGGCTGTTGCAGCAATTCCAGAGGGCTTGCCTGCTGTAATCACCACGTGCTTGGCACTCGGCACAAGGAAGATGGCCCAAAAGAATGCCCTTGTGAGGAAGCTGCCCAGTGTGGAAACATTGGGTTGTACAACTGTGATTTGCTCTGATAAGACCGGAACTTTGACCACGAACCAGATGTCAGCAGTGAAGCTTGTGGCAGTTGGGCGGTGGCCTGATACACTTAGGAGCTTTAAGGTTGATGGTACCACTTATGATCCTACTGATGGGAGGATACACGATTGGCCAAGCTTGAGCATGGATGAAAATCTCCAGATGATCGCAAAGATCGCTGCGGTTTGCAATGATGCAAGCATTGCTCACTCTGAGCATCAGTATGTTGCTACTGGGATGTCCACAGAAGCTGCTCTGAAGGTACAATATGTTCATAAAATAAAATTTCCTTTCATTTATAGTTAGATTGTTTTTGTACTGCAAAATTATCTTGCATGTAGCTTGGGAGCAGGTAATGTATATCCACAAAAAGCTAATGTCAATTTATTCAACAAAAGAAAAGGACAATTAAAGAACTGGTAGCTACTTTCAGTGACCTCTACGATTTAAGAGATTGAACACAACTCTTTCATCAAGGAACCCGAAATTGTTGAATTTACGCTCTCGTGTGATTGTTCTACTTGTGGCAGGTTTTGGTTGAGAAAATGGGGCTTCCTGGTGGTTATACTCCGTCTCTGGATTCATCTGATTTGCTAAGTATGTATTCCTTTCTGCCTTGTAAAATATTTCTGTACACATCGTCAATGGTTCTGTGATAATTACTAATTCATTTATTTGTTTTTTAAGGGTGCTGTCAATGGTGGAACAATGCTGCTAAGAGAGTAGCAACTCTGGAATTTGATCGCACCAGAAAGTCAATGGGAGTTATTGTGAAAGACTCTGGGAAGAACTTGCTTCTTGTTAAGGTAAGTATTTGTGCTGGAGTTTGCATCCATTGTGGTTTTAGATCTTCAGTTTCAAGTGCACAGCAATCACCTGCTTCTTGTTGTTGCTCCGTTTATGGTGTGATATTGTCCAACCATTTGTGCATTTTGATACTCCCTCCTTTTTCCGTGAAAGGGTTGCATCATGTTACCTGTTTGTTACTTTATCACTCTGATGTCATTTGCTTCCTTGCAAATTATGAAATATTTTGTGATGGAAATGTCATGCTTTACTACTGCTTGCAATGTGCTGGTCATGTCTTTTTCTTTGTCGTTTGATGTTTCATGGTGGCAATAAACTTTGCAGGGAGCAGTCGAGAATCTGCTAGAGAGATGTACCCACATTCAGTTGCTCGATGGATCTGTTGTGCTACTGGATGATGGTGCCAAGGCGCTCATATTATCTACACTCCGTGACATGTCCGCCAGTGCTTTACGTTGTTTGGGTTTTGCTTACAAGGATGAATTGGCAGAATTTGCAACATATGATGGTGAAGAACATGCAGCTCACAAGTACCTGCTTGATCCTTCATACTACTCTTCCATAGAGAGTAATATGATCTTTTGTGGTTTTGTTGGTCTAAGGGTGAGAACTTTTACTCATCTGGTTAAGATTATTCAAATGTGTATATTCTTCTTTCTATTTATTATTGAATATACCTGTAATGCTCGAGACACTACTGACAGGATCCTCCCCGAGAAGAAGTCCACAAAGCAATTGAAGATTGCAGAGCTGCTGGAATACGTGTTATGGTGATAACAGGAGATAACAAAGAAACAGCAGAGGCCATTTGCCGTGAGATTGGGGTTTTTGGCCCTCATGAAGATATCAGTTCAAAAAGCTTCACAGGGAAGGAATTCATGGCGCTTTCTGATAAAAAGAAGCTCTTAAGACAACAGGGTGGCCTTCTCTTCTCAAGGGCAGAACCAAAACACAAGCAGGAGATAGTTAGACTGCTCAAAGAAGATGGTGAAGTGGTTGCTATGACTGGTGATGGCGTGAATGATGCACCGGCTCTTAAACTGGCTGATATTGGAGTTGCAATGGGCATTACAGGAACTGAGGTATGGCTTATTGCATTACTGTTGATTTTTTTTTTTGCATGTTTTGTTAGAATAGTGTCTGAAGCCTTGTCCCATCAACTTGTGTCAGGTTGCCAAAGAAGCTTCAGATATGGTACTTGCAGATGATAACTTCAGTACTATAGTCGCGGCAGTTGGTGAAGGGAGATCTATTTACAACAACATGAAGGCTTTTATCAGGTCTGTTTTTAGATAAGCTATGACCAAACTTCGATTGTGTATAATTGTTGGTTAAAACTAAAATATGTCTTAGCTGTTGAGTCATGTGTGCTATGTGAACTGCAGATATATGATCTCCTCAAACATTGGAGAGGTCGCGTCCATATTCCTGACATCGGCTATAGGTATTCCAGAAGGTCTCATCCCAGTGCAACTTCTATGGGTCAATCTTGTTACAGATGGCCCTCCAGCGACAGCTTTGGGGTTCAACCCACCTGATAAAGACATCATGAAGAAACCTCCTCGAAGAAGTGATGACTCGTTGATCACTCCTTGGATCCTGTTTCGCTATATGGTACGTTTTCCAGATGATCATTTGATTAGTTGATGGATTCGAGATTAATATGGTGGGCTCTTATTTTTCACATCCAATGAAGCTGTGTAGCAATTAAAATATACATGCTTTTCAAAAACTAATATCTAATAAGTTGATTTATGGTGAATAGTTTGTAGTGTAAACTTGTAAGGGTTATCATAGTGTAAGTAAGTTTCATGAAGATCTTGAGCCCAGTAAAATGAACATGGTCACCGATTTACCAAATTATTCTTGGATGTGCTAACTCAGGGTTGAGCTTGTCTTCTGCTAAATTGATTTTCTGAACATTGGTGTTTAAACATCCACAACTTAGATATGATATATCTGTCTTTGTTGCCTGAAAGTGTAGTAACAACAGACATAAAATGCAGCATCAGATTATGTTCGAATAAATATGTTAAATTATTTCTGAAGTATTTGAAGGGCGGCCCTGGTGCAGCGGTAGTGTCTTACCGTCTGTTACCGGAAGGTCCAGGGTTCGAGCCCCGGCCTCCGCACATTATATGCGGGTATGGCTTGGCGCAGAAATCCCTTCCCCAGACCCCGCACAGCGTGGGAGCCTACGGCACTGGGTACGCCCTTTTTTTTTTTATTTCTGGAGTATTTGCTAGCTGATCTGCAACTAATGTGAAGAGGTATATATCTGATAAGAAATGAAGCATAGAATATTTTGATGCCACCTTATTTGTCTAGTTGGCCTGTGCAACCACATGAAACACGCTGTGCTACTTTTGTCTGCTAACCAGAGATCCATGTCCATGCGTCTGTAGGTTATTGGCCTTTATGTTGGGGTTGCAACAGTTGGAATCTTCATCATCTGGTACACACATGGCAGTTTCCTGGGAATTGACCTGGCTAGTGATGGTCATACACTTGTGTCGTACTCCCAGCTCTCAAACTGGGGCCAGTGCTCCTCATGGGAGGGCTTCAAGGTGGCTCCATTCACTGCAGGAGCAAGGACATTCAGCTTTGATGCAAATCCATGCGATTACTTCCAGGGTGGCAAGATCAAAGCAACGACCCTCTCTTTGTCGGTCTTGGTGGCCATTGAGATGTTCAACTCACTGAATGCGCTGTCAGAGGATGGCAGCCTTCTGAGCATGCCGCCATGGGTTAATCCGTGGCTTCTGCTGGCCATGTCCGTTTCTTTTGGGCTGCATTTCTTGATCCTCTACGTGCCTTTCCTCGCTCAAGTGTTTGGGATCGTGCCCCTCAGTTTTAACGAATGGCTCTTGGTGATAGCAGTGGCCTTCCCAGTGGTGTTGATCGATGAGGTTCTCAAATTTGTGGGGCGGTGCCTGACAGCGCGTGCCCGTAAACAATCAGGGAAGAGGAAGGCAGAGTAGATGCTAGTTATCATCGGTGTTAGAATCAGTAGTGCCACGGGGAAACGATATTCAATGTGACACCCCATTGTTTTTGAGTTGCTAAGGGCTCTTGATCCTTTGAAGTGTTTTAGATTGGGAATATGACCGTGCAGCTAGGATATTCTATAGAACTTATAATCAGATCGCGTTGAACACACTGACATTTTTTTTTTCGTTGTAACAAATGCTGGTACTGTGAACATGCTGGAGATACAGCAATGGTTACCTGACGCTTTTTCGCTCTAATGGTGCGCTATATATGCTACTGTTATGTTGCGAATCTTCTGACATGTTGCTGAGTAATACACTGCGGTCGTATGCGCAGCTATGTTACGACAGATTCCTCTTGTGCAGTTGATGTTGTTACAGATTCCTCTTGTGCAGATGATGATCCGCAGCATTGTGAGGGTGTCTACTGTTTCTACATGTGTGAATGTACATTGTTTCTTCTACGCATTGTTGAAATTTACATATATGAAACGAAATGGGGTTATTGTCTTTGCCATTTTGCCGTCCTGTACATGGTATGGGATGATGCGATGCGAAGATGCAAGATAATTTTAGCTTCACCTAGCCTCGTCGCTCTTGATCATGTTTGAAAAAACTTTCGTCATGGACATACCATCCAGGTCCCCCAAATTCGCTGACATGGTGGCCTCTGTCCCGTCGCTGACGGTCGACTGGTTGCGATGGAATTTGGACACACTCCTGGGAAGAACTAGCTGCGTGTTGTCTGTGCCAGAGCTGTCTGGCGACGCCTCTTGCAGCTGCAGCGCGAACTCGAGGCACCAGAGCACGTCCCCCATGGCGGGCCGCTCCACGCCGTACTCCGCGAGGCACTTCTCCGCGGTGTCAACGAACTTCTTGAGCGACTCCGGCCGTATCGACCCTGCGATCCGCTGGTCGACGATGCTGTCGAGCTCACCGTCCTTGAGCCGCTGCGTGGCCCACTCCGCCAGGTTGACCATCTCCCGGGGCAGCGTCGGGTCGATGACCGGACGGGCGCAGAGCACCTCGAGCAGGACGACGCCGAAGGAGTAGACGTCGGACTTTTCCGTCAGCTTCTGCCGCCGGAAGTACTCCGGGTCGAGGTACCCGAAGCTGCCCTTGACGGCGGTGCTGACGTGCGTCTTGTCCAGCTCCGGCCCGGTCTTGGACAGGCCAAAGTCGGCGACCTTGGCCATGAAGCCGTCGTCGAGGAGGATGTTGGCGGACTTTACGTCCCGGTGGATGATCGCCTTGGCCGAGCCGGTGTGGAGGTAGTGCAGGCCCCTGGCGGCGCCGATGCAGACGTCGAGCCTCTGCTTCCACGACAGGGGAGGCAACTCGGAGTCGTAGAGGTGGCTCCGGAGCGTGCCCCTGGCCATGTACTCGTACACCAGGATCATCTCGCCGCGCTCGTCGCAGTAGCCGATGAGCGACACCAGGTGGCGGTGCCGCAGCCGGGAGAGCAGCTCGATCTCCGTGCGGAACTCGTTCAGCCCCTGCTGCGACTGCCGGTTGCCGCGCTTCACGGCCACCCGCGTCTCGTCCCGCATCGTGCCCTTGTACACCTTCCCGAACCCGCCCACGCCGATCACCATGGCCTCGTCGAACCCGCACGTCGCCTCCTGCAGCGTCGCGAAGGAGATCTGGTACCCGGCACCGGCGTTCTGCCCGAGCGTGACCGTGTTGTTCCTGGTGCCGCCGCTGTTGCTCTTTCCGAAGCTGCGCGAGTGCGACCGGGAACCCAGCGCGCTCGCCGAGAACGTGGCCCAGGTGCTCGACGGCTTCTTCTTCTTCTGTTTCTTCCTTCGTCGCACGCAGAGGAAAATGAGCGCGACCGCCGTGGCCGCCGAGGCGGCCGAACCGGCGGCGATTGCGATGGTGGTTTTCTTTGAACTGGTGTGCGTTGAGGCGCCGCCACCGCCGCCGGTGATCCCGACCATTCTCAAGATCTCGAGGCCGTTGAGGAGGCCGTCTGGGTCCGCGTTGCCCACCGTGGACGTCCCGATGCTCACGGTGATGTTGCCCTTGGCGTCCTTGCCGCTGAGCACGAAGTCCCTGTACAACGGCACGGCCGGGACGCTGAGAGTGTCCTTGGAGATCTCGTAGTCCGGCAGCACATTCCATCCGCCGACGTAGACGTTGAAGACCAATCCGATCCCCGACTTGCTGACTATGTCGCAGAAGTGCAGCCGGAGCAGGTGATCTAACCCCGGCGTGGCTTGGAATTGCCATGTCATGTTAAACTGCACGCTAATGGTGCTGGCGGACACCAGAGTTTTGTTGATCTCAGTCGCTGTAGCATACACCGTGCCTGGCGCCGTCTCGGGCGTCGCCAAGCCTGCCGTCCACCGGAGCGTCGAGGGCGGCACCTCTTGTGGCACCGTAATTGAACTGTCGACCAGGAAGCTCTTATCGGGAAGCCACGTCCTCCCGAGCGTGTCGTTCCTGGGCGTGATCTTGGGAGAGCCCATGTTGACCCTGTGAACCGTCTCCAGCGCCTGCGTGGACAGCCCCGTGTAGCTTCCCATGGGGTTCACCGTCTGCGCCTTGTCGCCGAAGAGGTCGTCGGGGTGCGACACGACCTCGATGGCGTTCACGAACGCCACCTTCCCCGTCGGCGTCGGCGTGAACGCGATCGCCAGCGTGCCGCCAGCGACGCTCACGGAGAACTCCCGGACCTCGGCCGTGCGGTTGACGGGCGCGTACCCGTCGATGACCAGCAGGCCCTGCACGGACACGCTGAACCTGGCGTCCGCGGCGAGGTCGCCGGACTGGTACCGGAAGGGGAAGAGGTGGAGGCGCACGAAGTGTCGCCCAGGCTTCTTGATCGCGAACGTGTACGAGGCCGGCGCCGCGAACACGCGCGCGTGCTGGTATAGCGCCGGCTCGTCGTCGGGGCCACTGGCCGATCCCGCCGCTGACGCTTTGGCCTCGGTGCCCCGGGCCGCCGCCGACAGCACGGAAGCGGGGAGGCTGGTGTCGCCGAGGAACGTCCTGCCGTCGACGGTGGCGTTCGCCGCCGTGCCGCAGAGCACAAGGTAGTTGTCCGCCGGGGTGAAGGCGGCGCGCGCGGCGGCCAACAGCGCGGACAGAACGACGGCGACCCGCAGGAGCAAATCAAGAACTGGGCGAGCCATGTACGGGGTGGAAGATGAATCGCGGCAAGATCATCAGCGTGGCTCTAGAAACAGAAGCAGCTCATGGTGGAACAGAGACGTCGAGGGTGGCAGGCAGCATCAAGGCCCCATGGGAGTCATGGCGGATGATTAGCACAAGACAGGAGCTGCTCAGAAACCTGCAGCTTGTTTGGCGGCGGGCTGAAAGTGAATCTGCGAACTGGCAGGACAGGCACAGGAAGTAGGCGTAGGCGCTGCCTACCCACAGGAACGCGGAACCGGTGCAGCTTGGTGATTGGAGGTTTGGTTAGCCATGGAGGTAATATTGGAGGTGAAGGAGCTTTTGTTTAGTGGGGGAAAGCATATCTCACTGTCATTTTCCGCGTATCTCAGGTAGAGGGTGGCCTTGGGTATTTTATCGCGAGCCGAGCCCTTTAATTGTGTCATTTTCGTGGTTTACAGGTTGTCAGGCAGGCTCTACCTACGCCTGTACTACAGTATTTGATTTGGTAGCTCGTTGACGTAATTCCAAACTAAAGTTAGTATACTAACCTCTAATATGACGTGAACAACGCTTTGACATACATATCCTAATCCTAGCTCCTCGTTCGTTTATGTTTATGGTTCTAGAAACCATCACTGAGGCAGAGGAAGAAACGGTAGATCACGGCACCAAGCCAACTACAGTACTAGCCAAGCGTGCGTCTTTGGGCTCCTTTCACTTTTCACCGCTGGTCCTCCTCACTCGGCCGTTTGTGCGCGCACGTCGACCTCAACGAGGTTCCATTCAGCAGCAGCGACAAATTGGCAGCAGGCGAAAACGACTGGGGGAGCGAAGAATCGAGAACGGCACACATGCCTTTTCAGGGACCAGGGAATTCTCGTTCCTGAGCAAAATAGAGGCGA
This sequence comes from Bothriochloa decipiens, assembly GCA_023333625.1. Classification (NCBI taxonomy): domain Eukaryota; kingdom Viridiplantae; phylum Streptophyta; class Magnoliopsida; order Poales; family Poaceae; genus Bothriochloa; species Bothriochloa decipiens. The sequence goes on along the minus strand of CM041629.1, from coordinate 15,815,736 downwards.
AAATCTCCTGCCCGGTGTTAGTGCTCCTGCTTTCCCTACTCCCACCAGGCCCCCTCCGAATCCGTGCTCGCGCGGTGGGAGGAAGGACCCCGGAAAGTCTCCAGCGGCCCTCGTCGTCCGCCACGCCCGCACGCAACCCGACCAGAGGGCAGGCGCGGTCGTCGTTGTCGTGCCGTCGTGCGTCCCACCACGCGACGAGATCAGACGCTGCCGATGACGCACACATTTCAGGCTCATTAGGATTATTAGATGGCGCCGTGACACGACGGAATCGGATTGATTTGGCACGCTGGAACGGATCGGGTCCATTATTTTCAGAGGAATTGTCGCTGCACCGTGGATGCTTTCTCTGTTCCTGACCATCATGGACAAAAGTCTGATGACTTATGTACTCCTTGACATATACGAGAGGATAGCAGACGAGACGAGGCCTGCGTGTTCCGCGTGCGCGCGGGGGAGACGACACGGGCGTGTGGACACAAGGACCGGCCAGGAAAAATGAGTGTAAACCCGCACCTCCATCCACTGGTCAGCTCACTGGCACTGGAGGACAACGCGACGCGCGGCGAGGGGGACACGTACGGTACGCGCGGTTCGGGCACCGTCTCCCACTAGCCCCTATGGGCAGGCCGGCAGGGGTCGTGTACTCGTGTTACTCCTATCCTACGGGTCGCCGGCGCGAGTTGACCGGGGATGGGTTGCCGGTTGCGGGTGACCCCGGATGACGAAGCGAGCGGAAAGCGACGCCTTCACGCGGCATCTCTCTACTCTCTCTGCCATCCTTGACTTGACCAACGCCCTAATAGATAATAATGGAGGCGGCGGGCTACTTGTTTCTGTGTCACGTTTTTGTGTCACGTCGCCACCGTACCTGCGTGCAAGTGTTGAGCTATGCTTGATTTGTTTCTCCAAGTTCTCCAATCATGCAAGGAGTATATGGAAACGATTCACATACACCGGCTGCAAATGTACTGTGACGATTTGGACGCATTTTGCCTATGTATTGATTGATAGTTTGATACCGTCAAGAAAACGACCTCTTTGTCCCAGGAAGCGAGTGCAACTGAATCCGTCTTCATCACCACCTTCATCATCATAGCATTATCGTTACCAGAGTGCCATTCACAATTTTCTTCTGGCAGCACCTTGTATTCATCCTCCAAAATCCACGGGACATCAATTTGTTGACAGGAGTTCAAGCGCACCACTTCCCAGAAGGTTGAGCACCCAACGTTATCATGATGTTTCAGCACACAATCTCTGTGCCCACTACAAGTTCATTGAGGAATGAGGATCCACTATCAATTGTTGCAACTTGCAACATATCTCTGAATTCCCAAGAAACGGCCGCTCATGTTTTCCCTCTTCAATGTCTATTGTGTTCTAATCATTTGATACATGCATCAACTGTTAAGTTTAACCTACAAAATAGAGTTTTGTAGGTTAAACTTAAATTAATTTAACCTACAACCTCTGCCACGTTGTTCTGTTTAGGAATACACGAATGTTAAAGCAGCCAAGAAATTAATTTAAATTAATTTCTTCATGTTCTTCATGAATATTATTGTTGGAACACGATTTCCAGCAGGTTCAAGGGACAGTAAGACTGGAGTCAATTCACTGTTTGGATGATAAGTATAGATTACAGTGTAGGCCCTCATGTGGGAGGGATAGCAACTACCGGGGGACAACAACCATTACAGCGTTGGGTGTCATCACCTTTTATAGTGACCTGACAACCCACAGTTCAATGTACACACGTGCACTTGCGGGAATCCTGAAACCCTAGAGTCTAGCTCTATTACAACCGGGCCCGGCAAGGGCACTCGTGCCTATCCTCATCATGCCACGGCCCATGGGCCGCAAGCCATCCAGGCGCCGCCACGGCCCATGGACGCCTTCTAGGCCGTCAGAACTCACGGTCACGACATCTGTGATTCTGCCAGCAAACCTCTGCCACGTCGCCCGATGCCTCTGCCTGAGGTCTCGTGCCCTCCTCCGCGCTCTTCACCTTCTGCCGAACTCAGGTAGGGTAGACCTCTGCCGGTGTACTGGGGACCTCCGTCGGGCCTTAAGTGTGACGCGGCTTGCTAGCGGAGCGAACCTCTGCTGGCCATCTAGTGACATCCGCTCGGCACGACGCGGCCCCCATGATCCCACGTAAGGGGGTGCCTTGTGTCTGGCCAACCGTCTCCGAGGCGGAGACCTGGGCCTCCGCCTCCTGCCTTAACCTGACCAAGAGAGCACAAGAACAACTTAACGATGGTTAGGCTAAACCAAGCATAATCGGAGGTACGCTATTTCCGCGGCTCTGTTATCCATCCCCAACAATTATCTAGGTCGGACGCTACCCATGTCCAATCCAAGTGCCTAGCCCAACGTTTTGTGGATCTAATGTATTCCATCTAGTTGCCTTACGTGCCGCTCATTTTTTGTTTCATCAGTTGTGTTGGCTATCCAATGACCTATCCAAGTTTCCTTCGTCATTCATCATGGTACTTGGCTAAGATGCGACAGCTAAGGAGACCTCCGTATCCCGCTGCCTCGGCATTTTTTAGAAAAGAGAATATATAAAGAATGGAACCAAGGAAGCCAAAATGTATACACCATTGCCCCATGCCGGACTGCACTGTGACGTCATCCGCTCGGCCTCGCTCCGCTCGCATGCGTGCCACACGCACGTCGATGCCAACGCCGCGGTCCGCCTGTCCGAGCTCAAGCACCGGCTTCAAGGCGACCAGACCGCGTCACTCTCTCCCTCACTCTCTTCCCCATCTCCAGACGCTCCCTCTCGCCTCATTTCCCTTCACCAGAACTCGAGCGCGCTCGGAGCCCGCCATTGCCGCCGCCCCGAAGCTCGCATCGCCACCGCGCCTCATATCCCTGTCACATTCTTCCCAGAGCTCGCCAACAGCTTCGCCTTGACGTGAGACACGTCTTGCGCACGCTCACTGTCCCCAAGAACCCAGGTAGAGGTCGAATCGACCATTTCCCCTCCGCCAGCCATGGCCGTCTCGACCGCCGCACGGTTCGCCATGACCAGCGACCCTTTTCTCCATCCTTTAGCTCGTGCATCGTGGTCGCCTGCATGAGTAGAATAGATTGGTGTAGTTTATGGGATCGATTAGGGTTAGGGTTCGTCGGATTTTGGTCGACCGCCGTCGCAGGTCGCGCCGCCGCTCGTCGGCCGCTCGCACGTTGCTCACTCCGGTGGACCTTGGCCTTCATGTGCTAGTGCAATCGAGTCGCCCCGACTTCAATTAGGTCGTAGGATAGTTCTTGGGCCTTGATTTGGTCGGAGTTGGCCGGCAGCCGTCGAACCGCCGACATGCACGCCGCCGCTCACCGGCGTGCAGCACCGTCGTCGTCCCGGGCAGCCATTCTTCGCGCTGTCTGGTTAGTTCGAGTCACCTAGACTCGTTGGAGCTAGTAGGCTAGTTCTTGCGACCCGCCGTGGGTCGTGGTGGCCGGCGCACCGCCGACCCTCATCGCCATCCGCCGTCGCGCGTGGCCGAAGGTCAAAATCGCGCTAATAGCCGTCAGCTGGTACACCGTTGGGTTCGCAACGTTGAGTTGAGTCAAGTGGTGACCGTAGTTTGGCCGGAGACCTCGCCGCCGGCGACCTTTCCCCTTGGCGTGGATCACGGGCAGAATATGTTAATCTTTCCCGGACTTAAGTGCAAAGTGGCCAGACTCAGAGAGTTTTAAAATAGGGCTCGGTTAATTTCTAGAAAGTCCAGGGTTCCCGGTGCAAAACGGTTTACTTTTTCGTTTTAAAGAATTTGTTTTCAGATTTTTGTAAAAGCTTTGAAAAATCATATTTTCCTCATTTTTAGTCCAAATGAGATGGTTTAACTTGTAGTATTTTTCTTTTAAGGAGATCTATGCATGAAAAATATGAAATGTGAATTTTGTGATACTTTTCTATATAGATTTATTTATCCCTATTAATTGCTTTTATCTTGAAAAATGCATAAGTAATTCTCTGTTGCTCAGAAAAATATGAAACTAAGTTTGTTAGTCTTCTTATATCATGCTCTATCTATAAAAAATGTTGTGAGGCTATGTCATGTGTAAATATTGTTCTGTCTATTTATGGTGCTTTTTCAAGTAGATGATAAATAATTCATAATAAATAATATATAAGTGATTTGTGCATGAAACTTTTTGGAGGATGTTTTTATGTCAATCTAAAGCTAACAGTATTCTAAGATCTGTTGTTTGACATTTTTCTATATACAAAGTATTTTATGCCCATTGAATTATGCTACCTTGGCATTTTTGTGTAGGCTAAAGTACTTACTGTTTTGACCTGAAAATTTTATGTAGTCTACATTAGACATGCTTAAGCTTCTGTAATTCTTACAGAATTTTCTGAATAGTCTAAAGTCATGTTACAGTTCTGCCCTAATTTCTTTTAAGAATTTAATAATGCTTTAAGTTATTATTTCATGTGTGTAATAATGCTTTTTCTGATGTTTGTGATGTGTATAATCTGTTATTAGTTGTGGTTCAGTAGAGGGTAGTGTGTAAAACAGTGGTTTTTATAATTGCTTTTAATATATAAGTAAATTATAATGCTATGCGTGTTTACGATTTTATTATAGAAGAGAATGCAGATGACATGTGCTTATCTTACATGTTTTAAAATCATGTCATTTTTCTTCAACTGAGCATTCATTCACCATCAGCATGTACCTTTGTATTACTATGTATTCATGATATTCATATGCACTATGCATCATACAGGATCGTCAGAGCTCGAAACGGTAGTTTTCGGAGCACCAGAAGAGGAAGGCCAGCAGGAAGCCTTGGTACAAGGGATAGCAGCAGAAGAGGATCCCGAGGTTGATCTTCTCGAGTGTCCAGACCTTCAGCCAAGCTCTTTCCTGAAAGGCAAGCCCCGAAGCATTCTCCCTGTGGTTTGCAAAATATCTAACTTGAGTCCTTTACTTGTTTGATGCATTAAGTTATAGGCGTTGTTTTATACCGTTGCTGCATTACTTATATTTCTTGCCACTATTATACTTCAACCCTGTTAGGTTCAGGTGCAATTATCTGCTTATCCCTGCTTTAACTAGATCGGTAGAAGTTGGATGATTTTCTGTCATCCGCGAGTTATAGGTGGTTACTCGGAATGGTTGAATACATTGTTATCTTGGATAACCATGTGGAGATAATAAATCGAGACCGGGCTGGATTGGTGTTGGGACTGAACTGGAGGTTCGGTGAGGTTATCCCATCTCTGTCGTACTAGGACCCCGTCCGTTGTACGTCCTCAAGTCATATTAAATCTATGCCTCATATTTAGCTGGAAGGATAAGTCGTTCCGACCGCGAAGCCTGAGTTGATTTGGACCGGGAGTCGACCTGCTGTACGCATCGTATTGGAGAAGATGGGAGACCACGGGTTACACGAAGAGTAAGTCCGAGGTCAGGGTCGCCCTTAATAAGGCAGCCGGGCGATTCCTGGATACGATGGTACCTGTTGATCCCGCGACTTACCGAATTGAATCTTCGGTGATCTGTAGCTCACTTTAGTGGGTGAGTGTGGTTTGTGTGAGGAATAGCCCACCAGCTGGTTAGCAATCGATTATAATCACTATCGTTCCTGGACAGTGAACACTTGACTTGAGCAGCGGCATCGTAGCAATAACTTGAATAAAGAGATGAGATGGTTGAGCCGTGATGTTGAAAGGCACTCAACCGGAATTGGTTACTTTTCTTGTTGAATAATTCTTACCATGCTTGTTTAGTACATGTGCTAATTTAGCATGATAAGGTTAACCAAATTAAAATACAATGCTAGAAGGTTATGGTCAAATCTTTCTTTAATGCAAGCTTTTCTGCAACTGATGAGTCAGCTATCCTACTTATATAGCCTTGCATACTCCTTGGAGTCAATTTATTTTTGGTTTATGACGGGTAAGTCTAGCTGAGTACATTCTCGTACTTAGGGTTTTATTTTCCCATGTTGTTACAGATGGTGAGATGTACTATGACTATTGCCAGCACTGCTTCTACCCCGCGTTGGGTGATGACTAGACCTTGGGCATGGTCACTCTACTCTACCTTATGCTTTTGCTGGATAATGACTGAGGACTTGGCACTGTATTTGAACTAAATGTGTGTGTGAATTTGAACTAAATCGCTTCCGCTTTATTTCGAATTTGAACTTGGGTTGTAATAACTTATTTCAAACTCTGATGTTTTAAACTATGTGCAAACTATGTATGTTGTGAATGGTGACGGCTAAACTTATTACGATCTTGGCTATGCCAGAAAATTTGAAATCCTTCGAGATTTTGGTATGACTACCGGGTTTATTAGGTCTCAATCATGTAAGTTTGCTATCTAATGGTGAATTACGTGCTTGTACTCTAATAAATTGGTCGGTTCTGTCACAAGGCTCCAACCAAATTGCATACCAGACCAAAGATATACCGAGATAACAACCGCAGCCATATATAACCATATGATACACGTGAGCTCTTCGACCCAGTGTACCAATATACATAGGAAATTAAACCCATAGTATACCACACTATGACATATGTGGAAACTCTGACCCATAAAATATCACTCCATGACATACCTGGGCTCCAACCCTTAGTATATCACTTCATGCATATGGATTTCTAGTTTCTTGATATCACCAGATCACATCGACACGGGACCTAGGGCATCAACAGACGAAAACACTACAGAGGGACTCCTTTCCCAATGCAAGTTACCCGTCCGGACTCGATTTATTAACTATTAACATGATTCCAACAAGTAAGCCACCCTCATCTTTTTCATTCTTTTACCTTTTGAAAACCTAACTAATTAAGCAGGGCTAAGCATTACTACACATCTTCCAGTTAATAGGTAACAAGGAATATAGAAGTAAGACAGGTAATGCAATTGTTGGGTTTTCACTCAACTCCTATTACTTAATGCAACATATCATAACTAAAGCGATAAGACTTTTATAAAACAAAAGTAGGGTTGGAATGCATCCGAGGCTTGCCTTGGTGGTCGGGGTAGACAGTTTCGAACTTTGGATGAACTCCTGATTCCTGAATCTGCTCTTCCTTGGGATCTGGGGCGATAATGTTAAACTCTCCGTTAACGGAAACTATACGAGAAAATGATATGCTTCAACATGATGGAATAGTAAACATGATGCTTGATGGATGCATGACCAGATTAAAGGCTTGAGTATAACTTTCCATCACGATAAAGTTGCAAGCCAACAAAACTTACTCACTAAGTTCGTTAGAGTTAACTACGTCATTAAAGAAATTATTTAAGCACACGAAATAACGTTAATTAAGCCCTAATGACATGATCCAGGTAAGCGCAAACAATTAATTAAAGTGCCCAAGGTCATTAGGGTTAATGACCCAAGGTCATCAAGCAATCCCAAAGTCAAACAAGCGTATAATGATTAAGCATAATTAAAGGGGTTAATTAATTATTTAAAAGCATAAAATAAAGGCATAAAAGATTAAAGTTGCCTAATTAAGCTCAAAATTTTATTTTGAAAAGCTCTTGGTCTAATTAGATAGCAAAACAATTTTCAGAAATAAAAGCCAATTATTTTATTTATTAAAAATCATTGAAGGTGCATTTTTTAATTAAAAGAGCTAATTTTAACTTATGCAAAAAGTACTCAAATTTAACATTTCATATTTTTCCTTGGTAGATAATATTATAAAGATCATACAAAAAAATTTTTAGAATTTTAAGAGTTATACATGAATTACTATGATTTTTTAAAAATAGCATTTAAATCATTTTCTAGAAATAGAAAAAGAAAATAAGCACAGTGTCCCCGCGCTGACCGACGACGGCGCGACGGTTGACCGGCGATTTTTCGCCGGCGGCGAGGTCTCCGGCGACGAGGTTTGATCCTACAAGCTCAACTTGACACGGCGAGTCGATTGGACTAGCTAATGGAGCGGCGGGGCAACAGCGGCGCACTGGCCGGCGGCCATGGCGGCCCGGTAGCTCGGCGGCGCTGCTGCAAGCCTCACCGGAGGCTTCTTCGGCGATGACAAGCGCACGTGCATACGCGGGATACTCAGGCGAACACGTTGGGCCAGAAGATGGAGCCGTCCCTGGCCCCCAGCCAAGATGGCTACGCGCGCGGCGGCGTTGGCAAGACCGTGCCGGCGGCGAGCCACGGCGGCCGGATGCTACGGCGCGGTAGAGGTGAAATTGAGAGCATGGATAGGTGCAGGAGCTCAACGCGGTGACGATGCGCACGCTATCGGGCTCGGAGGCGGGATGAGTCGAGCTGTAGTCGGCGGCGGTGATGGTGGCGGCGGAGCTCCGATGGCAAGGGCGGCGTAACGGTGGTTCCTGTGCACCATTAAGCCGACCAAGATGCGCATGAGGGGCAGGACTACATGAAGAACATGATAGCAAGGTCAATGGAGATAAATAATCAACCTTGGTGGCGGTAGACGGTGGCGATTCCACGGCGGCTCGGCGACCGGCCATGAAGAAGATGACGGTGAGACGGCGCTACGGGTAGGGAGAGCGAGCACGGACTAGCTCAAACTGAGCACAAGAACAAGGCGGAGCTTCTAGCAAAAGCAATTAGATGGCAGTGGATCGATGGCGACGAATTGGAGCGGCGGAGGGCGGTCATCAGCAATGGCGGCTGAGGAAAAAGAAGAAGGAAGGTGGCGGCCGGCTTGCTATTTATAGGCCAAAGGCGAGGTATGGACGGGCGACACGACGACGATGAAGCTTCGTGCGTCCAGGGGTGAGCTGGCGGCCATGGCAGGGCGACAGTGGACGGCGGCGCGGCTTGAGAAGCCGGCCATGGCGGCCGCCCATAGGCTTCAGCGCTGTTCAAACAAATTTCAAAAATGCCATTCACCAAAAATAACAAATTACTCCAAAATTTATATGGAACTTAAAAATCTCCAAAATAGAATTTGCATAACTTTTCAAGAGCTACACATTTCATTTTACAAACATTTTGAAATTCTGCCTAGTTTTTGAAATATGAATTCAAATTCAAAAAGGGAGCAAAACCCTAGAAATAAATATTTGAAATTACTTTTGATTTTTCAATAAAACTTGAAAATCTTCAAAACTAGGAAATACTCAAATTTTCAAACCAAACCTTTTTCATATATAAAGTTTTCTCAAATTATGCATAATTTTTGAATTATTATTTTAAAATCAAAAGGGGACAAATGCTAGAAAACTATATTTTCAAATTCATTTGAAATTCCTTTTGGAAACTTGAAAACTTTGAATACCAACTTTGTAGCTCTTGTCAAAATCTACAAACTTACTTTTTAGAGTATCTCCAAATTCTTTATAGATTTTGAATTATCAAAAAGGGGATAAACCAGCTTTTGAAATAAAGGGTTTTTAAACCGAATTCATACTCAATTTGGTTTCTAAATTAATTGGTTGGTCATTAGTGATCACAAAAATCATTCAAGGACATTTTTAAGTCAATGACCCAATGACATCCTTGGTTGACCAAGTTGACTTTTAAAAAATATTTTTATAGCTTTCTAAATTGAATATAAATTTGAATTGAAAGGCTTGGGAATAAGCTTTGAAATCCAAATTCAACTTTAAATATGAAAATCATTTTTAGGGGTTGCACTTAGATTCATATACTATGCTTGACACTAGTGTAAACACGGTTTACACCTCAAGTACATAGAATATAAACTAAGTATTTGAGATGACATTCGAAATTAGGTTTTATGATTTCATGTGACAAAACATTTCAGAAGCACAATCAGCCTATGAAATGTAAACTTGTTTTAGTTGATGCACATTAAGGTTGACTTAAACATGAATGCTTTGCAATGCATATGATGATATGGTATGTTTTAGTTAATATAACACCAGAGGTGTCACACAGCGCCGCCATCGGAGCTCGCTGCGCTGCTCTCCATCTCCGACGCCACCACCCGACTAGGGTTCCGGCGAGCTCAAACCCCACCTCCATCTCCATCTCCCCGGCTATAGAAATGTCCGGCCGGTCGGGGGGAGGAAGGGAAGACAGGCGGTTGGGGATGGTCGGCGGGCGGCTTAGGAAGCCCTGGCGGCGGCCGGGCCAGGCCTAGGGCGGGGGCGAGCATGGCCATGGCGGCGGCGGGAATGAGGGCGGGAAGGGTAAGAGGGCGGCCGCCACGGGGGCTAGGGCTCGCCGGAGCTCCGGCAAGCTAGGATCGTGGCCCTAGCTCCCCGGAGCTTCGGCGGGGAGGTGCTGGCGCGACGAGGAAGAAGACGGTGCGGCGGTGTCGGGGCAGAGGGCGACGAAGAAGAAGACAAGGATGCTGGGCCGCGGAGAGATGAGGCCCATTTTAGGGGTGGTCGGCCCCTAGCACGACCCGCTGCGGCCAACGGTAGTCGGCGGAGGATCGGTGGCTCTGGCAGGGTTCGTGGGCCGAAGGATGCCAAACCAATTTCCAGCCCAAAACATTTCCGATCTGCTCGAAGGCCCAAATTTCCTTCCTTAGACCGAGATTTTCCTCTTGTGATGTGGCAGCACAGGCGGTCGGCTCATGGGAAGATTCAAATTTTACTATGAAGATTTGGGCTTTGTAGGTCTGATGCTTTTTGTTTGCACTAGTCATTTCTTGCACACTGTTTCCTTAGGCAAAAGTTTTTGCCTGTTTGATCTCACAGGCTTAGCATTTGTGGTTCTATGTCTTGTTTATTTCTTTTTCAATTCAGGATTGGAGCACTAACAATATGCTTCGGCTGTCCATGTGTAGAACGTGAGAGAACACCTGACCAAACGTGGACAATTCTGATTATTATGACTGTGACATTGGGACAATTGAAGTTAGGTAAAGGTTAGTCTGTCTTTTGCTCTGTTCATTCATCCATCATGCATATAATAGTACAACAGGGTCGCAAATTACTAGATGCTCTACTTCTCGGTAAGCCACCACCACTAAGCATTCGTCTTCTCCGAACTTTCCTGTGTAACTGTGTTGATTGAGTCGCCTACAAGTACCGCTCTGGATGGCGAAGAGAAACCAGAAAGCTTGAACTTTTCATCCACCCACACTCTAAACAAAGCAGCGCCGGTCTTGGACTTTTATCTCACCAGGCACCAGCAGCCATGGCCGCCGCGCCGGAGGGCGAGTGCCTCTTGGCTGACCCCGAGCCCTTCTCCCCGTCCATCTTCCTCGACCTGCCCCCGACGCCCCACCCCGATGGCAACGGCAACGGCAAGGTCTCGGCCTCGTCGGACAACCTCGTCCTCCCCTTCATCTCGCGGATCCTCATGGAGGAGGGCATCGACGACCAATTTTTCTACCTGTTCCCCGAACACCCCGTGCTCCTCCAAGCCCAGGAACCGTACGCGCAGATCCTCTCTGACGCAGCCACCAACAGCGCCGCCTCCTCGGGGTCCCCCGCCACCGCCTCGCCGTCCTCCTCCGACAAACCAGCCCAGCTCCTCCTGTCACCGCCGTACCCCGATACCCCGGAGCTGGAGCAAAGTCCGGCCCAATCAAGGACCACAACCTTGCCCGCCGGCGAGGGCGACCACGCGGCGCTGGCCTCGGTCTTCTTCAACAGGGGAGACGCCGACGCGGAGATGCTCAACAAGGCATTCCTCAAGGGTATGGAGGAGGCCAAGAAGTTCTTGCCCACCACCAACATCGACCGTGAGGCAGAGGAGAATAATGGCAGGGGCCGCAAGGACAGGGACAGGCTCAGTTGGGATGACTTGGAAGCTGAGGCGTGCAGGAAGAGCAAGCTGATGGTGCCCGAGCCTGAGGAAACCGGCGAGGAGGTCGATCAAATGATTCTCAATGGGATGGAATTGTGCCTCCAAGAAATGAAGGCCCTGCGAATCACTATGGACAGCGAGGCTAAGAAGAAGAAGAACACCAGGAAGGGCAGACCGGGAAGGCCCAGCACCAATGAGGCGGTGGAGCTGAGCACCTTGCTCATCCAATGTGCACAGGCCGTGGCCGCGGACAACCGCCGCAGCGCGACCGAACTGATTGGACAGATCAAGCAGCGCTCGTCGGCGAGGGGTGACGCCACACAGAGGGTGGCCCATTGTTTTGCAGAGGGATTGGAGGCGCGGCTGGCAGGGTCAGGGAGCCAGCTCTACAGGTCTCTAATGGCCGAGCGAATCTCGGCCACGGAGTACCTCAAGGCCTGCTATTCGTACCTGGGAGCTTGTTGTTTCGAGATGACGGCATTCAGTTTCTACAACATGACAATCCTCAAGACCATCGCAGGGAGGAAAAAGGTTCACATCGTGGATTATGGCGTGAATTATGGGGTTCAGTGGCCAACTCTGCTACACCGTTTGGCGACCTTGGAGGGTGGACCTCCTGAACTGAGGATCACCGGCATTGATCACCCCCAGCCCGGCTTCCGCCCAGCTGAGCGCATCGAGGAGACAGGGCGTCGGCTTATCAACTATGCTCGTCAGCTTGGTGTGCCGTTCAAGTTCCACGGCATCACGGCGAGGTGGGACACGGTTTGTGTTGACGACCTCAACATTGACCCTGACGAGGTACTCATTGTCAACAGCACCATGCAGTTTGAGAATCTGATGGATGAGGGGGTCGACATTGATAGCCCAAGCCCCAGGGATGTCGTCCTCGGAACCATTCGCAAGATGCAGCCGGATGCCTTCATCCTTTATGTCACGAATGCCTCGTACAGTGCTCCATTCTTTGTGACACGTTTCCGGGAGGTGCTCTTCTTTTACTCTGCAATGTTTGACATGCTGGATGCCACGGCTCCACGGGACAGTCACCAGCGCTTTTTGGTTGAGCGGGTCTTCTTTAGGCAGTGTAGCCTGAATGTTGTTGCCTGTGAGGGCACGGACAGGGTGGAGCGCCCGGAGACGTATAAGCAATGGCAGCTGCGGAACCACCGGGCAGGGCTAAGGCAACTTGCGTTGGATCCAGATATTGTAAAGACCTTGAGGGACAATGTTAGGGATGAGTATCACAAGGAGTTTGTCATTGATACGGATCATAATTGGCTCCTGCAAGGTTGGAAGGGACGCATACTCTATGCCATGTCGACATGGGTTGCAGATGATGCTGTCTCAGAATTTTAGATGCTTTTCTCACTGCATACAACAATATCGATAATTGCAACTATGCATATATATTTTTGATTTTTTATCTTGCCAATGAACTTCATGAGCTTTCTTACCCACCATCTTTCCTTCCTGTCTAGAAAGGTGGAAGGTACGCATACTCTGTGCCACGTCGACATGAGTTTCAGAATTCAGATAATGCTATCTCAGACTTCAATGGCTTTTCATCACTAATACAGAGATATATGCCTCTGTTTTGTGTGATTCAACACACTTTATTTAAATATGCTTGGATATAAGCAGTAGGTGCATTAAAGTTCTTCTAACAATGTAAATAGTAGATGGTGTTGTTGCTTCTTATTGCTGCATAGGATCTTAGATTACTTCTCAGTGTGTTGAGGCTGAACCTCTGAAAACCATTTGTGATACCTGTATTGTGAAGTCCACTTTCTGTTGTAACATTGTATTCCCTTGCACCTGGAAAGAGTAAACAGTCACGTGTGATTAATTTCTTATTCAGAGTATTGATTTCTGCTTCTTCTTCTTCTGTTTTGGTGATTGTTTCAAGTGCAAACTTATTGATACCACACTTTCCCCATTTTCTAACTAGTTTCAAATTCCTGGGGATGGCTTCCGTTGAATATTTTTTCTTAATTATTTCATTCAGAGTACAGTTGATGAGGTGTTTGTCTTTTTTAGATCAAACTATGGTAGGCTAAAAGTTTAAAGAAAACTATTGTAGGCTTATGCCGCCTACCTGACTGATCCTTTTACTCAAAGCTTAGAGAGCTGCATGCCTAAGCACAAGGGAGAGGTGCTGGATGACATCTAAAATAAATAAATAAGTAAATAAATAAATGACATTATGGTCACATTATGGTCACTGCAAGTTTGCAATGATCCTTTATCTTTGTAATTTCTTCATAGTACTACTGAGTAATTGGTGATGACAGAGAAAAGGCCCACAATTGCACATCTGCAAATTGGCTGTCAGTTAATTTTAGGACAATCCTCTACCTATTGGGATTCACATATGAACCTTGAGCTTTATATAGGCATCAGAGTACCAGTGTTTGCAATAATCCTTGCACATATAAGTTCATCGGTTTATATTGAGTTACTGTCTTACTGGTGCGTCGAATGCTGACCCTGATAGGATTCCAGCAAGACCGAACTTTTGATCAAACTAGAGGAACATTGAACAAACTTCAGATCAGAGGTGTTTGCTGCTTGACTTAGTCGTTTCTCACTATGTTCTCTTTACAACTCTTTCTTTCTGTTTGGAGTGTTCTAGCTTAAATACTCAAACTTTTTTCTTGGAAGGGTGTAGGCTCACAATATACATTTCTTTGTCATGTTTATTTCATCAGTCTTCAGGTTTGGTATAGTAATAATTTTTGTTTAAGATTCCATGTTTAGACCAGGATAAGAACACCTGACCAAATGTTGACAATCTGATTAGTAGAAGCTGATAAATGTAGAATTGAAGGAGGTATAATTTGGTCAGTTTTTTTGCTCTGTCCATCCGTTTTATATGTTATATGACTTATGGATATGCATCATGGACAAATTCAGGATTATGTTATACCCAGTTGACAGGCCTAATCTAGTATCATGAATCAGATGCAGTGTATGCCTATGCTGCATCTAATAAGATAGTACAGAGAGTCAGAGACTCTTGTCAAATGTCAAGCACGGAGCTAGGATTCAAGTAAGACTTTTGAGCTTTTGATCAAACTAAAGTAACATTAAAATAACTTCAGACCAGAGAAGTTTGTTACTTGCCTTGGTATGTTTCCCGAAGACAGTTCTTCCTATTGAGTGTTCTAGCATTGAGAATCGTACTTTTTTTAGAGGGTGCAACAGGCTCACTATGAATATCCGCCATGTTTCATTTACCTTTTAGGTCTGTACAATAATAATTTTGTTCAGGAGTCCACGATTGGAGCAGGGTGTGAACATGTGAGGGCCGTCTGGTTACTAGAGGGTGGCATATTCAGAGCTGAAGCAGGTGCAACTTGGTATGTCTTTTGTTTTGTCCATCCGATTTATAAATTATTCCACCTTTCTGTTGCATGTTCAGCATGAGCAAATTCAGAATATTGTCATGCAGGTGATGACAGACCACTAATCATCATCAGGTGCAGTGCATTGTGTGTTATAAAAAGAAAAAAAAACTTTGTAGGAAGCCTCACGTGTTACTGTAACTAGGCCTGAAGCAACGAGACAATGACAAAGGTATCGGTGAATTGACTACGAGGATCTCATTGCTCCGAAATCGACTAATACATGAATAAAAAATGAACTAATAACATTTCAGCAGGGAAAAGAAATCTGTTTGATACTATCAACGTGGCTGAATTAGCTTGTTCGCTTCTCTGGGGCCGAAAGATTTTACTGTATTATATTATGTAGCGAATGTTGCAGTCGCAGCTATGAATAATGGAACGCTGCGGCGGCTGATCACAGGCTCACAGCCGAAGAGGCTCAACGGCAACTGTCCAAATTTCTCGCGGGCGCACGGATTCGTAGGCCGCACCGCGCCACCGGGACGGGAAGAGCGCCCCCTGCATCGGCGCATTTGCTCCGCTCGCGTCCCCGCCTCCCGCGCAGCACGCGACGCTCTCCGCATTTCTGTGTCGACGAGTTCGAGGGGGGAGAGGTGGGGAAGCCAGCCGACGGGCGAGCGACCGGGGCGCGGCGAGGCGATGTCGTGGCTCCGCAGCGCGGTGCACCGCGCCGTGGAGGCGAGCGGCGGCCCCCTCCTCACCCGCACCGTCCGCACCTCCCTTGGCACTGTCGTCCACCACGCCGGCCAGGCTGTCGCGGGCGGCGCCAGGCTCATCACTGTCCGTGCCGACCACCCCTTAGTTCCGCTGTCACCAACGGCCGCCGCCTTGCCCTTACATTCGCGGCGATCGCCCGTGACTAGGGTTTGCGCTTGTTCTCTCTCGCAGGGGAGCCGGAACTACAAGAGCGTGAAGGTGGCGGCGAAGAGGCTGGAAGAGGCGGCGCTCACCTACAAGGGGACGGCCGGGTGCAGCTGCTGCGCCGGTGGCTCGTCGCGCTCAAGGAGACCCAGCGCGCGGCCACGGCGGTGCGGGAGCCGCAACTTGGGGACAATAATCCGTAGCAGACTGCGCCCCTGCTGGTCAGCATCCCTCCCTGGCTGGCTGCTGGCTTGGTTTCGAGAAATTTTTGGATGGCATTGCTGCGTGATCCCGACTCATTAGGCGCCGGACCACCTGTGCTTGCGGGCGTGTTGCAGGATCTGTACATCGATTACGAGAGCAGCGCGGAGCCGATGAACTTTTTCCACGTCTTCCTCTACAGCCAAGCCCTCGAGTGCGTTGTTCTCTCCTTGGTGAGTTGGGTTTGTGGCCGTGCAATTTCGTGTCGCAATGTAGCCATGTAGGTACCATTGTTTGGTAATTTCAAAATTTTGACTCGTCTTCTGTGATCAGATTAGAGAAGCCCCAACTGAGGAAGAAGTTGAACTGATCCCAGAAGTTTTTTTCAACTATTTGATGTCTTGTTCTTGAAACTTTTCCATTCATATATGATCGTGTCTGATTCTTACATAACAAGTCTCATGCCCAGTGTAAAAAAGAATGGGCTATGTATACATCATCTCAAGGTTGACTGTTATGGATTCACTTTACAAAAGCCTGCCCCCCATGCACTATATTTAGCACGTTAATGAGTTATTACTCCTTTCAATTTTTCCATCTTACCTCTATTCAAGCAACATATAACACTATGGTTCTTCATTACAGAATGTGCCTTTCAGGAGGGAAGGATGTGCACAATGCACTCTTGAGTAGTTTAAAGGACCTGGCAAGATTATTCTCAAGTTATAATGACGAAGTGTTGGTATGAATTTGCTTTTTTGTTTTACCTGTTCTCAGTATTAAACCATGTACTCATGTATAACTACTTTTAATCTTAGAACCTCTTAGATCCACCTCAACATATGAGTTATTTGATCGTTGAGCTATCTTGCATAAATCATGTAAAATGTACTTTCTACCTGAGCATAAGATGCATTGCATTAAAAAAAGGCATAATTTGCATCAACTGTGATGTTGGCTTCTATGTTCCCCGTTTCCAGGCAAAACGTAATGAGTTGCTTGAGTTTGCTCAGAACGCGGTCTTCGGGCTAAAGATAAACGCTGACATTGCAAGGTTATCTCTATTCTCTTGGGCAGGGTTGAAGGTGCTTGTAGTTCCATTTTTGCGTTTCTTTGTTTGCATGCTTTGAAAATTGAAACCTCTATTTTCTCAATTCCAGATTAGATAATGAAATTACTCAGTTGCAACAGCAGATAAATTCAACGGATGCTCTTCGTGCTAAATCAACCAGCAATCAGAATAAAAAATCTCAAACAACCACTGAGGTAGGCCTAAGTTTAAAGTCATTCAGCTTGAACAACTGTGAGCACTGTCATGCAATGTATTTGTAAGATTGATTTTATTTCTCCTGGATGCAAACGAAATGGTATGGTAATGACTACTCTGCCTCTGATTTGTCTGAAATACATATTCGTAAACTAATCTTTTCTGCAAGTGCACGGAACATTTACAAAGTGAACATTAGGTCTTTTTTTTCATTCCAAATACGGACATGTTATGTTAGGAGAAAAATAATTTCAACTGTTAGATAGGATTTTAATAATTGTTTAGTTTTTTTAACATGTTTTCCTTTCTATAAAAATGTGCATTCAGAATTTTTTTTTTCTTGTCTATTCCTTGCATGCATGCTGTCTTTAGGTATCAATAGTTGTTGAGGTTTTCTTTCGACATCATATTCCAGAGGTTTTCTTTCCCAGTCATATTCCAGTATGGTTCAACTTACTATTCATCATTGTTAATATAGTTAGTGTAAGTAGATTCAATTTATTTATGATACTGTTTGCAGGGATTCAAAAAGGCAGTTTCTGAGGTTCGGCTTTGCTCTAGAATGGAAGAACTTCTATTGAAGAAGAAATCAATACGTCCTGGTGATTCATTGGAGACTCATTTTGAGAAGGCACGGTGCTCCTATTATTTCGAAATTAATTTCACCTCTATTTTTGTTGCATGCTTCTTCGCTTAGCACTCAAATTTACTAGAGCGGAAGAATCTAAAGCGTTTCTGTTTGCTAAAACTTATCTAATTGTCCTCCCTTGTGAAGTGAAGTGATACATGGGTGTTGTATTAATGTCCATTTATAAAACTTTGCAGGTCGATAAACTGAAGGTTTTGTCTGAATCACTTGCAAATTCATCTGCAAAAGCAGAAAAACGTATTATGGAAAATAAGTTTATATCTTGAGCATTCTTTGTGCTGTATATTTAATCTCAGCAATTTAGCATGTATCAATCATAAACATGCTTGCATACTTTATATATATCTTTTTGGATACATGTTTTGTTGTTAATTCCTCTAATACATATTTTTGTTCATTTCAGAGCCACTGATTTATTTGGTTCCAAAACATAACATTTGAAATGACACTCTGCTTAAAGTGAATTGATTGTCGATGCTTTACAATGCAGGCTACAAAAGGAAGAATCTCTTATCTTCCGGGTCACCAAAACAAATGAAGTTAGTGGTATAGAAAAAGTATTTTTTCTGCTACTAGCTTGTGACTGAGTCATCTTCAAACCACCATACTATTTCTATTAGCTAAATGATTATGTCAGCGGGTTAAGCAAGGATTTAATCGACATTCATATTGACAGAAAACACCCTATAATTTCCAATGAAACAAAAGGAAGACATTAACTTCAAATACCATATCTATCAAAGCAGTTGCAAAAGAAAAAATATAGCAGGATATAACAAGCTGCTCCAATAATTTTTTTCAATCCTTAGTCCATGCAATTGGTTTTATGCTTCTGTGACCTGTCTGATTGATGCTTAATCAATTAAGTTTTTTAAAAGGAATTAGCTGCTGAGATCTCTGGACTTGAGGAGCAAAGGAATAAACTTGAGGCAGAACTGAAGAAGGCAATATTCTTATTTCTATTTCCACTTTCGTGAAGATCTATCGTCCAATATTTTTCAGCAACTTACATAGTGGCAAAATTTCTGGGATTTTTTTGCTAAACAGTTCAGGGTGGAGACAACTAACAAATTTTGCTGTGGACATTCATGTTACCTTTATAGTAATAAAAGTAATTGTTTTTTTGAGGGGAATAAAAGTAATTGTTATTTGATAAACCATCATACGTTCTTCTTCCTCTTAGGACGTATACAAGACGCTATTTATAATGTGGTAATATGAATGCTATTATTACTATGACCTGTAAATGTGATATCAGTTTCTCAGAAATGTTATTATTACCATTTGAGAAAATAAATGTTATTATTTCCTGCATCTCAAATATATTTTAAGTTAGTGTGACCTGTTTTTTGGTGAAGCAGTCTATTAAAATCTGACATACAGTTCTTCATCTTTATTGGTTAGGTTTACTTATTCATGGAGGCTAATGTTTACACGAGAGGTTTGTTTTTAAGAGTGATTCTGAAACTCATATTACAGGTGAATACTAAATTGAAAGTAGCTACAGGGAAGCTTAAAAAAACTAGAGAGGAACGTGACCAATTTGATGAAGCCAGCAATCAGATTGTGTTGCACCTAAAAACAAAGGTTAACTTTCTGTTTGTTAGTTTCTAGTTTAAGAAATGCATTATGTTAGCACAGTCCACTTGTTTGTTTTTTATTTTATGACATATCCCCAGGAAGATGAACTTTCAAGATCCATAGCTTCATGCAAAGTAGAAGCAAGCACTGTCAGTGCATGGATCAGCTTTTTGAAAGATACATGGAAATTGCAGTCCTTGTTTGAAGAGCTAAGGGAAAAGCAGGCCAAGTAAGTAGGCTCTCTCCCTGAACCCATGATCCATAGGCTCAAAATATTTTTTTCTCGATCACACGATAGGTTTGTGCGTCTTTGTATTAAGATACAAATAGAGTTTCATACAACACGCCTTAGTGGCGCCCTAGGGGGTTAGAAGAATTGAACATGAACGCTCAAACCCACCTAGCGTACTGAAATCTAAGGCGCTACATTATGAACTGATCAACCTGAAATAGCCGTTGGCTAGAAGGCCTATGCCCGCGCAGCCGAGCGGCGACGGCGCCGCTTGTGTGCCCCAAATATTTGCTGACATACATTCGTCTTATGTTGACTGCAGTGAAGAATTGGATAGATGTGGACTCTACTTTGCGAAATTGATGAAGTATCATGTTTCTGCATGCATGGTACTTAAGTTGACTTTTACTTTCCGAAAAAGTGATACACTATTGAGGCCTTTTGTTTATGAGCTTTTGCACAGCAATATTAGTTGTTCTACTGAAATTTTCTTTGGAATTCTAGGAAGAACTAAGCACTAATATTGACTGTATCAAAACCTTTGTTGATAACTTGAAAATATTTGGTGACAGGTACGGTTTTCATTTTTCAGTCTAATTTGTTCAAAGCTTCCCTAAGCATCTTCCCTGTGGCTGAACATTTTTAGTTGCAATCACCAGATCCGTGTCAGCAGAGGATGGAGCTAATGGTCCGTCTAAGCAATCAAACCCTCGTAAATACCTTGAGGAAGAATATCTCCAAACTGAGAAAAAGGTGATTTTGTTGTTGATTATTTACCCTGCTTACTGATGATGAAAACATACACTGCTAATGGAATAGAACACGAAAATTTTAGTTATAGCTGGCATCATGAACCCTAGCTCAGAAAGTATCTTTTAGTGTTACTTATAATTCTTCAATATGTGTGCGTCTATTTCAGGTCGTAGCTGCATTCAGTTTGGTTGATAGTATCAGTGCAATATATTCTTCTAACCAGGATTACTATAAAACGAGGTTGTTGCTTTTCAGGATCTATCTCGTGCTATCTTTCGAGTCCAGGCTACATAATTTGCATGCCGTCCTTTACACTGCCAGATGTGTACCTATAGTTTGTGCAGAAGGGATGATCCTGAGGTAAAAATTCTGTTTGCCACTGTTGACAAGCTGCGCATCGAGTTCCAATCCGTGCCACGTCCAGCGCTTCAAATTGAGATCAAAGAACAGGCAGAGAAAAAGAAACGATCCCATTCCTTGATAGTGTCCGCGTCACCCCATTCGAGAAGCGACTCCCCTATCGCGGCTCAGCTCAGGACACGGCTGCCATCAGAGTCCGAATCGGAGCTGGCCAAGTTCGAGCTGGAATACAAGGCCGACGACATCGGCGGGTGGGAGTTCGATGACCTCGAGGACGAACCAAAACCTGGCTTCCTATGACCTGCGTAAGTTGGTCTTCAATGTAAAGCATAGTCATTAGCACAAAATCATTGGGAAATTGTAGTATAGCAGACTGCAGAGCCGTCTAAGTACGTAACTTTGTTTCTTGTTCTGTCACGTCCCGTTCGCTGTAGATTTTTGCTGGGATTGACCTGCAAATATGACAAGTGCAAGCGAACGCCGCACGTATATATGCAGACATTTTTCTTGGGTACAATGCCATGGTGACGTTGCACGGGAAAGTCAACCTCCTCTTTTAACCGTTGCATTGTCATCCTTTTGTTTTTGCCTTTGTTCTTTTCCTCAGCTTTAGTTGACAGCAGAAAGATCACAGACGCTAAAGAACGCAAAGGAACAAAAGAAGCTCTCAGCCCTTTCTCTGCGCAAAGGTGTTTACCCTAGCTTTGTCAACCGATACTTTTGTTTCTTTATAAACTCATTCGTGCTCTCATCTTACAAACAGTAAAAAAAGGTAACAATCTTGTGTTCCCAGTAGTTTCTCCTGAGGGCTTGTTTAGATCTTTAAATTGGTCATCAAATTTACTATGCAGAATTTCTATTCATTATCATATCAAAATACCGGTACATGTATGAAGTATTAAATATAGATGAAATTAAAAATTAATTATACAGTTTTGTTGTACTTTATGAGACGAATATTTTAAACCTAATTAGTCAAAGTTTGAACAACTTTTATCAAATATAAACGAGTGCTGATTTGACGTGACTCTGTCCATGATATCAATTCGGTACCGAATTAAACAAGGCGACTTTGATTCTGACACCACCTGTGAAAGAAAACGTGCGCCAGTGCCAAGTAGTAACAGGCTAACAGCCAAAAACTCATCATCCCCCACCAGTCCACCACTGACCCTCTTCATTCTTCAACAAATTTTGAGCCATGCAGGACACAGTACTGTTTGTGATTATTACAATCTCACAAGTACATAAATCTGGTCATAGTTTGCTTTGGTAATTGTGGTAGAATATGGGAGGAGTATACCATTGTGTACCGTGTACAAATACCCCAAACACCACCGAGGCCAGTTTAGATGTCCTAATTAGGCTTTTAATTCCGGTATTTGATATTATGTAAAAAGAAAATTCTCTGTCACATCAAAATACCGGTACATGCATAAAGTACTAAATAAAATCAAAATTACACAATTTAATTATACTTTACGAGCCAAATATTTTAAACCTAATTAGTCAAAATTTAAATAATTTTTATTAAATATAAATAAAATGCTATATAAATTCTGCTATAAAAATTCTGATCCGGGAACTAAATAAGGCCCCCAAAAAGTGAGCAACTGGAGCCGTATAGTGGACTGTGGAGTGAGGTGAGCACAAGACAAACCCTGGAATCATTCATCCAGCCCCGCCGAGCCAGCCTCCAAGACAAGGGGGGCCCTGCCTACCACACCCCCACCCCATTCTGTTTTCTTGGATCCCTCCCTGCCCTGCCCGGCTGCCCTTGCCACACTGCCGCTGCCGCTGCCGCTGCCGCTGCCGCTGCCGCTGCCATTGCTTGCCCATAAAATTTTTCAAACCCCTGGCGCTGCCTCCTCCATATTAACCCATCTTCTCCCCCAAATTCACCCGGCCCCGTCGTCGGAGCAAGCAATGTGCCCCAGAGCCACGGGTCAGCACCGCGGCGACGCAATGGCAAGCGTGTGTTCGTTCGTGGAGGAGGAGTACATCGACCTGGATCTCAGCTCGTGCGGGGAGTTCGAGTTCCGGGTGCGCCGGAGCGGCGCGGCGGACGAGCTTCTCTGCCGGGGCAGGCTGCAGCCTCCGCTGCCGGTGGCGGCGGCTGCTCCGCACAAGGGCGCGCCACCGAGGCCTGGCGGCAAGGCGCAGGAGGTTGACGTTGGCGTCGGCGGCGGAGGCAGGAGGAGCGCCGCGACGGTGGCGCCGCTGCAGCACTCGCACTCCGCTGGGTGCCGCGACGACGACGCGCAGCCGGTGGCGAGGCTACGCAACGAGTGCTCCCGCCGCAGGAAGGCGGCGCGGACGGTGCATGCGAAGCTGCTGGCGTCCCGGGCCTTCTTCCGGTCCCTGTTCGCCAGGACCTCGTGCTCCGACGAGCAATGCCGCGGCGCTGAGGTGGTCCGGGCCAGCACCAGACCGGCTGCCGCGGCACCACCCGCACCCGGCGAGGCCAAGAGCGCTGCCTGCAAGGCGGCGTTTGGCCAGATCAAGAACGGCTACGGCTACGGCTACCACAGCGGCAGCGGCAGGGCGGCGCCGACCACCCTGCGGAGCAGCATCGAGCAGGAGATGCTGCTGGACGAGGAGGAGCTCGCGGCCGCGGCCGCGGCCTCGGCCGCCGCCCGCCAGCGCAAGTCCTTCTCCGGCGTGATCAAGTGGCGGCACGCGGCGACGATTGCATCGGCGGCCGCGCCTCCTCCCGCCGCGGCACCCGCGAAGCCGCTGTCGTCGTCCTCAGCGAGGAGGAGCTCCTGGGTCGGTGGCGTCGGCGGGCCGGCGCTGAAGCGGAGCAGCAGCGCCCGGTCGGAGTCGGAGGGGCTGATCCAGGGCGCCATCGCCTACTGCAAGCGGTCGCAGCAGCAGCTCGGGCTCGCCCGGAAGAGCGTCAGCGACGCCGCCCTCTGCTCGTCCGCCTGGCCTAGCAATCCGGCTCGATCGGCTACAGTAGCTTACTGTCACTAGCCGTGAGTGAGCCCGTGACGTGTGCAAAAAAAAAAAAGATGCGATTTCAAAGTGACCACATCGATCAATAATGTCAAGTTTATTATCCTTTTCTTTTCTCGCATATATAAAGCTATTTTCTTCTTCGGTCAGAGATATGGAATTTGAGGTTCGTTGTTCTACAAACCATAGGCGACCGGAGGACCGAACATCCTGTGCGGCATTCAGGTTTCAGAGAGTGCTGTAGATGACGCCATCGTTGTTAACAAAAAAAACAGGACCACGTTGTCGTCGTCGGCGTTACTCCTGGTCTGCGGGTGCCGGCCGTTGCTGGAATGCTGGCCGAGGATTGCCTGACCAGCTGCCGCTCGGCCGCTCATTCAGCGCGAGTAAAGATGGCCGGGTAGTCTGAACGGCAACGTCAGCGCGGCAGAGCAGCTACGACAACCACTGTAGGACCCGTACTAGTGCTACCGCCTACGAAAAGCAGCCGCGGCAGTGCCATCTGCTGTCCACGAGCGCTGCGGCGGCTGCTCTCAGGTCTCAAAACAGCAAGGCGTTATTGAAAAGAAAAAAAAGATGGAAGCGCACGCGGCAGCGGCACGCAGGGACCGGCCGGGCTGTGGATGGCTGGATTCTCCCGGCGATGCCGCTGGGGCATTGGCGATGGGGTGGTCGAGTGGAGTGGATCGGCATCGGCGGCATGATGGCCGGGCGGATCGCCGAGGAAAAGCGCGCAACGCGATAGGCCGTCGAAAGCGTCGGCATCATTGGGGGCCGGAAAGGTGCGACGTGATGAAGGTGCGCGCGCAACCACCCGCGCCCGCACCCGCAGACCGCAGTCCTGCTCGCTCGGCGGCCGCGGCTGGCCTTGGCCAGGCCATGCCAATTGCCAAGGCGCCGGCCGTGGCGCGGGCGCACATGACCTGACGGGCCTCCGCTTTCTTTGTCACGGTCGGCCGGCCGGTCGCTACTCGCTCCGGCCGGAAAATGTGGTGGTACTGCCACTGTGCTGGTGGAACTGGGAGGTCTTAATTCTTTGACCGCATTCAATGGCGTGACGAGAATGGCATGTTCCTTGTTCGTCCTGGAGACATGAACGAATTAGGGGTGGTTGGTTGATTGCTGAACCTGTATGGTCCAAGGAAACCCGAGATTGCAGGTGGAGATTTTCGTTAACAAAAAGAGATTGGATATGGAGATAGTGCGGAGGAACTTTTCTCTATCTCTACTACTAGAACACGGTAAAACCAATCGTTCACAGCGAGGTGAAACCGCTCGCTCCCCTCGCTCGCTCGATACCTGTACACCGCTCGGCTCCTTTCTCGACTCTCGAGCTGCGAGTCCCCAGTACGCGCCTCCTTTCTCGCCCAATGCTCGGCCTCCCCTGTCATGCCCGTGCACCCACTAGCCCCAACATCGCCGCCCACGTCCGCTCCCCGTGCCATTTTACCGCGACCCTCTCCTCTCGCGCTCCGCATCTGCATCCCGAGTCCCGACCCTGTCCTTCGACTCCCTCAACCGTTGCGGTGAAGTGGGCGCGGTCAGTACATGGTGCGGCGTCGAGCGGAGGAACCTCGCGGCCACCGTCTGCCACGCCCAGGCGCCTGGTCCAGCTGTCCATCCGGCCCGGCGCTAGCCTCTTAACCCGAGCCAGTACCTAGGCGGTGAGGAAGTAGGCGATGAGGAAGAAGGGACGTCGGACGGATGTCGCCGATGGGGGAGGAGCAGCCTCGGGCGGAGTCGGACAATGGGCATGGGCATATGTGGGCGCGGACTGAGAGAGGGAGATGCGAGAGAGGAGGGGGAACTGGCGGTGGTGGGCGTGGACGGAGATGCGGGAGTGGGAGAGGAACATGTGGCGGCAGGCACGAACTTAGAGAGAGTTGCGGTAGAGGGAGAGGAACTGGTAGCGGAGGTGGGCGAGAGAGGTGTGGGAGAGGGAGAGGAACTAGAGCTGGCGCAGACAGATGAGAGAGAGAGATGCGGGAGGCTGTAATGTGGAGAGTGGGGCTGTTAAATGGGCCTTCTCTTTCTCCCTGTCTCGTGACCACTGATCTCCTATTTTGCATAAAGTACTAAATATAGATAAAATTTTAAACTAACTATACAGTTTTATTGTATTTTACGAGACGAACGTTTTGAGCCTACTTAGTTAAAATTTAGATAATTTTTACCAAATACAAACGAAATGCTACAGTACTGATTTAACATGGCACTATACAGAATGCCAAATCTAACACCAACTAAACAAGGCCTTAGAGTATTTATTAGCCACCGCCTGGAAAAGCACCTAGGCTCGCATAGGCTCTAGGCGATGGGTCATTAACCACACACACATCAGAAACTTTGTAGTTCAAACTCTTCAAATATGTTTGACTAGCCCGTCTATCACATGCAGAGTTTATACTTAGCGTCACTTCAAATTAAAATTCTACTCTCTCCGTTTTAAATTATAGTTCACTTTGGCTTTTTTGGTACATGTATTTTCTTATATATCTAGATAAATAATATATCTAGATACATAGCAAAATACATGCACTAAAAAAATCAAAGTGAACTATAATTTAGAACGGAGGGAGCAGATTGTAGTCTCTACCGATTGCATGTTCTCTGTCCAGTCTACTCCCTTGTCTGGTTGTGCCCTTTTGAAATATGTTATTTGGTTGTCATATCATCTGCGGTGTGTGTTTGAAGAAGTTTAAATGTTATGATTGTCTGGCTATGTTTCAGTTAAACATTCTTGTTAAATACCACATGTTCTCCTTGACTTATCTGTTTGTGTTTATCTTTTGCCAGCTTCCATGATCTACATTGATTCTGCCAGCTTAAACATGATATAAGAAAAGAGAAACAAATGGATTCACATGAAAACAACCTGGGAAGGATTTTCCTGTAACGTATAGACCAGTGTGACCTTGCTTGAATATTGTTTTAACTGTTTTTCATTTAATTCTTGAATTGTATACTGAAATTAGTTTCATATTCTATGGGAAGTTATCAAGTACAAATGCACCATGAAGTGAACCATAAAATTTTTCTTGGTTTGGGACCTCAGGTGCAAATCAATAGGAAAGATGCAGCTGGCAAAATAAATAATTTTCTCACAGACTAAAAATGTTGGCAAAAGACGTATTTACCCTCACCTCCTTTTCTTTCCCGGAGGATATCTCTTAGATTTGGTAGTTATAGTTTCCACACACCCGTAATTAGCTTCCACATTAGGAGGTAGTGTCCCATGTTTTTGTAGAATGCGATTATTTTTTAAGACAAAATTTAAACCTCTAAAAGTCACTTCTTTTGGGATGGAGTGAGTATATTGTGTTTTACCGTGGATGGTATGTTTGTTTTTTTTAATCTTTTTGAATGTGAATTCTATCAAACCTGCTTTCAGTTTCATCAAGATAGTAACACTCATTTTGGTGATTCAGGGTGTGTGCGGTTGTGAGCGCTTTTCAAGCAGCTCAATAGGTGGTGTGTTCAGAACAATCATAAAGCGAGATGGGCTCATGAGGTGATGGAAGCCAAGGATGCTGTTCCATGTACCTGCAGCTGCAATATGTTGGTCTACATATGAGGCCTGTTGTGCCCTGGAGCTATCACGGGGAATTGAGATGTGTCACATCAATATCTGCCTAACGAAAATCCGTCTGTAGCCTGTTTTCTTTCCAGATAATTTGTTGTACTATTTTTTTCCAGCCTCTGGGTGAGGAAATAATAGAAGAGAATTACTTCTTTTCCATGCGTTGATCAGAGTTGCTCAGTGTCAGCAAGCTTATCTGCATTGTTGTATGGCCCCAGATTTTGTTTTATAATGCAAAGGCTTTGGTTTCGTTGAACATGGTTGGTAATTTCTGTGGCTGGAATGAACAGTAACTAATGGTTTAACTCGAGCTTAGGTACCGTTTGGATCCTTCAGGATTTTAAGAATATATGGATTAAAAACTCCAATGTGTCTGTTAGTTATAATCTACTAGAATCCTAGACTATGAAGAGAATTTAGGCTGAGTTTTTTCTTTCTTTTTTAATCCGGATTCTTATTCTTCCCTAAGCATCCAAACGGGCGCTTAGCATGAAATTGCTGCTTCGGAGCTGCAGGCTTTTGTTTGCATATATTTATGACTCTTATTTCCCCAAAATTACATCAGCACCAGAGGTCTTGTGGTAGAATAGTGCCTGCCACGTTACCGACCGGATTCGGTTCCCGGCTGGTGCATTTTCTTTTTGTTACAAAAGAAATGTATATGTTTTTTTTATTCTCAGCCAAGACTGTCAGCAAAGCTCCTTCAGTCCATCGCGTCTGGAGCAGCAGCTTGTTCTCGGTGATGTTTTCTCGTTTGTTCATCCTGTCTGGAGCAGAGGTTTCTCAGTGAACTTGTTTCTCATGTGTTATGTTATTTCACATCGAATCCTCGTTCCGATAAACAGCCAGACACTCTTCAGTTTAAAATCTGATAGATTGTTTGAGCTTGTAACAACAGGGCTGAAATGCGCTATGCCTGAACCGCAAGCTGAAACAAGGAGCGAGAGAACATGATATGCCAGAGAACATTACGCTCCAGGCCGTATGTGCCCATTAGCTCATGCGAGTTGAGCTACTAACAAATGTTCGGCTAACAAGAGAAGAACCACCATTACTTGATACCAGTTCACCAAACAATACAAGCACCTGGATGCAGAGTTCAAGTTGGTGAAGAATGAACCACAATGCAAAGTGTAAAGGGCTACCAAGCACGGAAATCCAATATTTTGCAAGTCCAATAAGAAGTCATACATGAGGACTTCATAATTTCAATTAATGTCAGGATCAAATCATGCATATCTCATCGCCAAATCAATCTTTCCAACCATGTGGTGGAGATTCTACAGCAGAAATCCAAACAACAGCAATACTATACAGAGCTGAGGCTACCGGCCTGTAGGCCTGAGAAACGCATCTGAAGTGGAATTTCATTATTGCAGCATCGGTGGCTTCGTATGTGCTGCCTTGACACGGATCTTTCTGCCACGCAATGGCTGCAGGGCAATGATAAACCAATTTAGTACATCCTGAAAGACACTTTAAACTTCAAAGGCAATTAATTACACGAGAAGCTGGGGAAGAAAATGAGATTGGGAACTCACGGCACCATCAAGGTTCAATATTGCCTTCTCAACCCCTGCAGCAGAACCATACTTGACGAACCATCAAGGTCATATACAATATGGGCGTCCAAGACCTCACCTTGCTGACAGAACAGCTTTGTGAGAGCCAACTTGTCAACACTTGAGGAAAGGTTACCCACGAAGACCTTGTTGGCATCACCCTTGGGTCCTCTTTGTAAGGATGGATTCACCCTCAAACTCTTTCCTTCAACTACCTATATTTTGAGACATCATGTCAAACAGATAATGAAATGAATTTTTAAACATCTGTAACACATGCTCTATATCCGAAGCCTTAAGAGTAATAATTAATGTAGAACTTGATTTAGGAAGCAAAGGATCAGGTAGGAAACCATGAACATCACGAAATTCTTAGAGCCTATTGCAAAGGTCACGATTAGGAGGCATACGTTCACGAAATTTCTAGAGCCTATTGCAAAGGTTACGATTAGGAGGCATACATTAGGAGAATCGTCCATGACAGCAAAATCAGGAAGAACTTAAGTGAACTCACATAGCCATTAAATTGCCCAACAGCAGCCTCAACTTCTTTGAGCGAAGACATGGTAACAAACCCGAATCCACGGCTTCTTCCTATCGATTTGTCGTAGATGACCTGCAGCAGAACGCAACTTATTGATAGGGTGGCCTATTGAAAGTTATGACCTCATCTAATTGCTTTGCTTTCTTCACTGTAGTATTTTTATTGCCTATACTGCTGGCAGTGTCAGTAAATTCCCTAGCAGCCTGAACGCTAGGATTGCCAATTTTATCAACGTCAGTGAACAGTAGGGATATTCTGTTTCTCAGAACTTTGTTAGTATTCCTCAGTTAATTACCCAACAGCATGAACACTAGGATTGCCCATTTTATCGACGTTAAGTACCAATAGGAAACAAAAAACAAATGAAATGTAATCACGGCGGCCTTCTGATTATGGAATGCATATAGAACACATACCTCGGCCATCTTGACGGAGCCAGCCTGCTTGAAAAGTCCCTTGAGCCGGGCGGAGTCGACGCTCAAGGGAAGGTTGTCGACAAAGACCATGAAATTCTTCGAGAACTCCTCCCTGCTCAGTGCTCAGCTGCCCCTCCGCTTTGAGCTCCTCCGTCATGGCCACGGTCGCACCTGTGTGGAGCTGAGGCATAAACAATGCATGTCAGTGAACTTCCAGCACATACACATACACACACACACAAAGAACAACTCACAAAAGCTAATGATGCTGCCCTTTTTTGCATTTCAACCTTGGTCTCAGTTCCCCCGTTCAGCTTAATCTTCTTCGGCGTCGTCTCCTTCGCTGGCTTCTATCTCTTCTCCAACTTGCTCTTCTCCAACTTGCTCTTCTCCTCATCCTCTGCATTATTGTCCTTTTCACTGTTACTGACTCTAGAAATAGCAAACAACAATTAAATTAAATGTCACTAATCCCACCAGCAGTTTCCTGAACAAACTTATCCTCAAACTGGGTCAAAAGTACTGATGTACATTCGCGGATCTTGAGAGAAATTTCATATTTCAAAGAGACACAAGGGTTTTCAGTAATCAAATAGCCCTGCACTAACTGAGCCTCAGTTGCCAAACCCTGCAAAACATTATTTTACAATTGGTAACAAGAAGCTCATCAACATAAAATGAATGGACTACAATTTACGCAAGTAGTGGTGCAGGCATACGCATACCAACATGGCGCCAGCAACAGCGTCAGCATATTTAGAACCTCTGAAGGGCATAAGCTTTAAGGCAGACCGTCGGATCTGATTGCCAAAGGTGATCATTTTGTCGGTGTTCCAGTCAGAGAAACCCGTCGGCAACTTTAAAATCAGTTCGGCCTCCTTTGCGATACACTTTGGAATCATCATTAACATTTGGTGCAAGAAAAATAGGGGTTAACATCAAATATTGCTACTAGAATGAGGAACATCACAGTTTGGTGTAGTTTGTAACAGGCATACCACCATGACCGCAGCTGCCAATGAAGATTCATCCTTTGATTCCATCAGATCCTTTGCATGTTTCTTGATATCTTTGCTCAAGAGGATGTCTTCAGGAGTGAGGTAATCTTCACATTGACTGAGAAGCTTTCTCTCAAGCTTGCGACACTAGAAAGGAACGATAAAAAGTTAATTAGCAACTGGATCACTAAAACAAATAGGGCATGCCGTGATTTGATTTAAGACCTTACCAGCTTGGCTGCTCTCCAACTGTCTCAGGCTTCTGTTTGGCACAAACACTGCGAATATGGCCAGCATTTTTGATGAAATAGTCCACGAGATACTTCTTGTAGTGGCACCACTCGACCTCATCACTGTTATAGGCCACCAACCTATCCCACCCCCAACCTCTCTTGAAAAGATCTTATACCATGTGGGGCAGCAAAGAAATATTAATCAAATTTTGTAATATAGTTAGCAGATACTGCGAAAAAGAAATGAAGGCCATCCAAAAAATGTCAAATAGGAGACAGATACAGCATCAACAGACTATATATATGGTTTCATTCCAGAAACAGCCACATAAGCCAAGCAAATTCGGAACAAATTCCTCAATATAAAAAGACAAATCCGCAACAGTAACCTAACCTCCCGCTCCTCTCCTCTTCCACGGTTCTCTCCTGCTCGCCCTCGCCCCGTCTCCGGCCGCACCCCCAAGCCCCCCTCACATCTGGCTGCCCACCGGTCACCGGCTAACGCCGCCAGCACCCGATCAGACACCACCCCTCCTAAGGCCAATAGACACCGGAACCTGCCGCCATCCCAAATGCAGAAACCTTATCCCAGCGGAGACTCGATTGCAGCTAATTATGACCTAGTATCAAAAAAAAATGTGAAGAAAACAACAGTGAAATTTGTACCTGGGAATTCGACTATATAAGTCAGCGGCACTGCCGGATATGGGTCGGACTCCGCCACATTTTTAACCCACTGCAACGCATCGGAGTAAGATCTAGGGGGGGAGACGGCGCCCATCCCAGGGTCAGTTTGGGCTCCTGGCTTCAATCCGGAAGGAGCGACTTCCATTCTAGGGTTTCCAAGATGAAAAGAGGCAGAAGGGAATAGGTAAACCAAGGCGGCAGCGTAGACAAGGGAGATGCCGGACGGGAGTCCGGGAAGTGATGGGAGGGAGACGACGGAGGGGAGGGGAGGGGACGGGATGGGGAATACGGGAATTATTATACAAAGTAGAAATCGACTTACTTGCGGATAATTTATGTTCCAGAAATTGATTAATTATCTCAGGGGGGGAGAGAGTAGCAGATTTTAGAGATCATGTTGTCGTTCCAAAAAATTACAACATCCTAATTCTGTCATAAGTTAAAATATATCTTAGATTTGACTAAGTATATTATATATATATAACATAATATTGATATTTTGCAATACTTATATTAGTGAATAAGCTTCGTTTTAGAATTACACGGTATACAGACGCTCACAACGCAGGCATGCTCACTCCTATGATGAATATATGTACATAAACCTACCCCTACCCCTGTGAGCACCTCCGAAGGACTGAGCAGCCGGCAAAGCTGGAGATTCCTGAAGTCACCACTGGCGCTTCGTCGTCGACGGGAACGTCGCTTACCACTTAATGCATAACGCCGGTAAATTCTGAGAAAATCCCGAGAAAAGGTGCGAGCACCAGGATTTAAACTCTGTTGAGTAACGTCCCACTGGACCGTCTTACCATTGAAGTACAAGCCAATTCACATTAGTAAATAAGCTTTATTAGATCCATCATGAAATAAAGTTCCATGATGTACCTAAGTAAGTAACACAAATGTGATAGCCTCATAGTTGTCAAAAAAGTGATTATAAGGGGCCTAAGGCCGGGGGCATGGGCGTGCGGCGGCGGCGCTGCGTCGGGCGACGCGCGTGGCGAGTAGAGGCGGCGGCAGTAGAAGGAGAGGAGGAAGATAGGGTTTAAGCCTTTTCTTAATTGATTCATCGCTATAAGAATTTTGGGCTTTTTTGACAATTGCATATCGTCATGTATAGTACGTAAATTGTCATAAAAAGAAATTTGTGACGAAAAAGCTGTCGTCATGCAGTCGTCACAAAAAGACCGACATAAAAAGTCACGTGTGATGAAATTAAGAAACTGTCACATAATGTCAGGACCTTTTGTGACGATCAGTTTCCATTGTCACAAATTGTGCTTTTTAATGACGACTATAATTGTCACATATTAGTGGTCAACGTGTCACATAATACATGGTCTGTCAACATGAGGGTGTCAACATATCAACTTTGATTTCTTCTTGAGCATAGCCATCTTGAGCACATGACTTGATTCTATTTATTAAATATAGATAACTTCAAATGTACCAAGTCACTATTATCAAACACTCCAATAGTGATTTGATCCTCCACATCAATATGACCTTCGAATCTTGATTAGTACCTCAACTAAATGTAAGAACTTTCTTTTTCACCATCTTAAGTCATCAAGTTCACATCTTGTGTTGAATCATCCATTTAACTGTATAATTATCTTTTTATTTCAATGTAGCAAGCTTTAAGTAGGAGACCATTACATATGTAATTCCTCATGTCTCATTAACTAATAATTCTTACTGTGCTTGCTTCCACATGAGCCATAGGAGTCTCACCATAGATAAGCCTTTGCATGAATTCTATTTGCATTGTTGTCTTGTGCTTGAGCTAGATTGTTTATACAATAACACATCATTTTGGCTTTACACACTTTGATCAAATACTTGTGAGATAACTAATTTTCTGTCCAACAACTCAACAAACATGTTTGATCTTTAATTGTGTCTGTCATTCAATCATCCAAAACCCACTAAAGGGCTAGATGCACTTTTAATCTTCCCCTTTTTGGTGATTGATGATAACACAATTAAAGCTTACAAGAGATTGATAAACACTAAGATTTTAAATCCTAAGATACAGTGAGCTCCCCCTAAATGTGTGCATTGAAGGAATTCAAATTTTGGCCTCAAATGCCAAATGCACATATTTAAGATGAAGTGTGGAGACTCTCCTATATCTTAGCATCCGTGGGGTGCAAGGTGTAACATTATAACCGTGATGCTCATGTCAGTTAATGCACTCAAGGAAAATAAATATTAAACCATTCAAGGCATGAATGTCACATACTAGCATAAACGATCCTTATCAAGAGCATCAATTTAAACTATCCTTGCATACACCACACAAATTTGAAAAATCTTATATGCCTCTCTCCTTTACCCCTTTCAATCTACATATCAATCTCACTATCCTAATATTTCTCCCCCTTTGGCATTAATCTCCAAAAAAGGGTCCCTCCACCAAAAGGAAGAAATTTTGGAAGACAAGTGAGTGCAAGAGGTAGGCAAAAGTTTAGCATATAGGATTTCTCTCCTTAGTTTTCTACCAAACAAAGTATGCAACAACTTAAGTCAAGATTCTTGAGAAGTAGCATATTTAGCTTATACCTTACTTAGATCATAGTTAGACACAAGAGATATGAACCAAATATCTAAAGATTTCTCTTATCGTCACCACAAGAATAAACTTATGGTGTGACTTAAAATATTGCATACACATGCACACACTAGCATGTAAGGGCCTAGATGCACAAAGGTAATACAAGAGTTCATGGAGCGATATACCTTTGTTCTAAGTTTCACAATCTCCACCATGACAATGATTTCAATAATTGATTTGATGGGACTAGTATATTTTTTAAGATAATTTCATTTGTGCCCATCTCTCATCATCAGCATCGTCAAAGGAGATATTATGCTTGTGCTTGATCTCAATTGAAAGTCCATTTCTAGCTCTTGTTGTCATTTTGAGATACCAATTGGAGACATATTTTTGATATATCAAGTTGAAAGATTATCCACCAATATCAATTATAATTTTGTCTTCACAATCTTGTCACCGATTTGAAGGAATCTTCACAAGTTGATACCATTTAGAATGAATGCTTGTATCTCATAATATTACCTAGGGAATTCTCACAAGGACAAGAGATAGCATTAAATTGCACAAGCTATAGTTTCACAACTAGTGACCCTTTGGATGTGGAAGGCATATGTAGATAACTGCAAAACCTCATAACATAGACTAAAATCCCTCTTTTTGATAGTGCATACATATATATGTGGAAGGCAAGAACATATGCACCTTTTGGTCAATGAAGTCCAAATAAGGAAGTTTAAGCTATATTATGGAGATTAGCTACTTAAGAGATAAAAATACAATCCAAATGAATATGAGAGATAACTTTACCAATTTGGATTGAATTAATGTAGCATACCCATGAGAAACTCATTTTCACTAGAGACTACATAAATTCACTAGAAGAAAAGGTTAGTCTCAAATGACACAAGACAAAGAATGGGCTCCCCCTTAATATGTGCATCAAGTACTCGAATTACTTGTGAAATGCACTTGAATCAGTTTAAAGATTCTAGAGGAGTTCATTCTATATTTTGGTCAAGGCATGATGAATTTGCAGCAATTTGAAATTATGTCAAGAAAACATACCACCACAATGGTAGATATATCACCACACAAGTTTCCATTGATATAACCATCATAAGTGAGACTTTGATGATTTGGATGACCACAGTTATTAGTTTAGGAAATGTGGTGAAATGCACTTGATGAGCTCTGGAGAGGAGAAATACCAAGAAAAACCAATCTTCAATTATTTTCTCCAACTCAACCAAATCTGATTCCACTAAAGGATTAGGGAATTCGATACTACAATTGTGAAACCCTCAGAGAATCCAGGGAATCATTCATCCTTCTTGTTCAATGTGTGGGACTGCACAACATGTGCTTGAAAGAAGTAAATATTCTCACAAGATAGAAGCTAAGCTCCCCTTTAATTTGTGCATATAGGAGTACACAAAGTCCACTCAAGCATAGTAATAGTATAAGGTCAAGGGAGATGTTTGCACTAATTCCAACTGATCTCAAACTCCTTGAAGCTACTAGCAATCCAACATTTTAGCTGTTGTTTCTGAAAGTCTTCAGCTGATTGCCTTTTGTTCTGACTAGTTGCAACTGCATGCTCTGAGTGTAATTGAATTGGACCCATGTGAGAGTCCTTTTATTTCATTTAAACTCTTTCATACTAAACTAATACTTCTCCTTTTCAAATGATTCTTCATGACCTAATTTGAGAGCCAGTTGAACCTTGTTGTTACAATGCAATTCAATTATATACAATCAGTTTTCAGATTCTATCCTTCTTAGAGAAAAATCACATCTCTCAGACCACATGTCCAATATGCATGAAACTTAGTAGAACGCTGAATATATGTGTCCTCTAACTTGTGTAAAATTTTCATCTCATTTGGACTGCATTTCATTAGACAAATTAGTATTCTACCATCACTGCTAGGTCTGAAACTATAATGCTAAAATTGATAGATTTCAACTCCTTGGAGAAAGCTTCATATTTCTCAGACCACTTATCCAATGAGCTTCAAATTTGGTAGAGATCTTAATATATGTATCCTTGAACTTGTGTATAATTCTTAGCTCATTTGAACACCTTTTGGTCAGTCAAATAAAATTTCTACCAAAACTACCAAGGTCTGAAAATTGCAGCGCTAAATCTGATAGAAACTAACTCACAACTGACTTTTTTCAAAACCAATCTTCATGCAAATTGTGCAGCAAGAAGTATCAGATGTGCACAGCATGCTCACAAAATTTTAGGTCGATTCAACAGTGTTTGAATCTCCAAATCCATACTTGAAGGCAGCTAATCACAGAATTCAAAAATCTTCTGGACAGATTAGATAATTCACAACTTTTCTTAACTTCTTGTCCAGTTTTGAGGTGAACTTAGAATTGTTGCAGTATGTAGATGCCCATAATATAAAAATGAGAAGTGGACAATCTACATATGACAAGATCCCATCAAGAGGAGGGTTCTTGAACAATAAGTGTCTTCACTTTTACTTGCCCTTGATTTTCAGTTTTGAGTACCAAGTGTGTACTAAAACACTCCACAATCAAATATCCATGTACACTATCATATATCACTTTTAGATTAGTTCAAGATCACACTTAGGTCTCCCAAACACTTCTAATCATGGTTCCAACTTGAGGACATTTTAATCAAAGTGACTCTTGATCAATCCAATGATTGTCATTTTTCTGGCAGATTATGTCCCCTTCAAAGATTAATCCATAACTACCAATGTACATATCCAAACACCATAAAATTTGGTGGATATGCTCTTTACAAAGTCATCTAGTAGTTGTGAAAATTTGAGCATCATTTGCCTTGTAGATTGCTACCAGATTTCTCATCTTTCAGTACTGCTATGAGCTAAGAACTAATTTATCATAGCTGACAAGATTCACTCCAAAGCTAAAGCATCTCTTATTCAATTCTCATGCAACTTGTATGTCAATTAATATCATAAGTCTAGAGCATTCATATCAAATTTCAAGCCAATTTAAGTAGATTTGATCACATAAACATGGCTCACACTACAACTCAGTTAGATTTGAAATATAGAGCAGATTTCAATACACTGAGCTATACTTCTTCAAACTGAACCAAACTTGAAGTTAATGTGTTTGAATACTTTCACAAGAAATATATCCATTCACTCCACTTAAAAAGTCTTCTCATGAACTTATCCATTCAGGCCAACTCAAATTTGATTACTAAGCATTTAATCCATTCAAAATATCTCATAGCAAGCAACATATGCATATTTATCCAATTCAATCAACTCTCATATGTATCAAAAAAATATGATCAATAAGAAATATATGTTTGCAGCTCATGATTAGCCAATATCATGCTTCCTAAATAATATGCAAGTCTTCTTGCCCCTTTTTTTCTTGATTGGAAATGCAACTTCTAAACTTGACTCTAACTTGATGAATGAATTTGATTACATTAAGCCCTCTATCCAACTTATGAATGTCACTTTGCCTTGAGCCCACAAAGTCACCATTGAGATAATACATGGCATGACAAACATCAAGATGATCACATTTGTCAAATGATTATGCTCTCATATGAATCCAATTTCCATTAATGGGACTACAAGACCACTAGGAGAAATGTTAGTCCACAATGGCTCAAAATAGAAATTTGAGCTCCCCCTTAATAAGTGCCACAAGTAACTTGAATGACTTAGAATAGGCACTTTATTCAATCATGAATATGGGAGTCAATTTTCTGTTTTGGCCAAATATATAATCAAATGCATCAAATTAGCCACTTACAATATTTCACAAATATTTCTATTTATGAACTATTGAGCACTAGAAACACATAGAGTGGCTATCCTATAGAGTTTAGGTACTTGTTACCAATGGTGAGGATAAAGTAGATGATATGATCATTAGTATATCTTCGGGTCAACCATATAAGAGATTATAATAAAAGTTGGTTTCTTGAGTGAGAATTTTTAGATTTTCTTGCTCAAGCACCTCAAAGCCTTCATCCCACCACCAAGTACCTACATCAACATCTTAAGCACACTTTGGTACCCAACTCTTGTTGGGTCCTTTTGAGTTAGTCAACACGTGCTTAGGAACCCAAGTGAATTTAACACTAACGTGTGGTGAACACATCACCTTGCTAGTACTAACTCCAATTGTGGTCCTCCTAAGCATATTATCATAGAAAAATGTGTTCGGATTAGGATTTTTATCATTTGGGCAATCATAGCTTAGATGCCCCTTCCTTCTACAAGCATAGCATATACGGCCTTGATTTGCCTTATGCTTGTTTTGCTTATTGGGACACTCATGTATCATGTGCCTAACTTCATTGGATGCATAGCACTCTCTTGTTGCAACTAGAGCCTTGCTTCTTGCTTCTTTGAATGCTAAGCAATTCTTGCTTGAATGGCCCACTTTGTTGCACTTGACACAAGCTTTAGGTTCATCGTTCTTGACTTGGTTTGCTAATTTTCTAGATGCCTTTTGCTCGGCCACCTCACACTTGTTGGCCCAACTCTTGTTTGGACACATGTTGCTCATGTGCCTATATGCACCGCAGCCATAACATAGCCTCTTGCCATGTTTCTTGCTTGTGGCATGACTAGTTTGTTGAGTGTTGGAGGAAACACAGTTTGAACCCTTCTCAAGCTTCTTCACCATGTTTTCATGGTTATCTTGAGAAGGTTGTGCTTTCTCCTTACCCTTCAATCTAATCATATCCTTTCTTAACTTTTCAACTTCTTCTTTGAGCTTAGCATTTTCTAATAAATCATGCTCAATTGAAGATTGGCTTGCTTGAGAAACAAACTCATTAGTACACAAAGCGTTTGTTGAGGATTATGAGATTGAAATGATTTTACCAATGTAACTACAACCTCATGTGTTGTTTCAAGCATAGCATGTGATTCTACTAGCTTCTCATGTGAGCACTTGAGATGCTCATGCTCGGTGTGAAGCTTGTTGAACCTGCTTAAGAGGGTGTCAAGCTTAGCCTTGAGCTTAATGTTCTCCTTGTCTAATTGTGAGACACTAGAAAGAGAGTTAGTAACTAGATCATGCTCGATTAACAATTTTGTATACCTCTCATTGATTGCATTTAGTTCTTCTAACTTGGAAATGAGAAACATCTCTTGCTTTTGAAGTATTTGCTCTTGCTTCTCATTTTCTTCTTCTAGCTCAACATTCTTCTTAATCAACTTCACGAATATGCTCTTTTCTTTGCTGTTGAGATGATCAATGATGTCAAGATCTTCAATTTCAAGTACACCTTCTTTTTGTCTTCATTTACAATCTCTTTGACTTCTTCATTCTTTGTTGCTTTCTTCTTGTTTTTCTTGGCCATAAGACACAAGATATGAGTGTCTTGAGATACTACAGTTGATTCATCACTTGGCCGCCATCGATCTTGAGCAACATCTTGCTCTAGCTCGGTGCTCTTGAGGTCTTGTGAGCCTTCTTTGCTGCATGTAGACACAATGGACATGTTTTCCAATGACTTGGGTTCATGTGCATCATCACATTTGGATTTCTCATACAACTCAACAAGCCTAGTCCAAATGACATGAGCACTTTCTGATGGTGTTTGTCCATTATAAATTGCCTCTTCTAGAACCTCTGCACTCAATGTATCCAAGATGATATTAATTGCTTGAGCGTTGAGTTGCACACATCTCTTTTCCTCTTAGGGCATATTTTTATAGTTGCTCCAATCAACTATAGGAAGAGAGATGCTTGCATCCACAATACGCTCAACAAGAGGACTAATAGTCCTAAAAACATTGAGTACATAATTTGACCATGATAGAAAGTTTGAACCATCATTTTGGAGAATCACGGGCTCTAACCCGTTAGGCATCGACATCCTTCTCACGGCGGTGAAGCTTTTAGTGAGATCCCGGCTCTGATACCACTTGAAAGGACCTAGGATGTTGCCTAGAGGGGGGTGAATAGGCATTTTTGATAATCCTAAAATTTAAAGCTCAAATACGAAAGTTAAATACCAACTGGTAGTAGGACCGAAAGTAGGACTGGTACTACCGGTAGTTGAAAACCAGTACTAAATACCAACTGGTAGTAGGACCGGTAGTACCTGTAGTTGAAAACCAGTACTACCGAGCCAACTTTCTAGAACTACCGGTACCCTACGAAATTACGAAATCAAAAGGGAAATCAGAGTAAATTTAGCTGTAATTTCATATCCAATTGTTACCACCCCTTTGTTGATGTTGTTGATGAAGATGTTGAACTCCTCGTGGCTTGGCACCTCCCCAAATCGTAGATCAAGTACTCCAACCTATGAAGGTAAGGGATGGAGAGGAGGAACACAAAGAAAACAAGAATAAGGGTAGTCGATGCTACCACCACAACAGGACAAGATATTTGTTTATCCGAAGTTCGATTTCCGTCGAAACCTACTCTCTGTTGAGGGAGCTATGGAGACCCAAAGAACCTTACCTAGAGGATACCACGCAGGTCACTCTAGTTCTAGAGGTTACAACAAATGTCACTCTAGCGGGAGTCTTTTTCAACTCCTTATCTTTAGGGTTCCCTCTAGAGGATACCACGAAGGTAGTCACTCTAGCCAGAGTGTATTCCAACTCCTTTTTCTCCTTCACTATATGATTCCTTCCCTTTCGGCGGTGAAATGAAACCGTTACAAACAATCCGAGGCAACCACAAGCTCTAGGGTGCTCTCCGATGACTCCTAACCGTCTAGGACCGAAGAGTCCAAGAGTAA
The DNA here is from genome assembly GCA_023333625.1 of Bothriochloa decipiens. NCBI lineage: Eukaryota > Viridiplantae > Streptophyta > Magnoliopsida > Poales > Poaceae > Bothriochloa > Bothriochloa decipiens. The sequence goes on along the minus strand of CM041629.1, from coordinate 15,774,430 downwards.
CAAATGCAGCTCACGAAATAGACAATATGCTCAAGTGCTCAAGTGATGGCTTGCTCTCAATTTTGAATCTCTCTCTCAACCCACAAATTGGATTTATCGATTTAGATCAATCACTCACTAAGTGAGGGTTTAGGAGAGTTGGAAAGCTTCAGAAATGAGTGGGGAATGAGAAGAACCAGTAGCCTCACGAGGTGGAGGCTTGGGGTATTTATAGCCCCCTTTAAAAAACTAGCCGTTTTCTAGCCGTTGGGTGCAGAAATTGGCCTACAGATACTACCAGTGTACTTCCGGTAGTACTTCTGGTAGTGCAACTACTACCTACTAGTACTTCCGATGAGACAACTGGTATTACCAGCAGTACACGATTTTTGCAACTCGTGACGTTCGACTTTTGAGAAAATATGCCACCGGTACTACCGGATTAAAATAGAAATTGGTACTTCCCGTCATGACCAGTACTACCGGTCGGGCCAGCAGTACTACCGGTAGTACAAAGTTATTTCAACTTTGCACTTTCGACTTTCTGAGAAAAATAGCACTGGTACTTCTGGTTTAAAACTCGAATATTTCTGGTACTTTCTTAATAGTATGGCTTTCCTATTCACTTAAGATTAAAGGAAAAATAAATATAAACCTCATGAGTCGTTTTCTTTTAGCTGAAGCCGATTCTTTCAATCTTCGTCAAATGAGGGTGTCAACATGTCAACTTTAATTTCTTCTTGAGCATAGCCATCTTGAGCACATGACTTGATTCCATTTATTAAATACTGTTAACTTCAAATGTACCAAGTCACTATCATCAAACACTCCAATAGTGATTTGATCCTCCATATCAATATGACCTTCGAATCTTGATTAGTACCTCAACTAAATGTAAGAACTTTCTTTTTCACCATCTCAAGTCGTCAAGTTCACATCTTGTGTTGAATCATCCATTTAACTATATAATTATCTTTTCATTTCAATGTAGCAAGCTTTAAGTAGGAGACCATTACATATGTAATTCCTCATGTCTCATTAACTAATAATTCTTACTGTGCTTGCTTCCACATGACTCATAGAAGTCTCACCATAGATAAGCCTTTGCATGAATTTTATTTGCATTGTTGTCTTGTGCTTGAGCTAGATTTTTATACAACAACACATCATTTTGGCTTTACATACTTTGATCAAATACTTATGAGATAATTAATTTCCTATCCAACAACTCAACAAATATGTTAGATCTTTAATTGTGTCTGTCATTTAATTATCCAAAACCCACTAAAGGGCTAGATGTACTTTCACTTTATTTTAATTAATATATACAAATGGTCCAGTTTAACTATTATTCTACAATAAAAAGAAACAAAAAGTTATTTTTTCTAGAATAGAGCACTAATGGTGGTTGTTACTACTTACTAGAATACAAAGTGGTTGCAAGTTTATTTAACAATATCATTAGCTATCCATGTGGTGGTGTAACATAATCACTGCAAGTTTTTAAGATGGGCAACAGAAATGAAATGCAACACAACACCATGAAGGAACATTTTTTCTACTGTACACATAGTTGTACACATGCTGTACACAGAACTGTAGATAATAAAATAACGAGCTGCTAGTTTTCCAAAGCAAACCTGATGGCCAATACTTGCTATACTATGCTGGCTGCTAGCTAGCTGCTACTTCTATCTGAGGTACCAATGTAACAGACAGAGAAAGAAAACAAGCTGCAACAAACTGTCAATGAAATCAGAACCGAAGAAGACTTCTTCAGTCTAGCAGAGCCAACTGTTGCTGAACTAGAAAAAACTGAAGCTGAATCACTGAACCAAAAGAGATGATCTGCAAACTAATTGCCTGTGCTTTTAGGTGCTACCAAATAAGGTGAAAAGCCTTAAACAGATAACTTCAATTTAGTATGCTAGATTCAGCTTATAGTCAACGACCTTAGAAAGAGACACCTTGACTGGTTTCAGGAATAACAGAGAAAAGAGGCAAGCATAACAGGAAAGTTCATATAGGAAACTGCAACGTGGCTTCTAGAAAGTATCAGCAAAAGAGGCCAAATTTAATCCAATTAACATGAAAAATTAACAAAAGCCTACCCTCATGAGCAGCACATGACACTAAAAATTACCTTGCCATACAGTTTACCATGACAACCTAAGTCTAAAGCTTTCATGAAAGTTCAGTATTTAGATAGACACTTCAGTATGCTTTCAGGAAAATTCAGTTCACAGAACAATATTTAGGCAGCAACATTTAGCACATAGCTAGCAGTAGCATTACCATAGAACCTGGCATGTCCATATATTTAGCTAGAATCACTCATACGCCTTTGTTATGTTGCTTTCCTAAAATAGAGGCCAACCACTATGCAGTTATCTAGTAGTTTGTAAAAATGACAGAATAATTCTTGATACTTTGCTATCTACTAATTAGTAGACAAATGCTAGGAAAGTGAAAACTTGGCTGCATTCTAAAATGAACGGATCATAGCTGTTGAAGGTGGTTATACCATGAAAATACCCACTCAAAACATCGTCAACAAGCCCCAGTTCCAAGAAAGAATAGCATAATATGAGCATATTTTATTAATAACTAGTTTTACTTGTACTCTTAGCTTGTGTTTTCAGGAAGCAACAATTTTCACATTGGTGTGACCCAATAAGGGCGTCCCCTATGAGTTCCTTGAGCTCAAGCTTTGAGCATGATCCATGTCAAGCCCACTAGAGTGCAAATCAACCATCAAATCAACTTGAGTTTGCATCCAATGATGAAAGTACATTACACATGGATTGATGGGCCCACAAGCAAGCAAACAACGTGACAACAATTTATCAAAACACTGAGCCACTTCACATGACAGATGGGGCCACCTTCTAGAAGGCCCAGCCGGGCCCACCTCCCAAAGACGGCATCGGCCGACGCCCCTTTGTGGGCCCCATGTAACACCCAGTTTTAAAGACAACTAGATATGCACTATATGTGAGCCTTAGGGGTCAAATCTCATATATAGCTATAAATAGTATCAAATTACAATGCTTTAAGTATAATGAACACAATATAAAACATCACCTAATGAACAATCAGCGGAAAGACGACTCTGAACTCTGGGTGTAGACTTCACTCCACTGGATCCAAACTGACTGGTTGATCACAAGCCTAAAACTTCTCCTGAAGTGGTGGTGGGGAATAGCAAGAGTGAGTTCATCGAACTCAACAAGTATAGCAACAAGGTAGTATAGTTATAAATCGATGATCAATGTAACATAAATAATGTATAAAACATAAACGATAAATAAATAAGCATATTTAAGATAACAAGAATCATCATCTTAATGTAAATGTCTCCAAGGCCGCTCGTGTCCTTAAGCAAGGCTAGTATACCAGTTTAATAAATTCTGCGCAGAGGTGTACACTTTCACTGTGAGCCTGATTTGTCCTTTCGCCCGAGGCCCGTCAGCTCCTAGCCCACTACCAAGGAAGGTCGGCAGAGTTCACTATGAAGCCTTTCAAAGGTTTATCTAACAAGTTAGGGCCGCTAGGTTTCATCAATCAGTCCGTGTGATACAACCAGTCCTAGGGATCCACGGTCTGCTTATCCTCATTTGCGCCACAATGGTAACCTCTAACAAGCTAGAAAGGTCCTCATACTGAGCTAAAACCAGAGCCATGTAGCCCTCACAGTTGTACTGTAAATTCTGAATGATCACGTACAGATAAGATCTTAATTTGCTAAAAAGTCATCTTTAACATTTATTGCTTAAACATTAATTAAATCATAAGATCATGATCATAGAAATAAAACCCTAAGCTATACTTGCCTTAAACTAAGATCCTTCTCTTTGTATATCCAAACCTTCAAAGAACTGCTGAATCTTCAACTCTCACAACGGTTCTTGTTCTACTCGTAGAAAGCACCAAACATAGGCAAACATACAAGAAACAAACAGAAGGAGTTAAGAACAATACACTAGTCAAGCGAAACAACGCACTAAAGAACAGAGCTTGTTTCTATGATTTCTATGATTGAAAAGAAACTATTACTCAAGGCTTTGTATTATAGCACAAAGAAAGGACTACATCAATTCAGTCATGATGCAGCAAGAATGAATTAAAATGAGGAAAAATTCCTTATAGAAATAAGATAAAAGTAACGATAAGCATATATAAGTAGCAGTGGCTGAATGATAGGCTGAACAGCTCCACGACGTATATAAAAGATACAATGCCTTTTTAAGAAATAAAGAATAATGATTTATTGTGCATGAATGACAATGAATGACATCAGCACAATATTTGATCAATAAAATAGTGAATAAGGAGATGAGCGTCTCACCTTTAATCAAGTAGGCTTGACACTAGTTTTTGGTGTCAAGGCAACGACGAATGAAAAAGCACTGGAGATCATATTTGAAGTGCTTCGGGGATAGACCAAGGAAAGACTGATCTGAAATTTCATAAATTATTCACAATGAAATGTTGCCGCAAGGATGAAGTATGCATCACATCGGCAAGCAGTATTTATCTAATTAAATAATGTGGCATACTATTATCATTGAATTGAAAGATGCACCTGACTTGATCACGGACGTGCTATCTTTGTAGCAGGTTTGGCTTCAGAGAACGACGTTGCATGTGAGTGCTGGAAAAGGCAGAAAGATTTAACATTTTCATGAGCAGAGTTTGCGGAGTTGTCAAGGCATGGAACCATGAACAAGACAGAGATCAAGATGGGTTAAGTAGATGTGTGCTCACCATCAATGGTCCTGCATATATGGCTGGACGTGAAGAGGCAGCAGGTCGATCGATCAAAGGCTTCAGGGTCCAGGCCGGCGGTGAACACAACTTGCAGATCGATGGCAAGGATTAGACTTAATTTGCAGGATGGGCACAGTTTGAGGAGACGAGGAGTCAACGAGTACCATCAGGTTGGGGAAGATGCAGGTATGTCGCGGCAACGGCGCAGCATCAGCGGCGGCAGTGAGATTTCCACGGAGAGAAGCTCGGTGACTGCTAGGATCGACGGAGAAACAGCAGGATGCTGCACACATCTTTGGCAAACGGGCTCGGCTCCTCGGCGGCGGCTGCGCTAGGGTAGGAAGAGGCGGCATGGACGTTCACGGTGGGACTTTAGGTCCCAGTGACGGAATTTGTTTGGACATAAGTCCATCATGGCCAGGCAACATTCCTAGCTGGGCTCGGCTTGCTGCAGAGGGGCCGTAGGTGTGGGCTAAAAGATATACCTTTTCATCTTTGGTCAAAACTAGTCAACACAAGAATATAAATGCACTGGTATGTATGCACAATCATGTTTCTAAGCCTAAGATAAATTTTAATTTACTGAAAAAGATTATTTTCCTATGTTTCATGAGCACACAATTCATAATTAAATAATTTATCACTATTTCCAAAAATGCAAAATTTGAGGTGTTACACCCCACTAGGTCGGTTGGACCCCACCGTCTCCAGCATGCCGCCATGCAACTCATTTCATTAGGAGCATCCATCTATGGTGGTATCTAGGTTGGTTTATCCAAGGGTGTAGAGAGGGGGAGCACACGGATCGCTGACGTGGCATCTCCTCTCCTTCCCCTATATAAGGAGGCTGCCACCACCCTTGGAAGGCATCACAGATTACAAATCACAATCCACGAGCCTCCAAGCTCAAGCTAGGATAGTAGTAGTTAGTCTAGTGTGGGAGTTAGAGTCGAATCGAGCAAAGCTTGGGGTCTCCAGAGTCGTCTTCTGGAGAGTCTGGTATAACTCTTGTACCTTTCCCTTTTGTAAGACTTTACTTTTAGAAATATATTTATTCTTGCTTTACTTTACTTAGTGTTCACTTAGTATAAGTCTATAGTCTTTATAGTCTTGTTGTGTGCTCATCTTAGTAATATAGTTGTCTTAATTAGATTGGTTTCCTCTAACCAACTTTCTTGTGTGTGTATCATTGTCCTATCTTGCATAGGAACTCTAGCTATCTGATCGTTAGTTAGAGGTGTAAAAGTAAGTGTGAGCGAGGTGCTCAGACTTAGTCTTACCTTTGATTGTCGCTGGTCCACACGGACAGTTCGTGAGAACACTCCCGATAGGTGATAGATCTTGGGCAGCATTAGGGTTTTCTCACCACGTTCGGGCTAGTGTTTAAAACGCAGGGCGCCCATAAGAGTATAGCCGCTTTAGTAGGAGTTCTGTCTCCTGTTTTCTCGCCTATCCCCACCACACAAGTAGTTAGGCATCAGTCTAGTGTAAGTCATCTATCTGTTAGGATTAAGTACACAGAAGTAATGTAGGGTACATAGGAGTCCTTTACTCACTCGTTGTCCTCCCACTAGCTAGCTCTCTACCAGTTATCTTTAGATTAGGATCTTCTGATCATTTACCAATCCTTCTGTTTTATTCACCTACCCCCCTATACACTAGTGATACTAGATTATAGTAGATACAAGGATCTTTTTACCCTTTTATTAAATATTCCTACCTATAGCTTTCTCCTGGAAAAATATAAATTACGATATCTTGGAATACTCCCGGGTGAAGTGCTATAACGGTATATTCTCTGCACTTTCGGAATTATCCAATAGTCATAGAAGTACCCCACAGGACATTTCTGGCGCCGTTGCTGGAGACTAACAATCTTTAGTAGCAACGTTAAGAAATACCAACAAGCATTTCTAGCGGTGTTGCCGGGGAAAGCGTCAGCCTAGGAATTTTAATAAAAGTGAATCCGGAGTCTACTATCGATTTAGTTATCAATTAGTGTTAGGGGCTTACCCATCACCTGTTTTGTTTTTCGTTATCGTGAAACTAGCAGGTGCATGAGCGGTTTTCAATTGCCGTCAAACTTTGTTGAAGATCTTGAGCAATTGGTGAGGAGAACCAGACGCCGTCAAGTTCCACCTCAGAGGTTCATCTCGGACCAGAGTCCGCTCGAGGAAGGAAGTCCAGCACCAATCCTTAAGGAAGCTATGGCTGCCCAAAAGACCATCTCTGTGTACTCTGTGCCGTCGGCTGACTATGTCGTCCCGGGTCCATAGCTTAACTTGGGGATGCAACTTTTAAGATCAAGCCTGCACTTATCAATATGGTGCAAGCAAATCCATTCTGTGGGAAGCCACACGAGGACGCCAATGCCCATCTCCAACACTTTCTCGAGGTGTGTGGCACCTTCACCATCAAGAATGTGTCGGCAGACGCCATCCGTCTTTGTCTTTTCCCATTCCCACTATTAGGAAATGCGAAGTAATGGTTCTATGCCAATAAGAGTGAAGTCACCACCTGGGAGAAGTGTGCCAACGTGTTTCTCAAGAAGTTCTTCTCGATGGGCAAAACCAGCGCCCTTCGTGGAAAGATTTCTAGCTTCCAACAGCAAGATGATGAGCCAATTCCTGAAGCATGGGAGCGTCTCCAGGAGTACATTCATGCCTGTCCTCATCATGGGATATGCTCTCCACAAAAATGAGGTGGATATGCTCTCCGCAAAAATAGACCTCTTGATGAAGAAGATAGAAGAAGGTTCCAAAAAGGAACAAGATGTGGTAGAACCTTCTAAAGTATATGGCCCACACGCATGATTATTGTCTAAACAGACTCCAAATAACCATGAATGTGTTCCATAAAACTTAAAAGGTCTGTCGGGTAAATCCCAAATTATCCATAATTCTTCGAGCAGGATCAATCATTACAAAGAGACATTGCAGTATTACAATAGTTTTATACAAATAATATACATCAGAGTAAAAGAGCAGAAGGATTACAATGACATAAATTTATAAACCGTTTAGTTTCAACTTACAAATCATAAGTTGGATTATTACAAACCATAGTAGCAGTGGAATAATAATATAACTTATTACATCAACCTTGATTATATGCTCTGCCCAAGAGCGAGGTATCCTATTCGTCGTCACTTTCCTCGACGACGGTCATGCAGCAGGATGCGAAGCATTCCTGCCCATGAGGCTCACCTGCAATAAGGGTTCAATAAACCCTGAGTACAAAAGTACTCAACAAGACTGACCCGACGAAAAATAGGGGTGAAGACTCAGGAAATGCAGGCTAGAGGGACAAGGTAAGGCTTGCAGGAGATAAGAAATTTTGCAGAAAAGCTTGAAAGAAAGAAAAGTTGTCTTGCTCAAGATCAAAATTTACCAACCAACTTCCTTCTTAAACCTTAATCATTATTCAAGTTGTTACTACGATGATGAACACCGATCGAGTCTTCTTCTCCGAGAAGCAACGGCGATTCGAATCCATTTTTATATACCCAGCTGGGACCTAGGTCACTGATATACATGAGACTCTAACTCCTAAGCATATCAGATGAACCGATATACCAGGATAACAACCGCAGCCATATATCACCACATGATACACGTGAGCACTTTGACCCAGTGTACCGATATACATGGGATCTTAAACCCACAGTATAACATACTATGACATATGTGGGGACTCTGGCCCACTATGAGTCACTCCATGACATACGTGGGAACTCTAGCCCACCGTATATCATTTTATGCATGTGGATTTTCTAATTTCTCGATAAACATGAGTTCACCATCGACACGGGACCTAGGGCATCAACAGACGGAAACACTACAGAGGGACTCTGTTCCCAATGCAAGTTACCCGTCCGGACTCGATTTATTAACTATCATCATGATTTCAACAGATAAAGCCAAATTCATCTTTTTCATTCTTTTACTTTTGAACACTTAATTAATTAAGCAGGGCTAAGCATTACTACGCATCTTCTAGAACAGGTAACAGGAATATGGAAGTAAGACAGGTAATGCAGTTGGTGGGTTTTCACTCAACTCCTATTACTTAATGCAACATATCATAACTGAAGCGATAAAACTTTTATAAAATAGAATAGGGTTTGAATGCATCTGGGGCTTGCCTTGATGGTCGGGGTAGACGGTCTCGAGTTTCAGATCAACTCTCAACTCCTGAGTCTGCTCTTCCTTGGGATCTGGTGTGACAACGTTAAACTCTCCGTTAACGGAAACTACACGATACAATGATATGCTTCAACATGATGGAATGTTAAACATGATGCTCGATGGATACATGATCAGATTAATGGCTTGAGTACAACTTTCCTTCACGATAAAGTTGCAAGCCAACCAAAACATACTTACTAAATTCATTAGGGTTAACTACATTATTTAAGAAAGTTATTAAACACATGAAATAACGTTAATTAAGCCCTAATGGCATGATCCAGGTAAGCGCAAACAATTAATTAAAGTACCAAAGGTCATTAGAGTTAATGACCCAAGGTCATCAATCAATCCCAAAGTCAAACAATTCCTATAATGATTAAACTTAATTAAAGCGGTTAATTAATTAATTAAAAATATTTAAATAAAGGCATAAAAATTAAAGTTGTCTAATTGAACTCAAATTTTTATTTTAAAAATCTCTTGGTCCAATTAGATGGCAAAATAAATTTCAAAATTAAAAGCCAATTATTTTATTTATTAAAAATCATTGAAGGTCCATTTTTCAATTAAAATAGCTAATTTTAACTTATGCAAAAAGTACTCAAATTTGACATTTCATATTTTTTCTAGATAGATGGCATCATAAAGAACATACACAAAAATTTTTAGAATTTTTGGAGCTATACATGAATTACTATGATTTTCTAAAGAAAATAGCATTTAAATCATTTTCTAAAAAAGAAAAAGGAAAAAGGAAAATCCTCCCGACGTTGACCGGCAGCGGCCGGGTTTTGACCGGCGATTGCTCGCCGACGGCGAGGTCTCCGGCCATGAGACTTGGTCCTACGTGCTCAACTCGACACGGCGAACATGATTATCTAGCTAATGAAGCGGTGGAGCAGGGGCAGCAGGCTCGCCGGCGGCCATGGCGGCACGGCGGAGCTCGGACGCGGCGGTAACGCTCACCGGAGTGATTTCCGACGATGGCGAGTGCACGGACATGGGCTACGCACTCTTGCGAACACAATCATCAACAAAATGAGACCCAATTTGAACCCTAGCCGCAACGGCCACGCTACGGTGAACATGCCGGCGGCGAGCTACGGTGACCGGTGGCCTCAACACGATAGAGAAGAAATTGAGAGTACAGGCAAATGTAGGAGCTCACCACGGGCATGGTGCGCACGTTGATGAAGTCTCGGAGTGACTCAGGTGAGCTGTAGCCGGCGGCGCAAATGGCGGCAGCGGTGCTCCGGCGGCAAGGTCCACGTCACGGCGACTCCTGTGCACCATTAAGCCGGCCAAGATGCACATGAGGGGTAGGAGAAGATAGAGAGCATGATAGAAGGGTTAAAGGAAATATGTTTTCCACCTTGACGGTGGTGGACGGCGAGAAAGCTCGCGGCGGCTCGAGTGCCGGTCGCGAGGAAGACGACGGCGCGCGGGCGACTCGGGCGGGGAGAGCGAGCAGGTCTAGCTCAAACTGAGGGCAAGGATGATGCGGAGCTTCTGGCAAGAGCAATTGAGCAACAGTGGAGCGACGGCGACGAATTGGAGCGGCGGAGCAAGGTTGTCGGCGGCGGCGGCAGGGGAGAAGAAGAAGAAAAGAGGCGGCGGCCGACCTATTTATAGGGCAGGGGCGAGGTATGGACGGGCGACACGACGACGATGAAGCTTCGCGTGTCCAGGGGCACGCTGGCGGCCGTGGCATGTGCGGCGGTGGACGGCGGCGCGGCTTGAGAAGCCGGTGATGGCGGCCGATGATAGGTCTCGGTGCTGTTCAAGCAAATTACAGAAATGCCACTCGTTTGAAATTACAAATTACTCCAAAATTTATATAAGAACTTGAAAATATCCAAAAATATCATTTGCATAAATTTTCAAGAGCTACACTTTTCATTTAACTAGCATCCTCTAATTCTATTTGAATTTTGAAATATGAATTCAAATTCAAAAGGGGAATAAAACCCTAGAAACAAACATTTGAAATTACTTTTGATTTTTCATTAAAATTTAAAAATCTTCAATACTATGAAATGTTTAAATTTTCAATCCAAACCTTTTTCATATACAAAGTTTTCTGAAATTATGCATAATTTTTGAATTATGGTTTTAAAATCAAAAGGGGACAATTGTTAGAAAACTGTATTTTCAAATTCATTTGAAATTATTTTTAGAAACTTGAAAAACTTTGAATACCAACTTTGTAGCTCTTGCCAAGATCTACAAACTATCTTTTTAGAGTATCTCCAAATTATTTTTAGATTTTGAATTATAGAAAAGAGGATAAATCTAGATTTTGAATAAAGGGTTTTTGAAACCGACTTCAAACTCGTTTTGGTTTCTAATTTAATTGGTTGGTTGTTAGTTATCACATACATCATCCAAGGACATTTTTAGGTCAATGACCTAATAGTACCCTTGGTTGACCAGGTTGACTTTCGAAAATCATTTTTATAGCATTCCAATTTGAATTTAAATTTGAATTGCAAGACTTGGGAATAAGCTTTGAAATCCAAATTCAACTTCAAATGTGGAAATCATTTTTAGGGTTGGACTTAGATTTATACACTATTCTTGACACTAGTGTAAACATGGTTTACACTTCAAGTATATAGAATATAAATCAAGCATTTGAGATGACATTCGAAAGTAGGGTTTTATTATTTCATGTGACAACACATTCCAGAAACACAATCAACCTATGAAATATAAACTTGTTTTAGTTAATGCACATCAAGGTTGACCTAATCATGAATTCTTTCCAGTGCATATGATGACATGACAGGTTTTAGTTAATATAACACCAGAGGTGTTACACAAGAGGCCATTCAACCTTATGCCACTGCACGACTGTCGAAGCTGATCCATGGTGCGAGGTGTGCAGAGGAGAAGATCATTCGGGAAACAATTGTCCCGAAACAAAGAAGGAAGTGAGCTTCATCAACAACAACAACATGTATCGACCCCAACAACAACAGCAAGGATGGAACTCGCGCCCCTTCTACCAAGGAAACCAAGGTAACGGTTACAGAAATAATTTTAATAATTCTTATGGTAATCAACCTTCTTTAAAAGATCTTGTCTTAGGCCAAACTAAAATTAATGATAGCATTAATAAGAAAATGATGGCTAATGATAAGATTCTTGAAAGTCTAAGTGAGAAAATGGATAGCTTTACAACTGCTATGAAAAATCAATTGAGCTTTAATAAAATGCTAGAAACACAATTAGCTTAGTTAGCAGCAACTGTCCCATTCTTCGAGCAAGGTAAGATGCCAGGGAAACATGAGGACCCGATTGAAGGTGTTAAGTTAGTATCCATGAGGTTTGGTAAGCTTCCGGTACGCTCCAACTAGAGCTATCTTCTTGATCCTCCATTCATCGCCAAGAAGGAAGATCCAGGCCTACCGACCATCACCTACAAGATCGGACCACAAATCTTCCCCAACGTCTTCTGCGACCTTGGATCAGGTGTCAACATCATGGCCAAGGTAACCTATGATAATTTGCTAGGGGGGCCTTTGCACCACACATTTATTCATTTGCATATGGCGGATCAAACGATCCAGTTTCCTAAGGGACTGGCAAGGGATATACTAGTCAAAGTGCAAGATGAATATGTCCCTGCCGACTTCATCATATTGGATATGGGTCCAACAATGAAGTCCCTATCATTCTGGGAAGGCCATTCCTCAACACGGTTAATGTCGTCATCTATGTGGGATCCGGCCAGATACAGTTTTAATTCCCAGAAAAGAAGGTAAGGTGTCCTTTCAATGGGTACAAAACTAACATGCAGGTGAAGGACAAGAAACCAAAGAACAAACCTCATCACTACCCACGCCAAATGAACAATGATAAAGGCGAGTCAGCCAAAAAGGCCGAAGTCAAGAAAGAAGGACCCGCTGAACCACGAGGCAAAGGTAAGCAAATATGGCGGGAGAAAAAGGTGCCATCATGGTCCCCATCTCTGGGATCAACTGAAGCACCCCAAGAATGAACATGATGGAGAGGTCCTACTCTATGGACCTAAAACATGGAGCCTTTGCTGGTAAGGTAAATCAGTATTTATCTCATATTTATTTTCTGCATTTTAATTCCTGCATTTTTGCATTACATTTTTAATTGCATTTTTAGTTTTAGTTTTACATATTTTCTTTCAACAAAATAAATTAGTTATAGTAAATAAAATCTTGAGAATAACATGCAACAAAAATCTAAGCTGATGGAGCACCCAAGGTGGGGTCAGCCGACCCCACCAGTGGGCCTACTCTTGTTCATTTCAACTTGGCTTAGTGTCCTGACTGAGGACCAGCACTTGGATGCCTTCGAGGTCCTCAAGTGGGGATCGACCGACCCCCACATTGTCTCCTCAGGCAGCCTGTTGTCTCCCATTCAACATTCACAACATTCCTATGCATGCCACTACAACCAAAGTCTGAAAATAAATGGTCCTTTGCTTTATCACTTTAGACATGAGATGCTCTTTTTCATGTTGGAATCTTTTGGTACCATGCCACCAGTAAAGTGGTCACCTAGACATGCTTTAGTGCTCCCGTGATCCATGGGAATCCCTTTAGACATGTCTCCACTTTTGCTATTCATCTTTTTCTCTTTCACAAAGCACTAGGCAAGGAAATCTCTGAAAATCACTTTACTTTTGGTCCACACCTAGCCTTTACTTTATTAGACACATGATGACACAATATTTAAATTGTTGAGAGGATTGGAATGGGCATCGACCGACGCCTACTTTGGACAATTTCTAAAAATTTTCTGTAGAATGTTTCTAGATTCCTTGCCAGGATTCAAATTTGAAATTTTTATGCCTATGGGGGTTCGGTCGACGCCCACTTGTGGGGTCCACCACTTGCCCTTCTCCCCCTATAAATACCCCTGCATTGTGAGCTCAACTCCACACCCAAAACCACCAGAATCATCTCGAGCTCACAATCTCTCTTCTCCTCTTCTTTGTTGCAAGTTCTTTCTCAAGATTAGTTTAGTAGTAGCTTCCATAACAAAAACCCAAAAATATTTAGCTCTTGCATAGTAGTGTAGTAGTAGGAAGAAGCTTGGTAATCTCCTTTATGCAGCTAGATGAAGAAAAGATTCCTTAACTGGTTCTCGAAGTCCAAGAAGGGTGAGAGCTCTGCTCAAGGCTCTCACCACTCTACTGAGGAGACCCAAGGGAGAAGAGATGAGGAAGAGAACTACCATCCAATGGTAGTTTATGAACCTCCACAAAGAGCGGTTGCTCCCAAAAGCAACCTCTAGCTGAACCATGAAGAGTTGCAAAGATACAACATCCTTCAAGAAAGTGGCTTGAGACATACAAGCATCATCGACCCGACCCTTTTGGACCACACAGGTATGAGCAGAGAATTTAATGATATCTTTGTTGCAATTGGTTAGAAAGGTTTTTGGGAAGTTCATTAACATGGTATAAAATTACTCACTCAAGAATTCCTGAGCACCTTAAATCTAACTAATGATGGGGTAGCTTTTCGCATGTGTGGGTGAGTGTTTAATTTATCTTGGAGTATGTTAAACATTGCTTTGGGATGTGACCCAGATTGCCATCTTGATCTAGATATTGCCACACATGAGTTTGATAAAGCTGAATTTTAAAAAGACATTTCTGGGTCTGATGATTGCTCTCACACTGTTGCTAAGGAAATCCATAATCCAACTCTACGCTTTCTTCGCTATTGGATGGCTATCACCCTTTTTCCTAGCTTTGGCTCTGGAGCAAGCACTTTAAATGATAGTGAACTTAAACTGCTCTATGCCATGGTAAACAAGATTAAAGTCTCTCCTGTTAAACTGCTAGTGAACTTTTGGCTTCATTCTTTTGAACGTGAAAGACCCATCTACTTCACATCTTTTATAACTCAAATTGCGGATACTTGGGAGTTAAGAGAAACACATGCCTTTGAGTATATTGATGTGCCTAGAGATGTTATAACTAAAGATACTTTATTAATTCTCGTATACTCAAAAGAAGTCTAAAGGGTGGACTTAAAATGATATATCCTGGCCATACAGTCGAAATTCCTCTCCCTTGTGAGAGGCGACAGTTGTATGGACTTCGTACACTAACCATCAGATTGGAGTGAGAGGCAAGAAGCCAACGTGTTGCAGGGATGGACAGGATGACACGAGGAATGTCATGAGCTGCACAGATGGATCAGGCAGGACCCTTACGCCCTACAGAAGAAGAAGTTGAAGAAGGTGAGGAGGCAAGCTCCATGGACATGTCAGGGTCCATGGGGAGGCCTCCACATCCACAACACACTCCGCGCCCATGGGACAGGGGGAGGCGCCACCAAAGGACAGAGATGGATGACCTCATCAACAACATGGGCGAAATGAACATTGAACAAGAAGCCACAATGCAATTGGCCCAACAAAATGCCCAAATTCTGCAGGCAATGCGAGAGGAGGAAGAACGACGCTAGAACGAATGGTTCCGACACTATCCGCCACCATAGTGAGCAAGAGCCAAGCTTGGGGGAGATTCTCTCCCCCACTAAGGTAAGTATTCTATCTTTGCATTTGCATTTTAGTTATTTACTTTATTGCATATAAAAAAATAAAAAGTTTAAAAATATCAAAAATATTTATTGATTTATTTATTTTAGCATCCATGCCTCATGTATGCTCTTTCTCCTCATGGAAATGATGCCTCAAAAATATTTTAGCTTCCTTACCCTTCGCACCCGTCGAGGGAAGTGCGAAGACCCTTGCTCATTTTTCACTACACCTGGGCGCAGATGTAGCACGCCACAAAGGTTGCGACGACCCGACCCTTGCTCATTTATCATCGTACCCGGATCACGATACGACGCGCCACTAAGGGGATGACGACTCGGCCCTTGCACATTTGACACTGCACCCGGGTTCCGATGTAGTGCGTCGCTAAGAGGGTTACGCCCCAACGAATCTCTTGTGGGTTTCATATCTATGAGAGTGGCTGGTTTTAAAATATTGGCTAGCCGCACCTAACACACACTCCTCCTTTATCCGGGCTTGGGACCGGCTATATTGAAATGACTTAAGAAAATCTTCTAATCAACCTAGGCAGCCTATTAAACCAAACATTCAGGAAAAATAACTCATTCAATCAAGATAATAAGCATCTTAATAGCCTTTATGGTGCTAAATACCTAGAAATCAGAACTAAAACAAATGCAGAAAAAATAATATAAGTGCAAGGAGAAATTGAATGGATGGACATACTCTAACTCCAGGTCGAACAAATTGTGTAACGCGTGTTGCGACGGCATTGGCAGCAGCAATGACATCAGCTGCTCTTCCACTCGCAGCATTTTTCTCTTTGTTAATTTGGACCGTGTGAGCAACCATGGTGATATGTCCACCAAAATGAGCACCCATCTCTCTGCAACAAGAAAATGAAAAATCTATGTTTAATTTCACAGCAGGGATCGAGGAGCGAATGCAGGTTGCGTTGCATAAATTATTTACATTTTAACCAAGTCATTATCATGTAGTACTGAATTGTCGGAAAATGGTGGGGAGAAGTGACAGATGTTTCTGTTAACAGAAACACACGTAGGAAAAGCAATTCCTTTCTTGAGCTTCTTCTTCCTCGGGTACAGTTTGTCAGCTTCACTATTTCAGTAAATAAACAACAATTAATTAAGTTAGCACAAAAGAACAATAACAAATAAATAATGTAATACAGATCTTACATTGTTATTGATTTATCACCAAGTTCACATAGATCAACTATCCTTGCCTCACAAGAGCATTCTGACAGGACTTTGTCCAGAGCAACTGTTCCCAAAAAAAAAACTTCAGCACTAGCAAACAAGTACAGATCAAGCTTAAGAGGGCAAGAGGCTTGTCAGGGGAGGCTGCCATAGCTAAGAATGATCTTGCTATCTCTCCACCTAAACACACAGTGGACAAGCCACCTACATGCAAAAAAACAGGTGTATAATAAGAGGAATAAGATGAACTTACTACTGAGAACTTTTCCTGCAGCAGTATAGTACTTGTTCACTGCAGATGAGGGGAAGTCACTTTGCTCTTCATCCTTGTCAGATTCCTCTTCTACATCCGGATCATATAATTCAGTTGAGTCTGAGACAGCGACCTCGTCAACGTCATCATCATATTCAGCATAGTCAACTGCTTTTCTTGAACGGCGCAAAAGCCCTGAGGAATCTCCTTCATTCAGTTTCTTCCTTTTCTCATCTTGTTGGATCAAGCCTTCTGCACCCTTCTTCTCTTCGGAGGGTCCTTCTCCCCCCTTCTCCTTTCGTTTCTTCCTGCTGGAACTCATACTGTATAAAGAATTTTGAAGAAAATTAATTTAGTATTCAAAAAAATATATGGTCTCATCTTTTTCCTGCTGCAACTCATAACTCCTACTGTAAAAAGAATTTTAAAGAAAATCAATTCAGTATTTAAAAAATATATGAAGAAGACTGTGTGCTCGAGTTCCTCAGGGTCTCGCCAGCGCCTCCCCAGAGTTATGCCCATTGGCGGCTCGGGTGACCAAAAGACACGGCGGAGGCACCGGTCGGCTCGGCACGATACGGCGAATTCGTGCCGAGAACTTGTGACCGCTGGTTTGCTGTCGGGCAGCAGGGATTTCTCGCCGAAGTCACAGGTCGAGGCGGCGCTTGCTGGTGCATGGCGCCCAGGGCGGATCAAACCTCAAATTCACTGTTAATCTCTAACTCTAGCCCTAAACCTCGCCCCCACTTGTTCTTATCCTGCATCCGCCACTAATGGCGCCCACTCGCGGAACAGCACCTCAGGCGCAGCCGAGCGCAGCATCACGATCAACAGGGGAAGTCCTCCTGGAGGGTCTGCACGCCCGGAGGTAGCCAGATCCGACCGGACGACGGCGGTGGCCGTGGAAGGCACGCGCGCATGTCGACAGGCACGACCTCCGCACTCGGGCAGACGCCATAGGCTCACGCGCGCCTGCCGCACGCCGATGGACGCGGCAGCGGCCGGCGGCGAGCCGTGGCAGCGCGCTGAGCTCTCACTAAGGCGGCTGTGCATTCCATTCAAATTTAACTCCGAGCGGCCTATGGAGGGGGAGGGTTGGGTGCTCAGTTGCTCACTGTGGGAAAGCTGCAAGACACGGCCTGCAGACGACGGCGTCGAGCCGGGTCCCCGAACGCGGGCTCCTGTCTTTGGCCTGCGAGAGATAAGGAAGGGGCGTTGGTAAGAGACGGCGCGGAGGCGACGAAGTTGCAATCCGCCGCGCGGCTTACCGGAAATGGTGCGCGGCGCGGCGGCGTCGGGACTAAGAAGCGGCTAGGGTTTTTGGGATTTGGGGTTTTTTTAGGGAAAAGGTTTGGATTTCGTTCATATATAAAGAGAGATTACAACCAGAAATCCATTCCCTTCCAGGGATACATCCATCCCCTTTCAAAAAATACATTGAAGCACATTCAAGAACAATCCACTAATGGTCCTCGATGTTGTCATCCAGCTCTACCGCTCCTCGTAAATCCACCATGGACCTTCAAGTAAGTAGCTCGAAGCCGATACCCGAACTAACAGACGGGACAACATCATCATTTTTGAAGGCCAGAAGTGGCACGGCCAACAAGCAGCCGTACACTTGAATCGTTGAACGTCTCAGCATAAAGCCAGCGGCCAATTCCTCATCGCCAAGTCGAAATCCGTCTCTTGTCGCCACCATGGCAGACCCGGATCGACGAACACCGAAGACCCCAAAATGGGGGATGGAGAACCAGCCCATACATAAGAGCTGGTACAAGCAACCTCACAAGATCGCCAGAGACGTCTTGGAGGGACAAAAGCACCGAGGGTCACCATGACCATCGGAAAAGAACCGAATGGCACTAGGACCATCGGGAGAAACAAACCCAAAAGGGGAACCCTATTCTAGCTAAAACTAGAAGTTTAAACTACACTAAACCACCCTAGCAATAGATCTGAGGCACCCTTTATAAATCCGATGACCAGCGTGAATCCAACAGCAGAGGTCGGATCGATGGCATCGGACTGAAAGAGATGGACTTCAGCTTAGAACTCGGGTGGGAGAGAATAGGATGGAAAGAAAGAGAACAGCTTACGCGCCTGGACCTGCGCTAACGCCCGCCGCCGCCCCGGGCTTGAGACCGGGGCGGCTCGGAAGGTTCGGCCAAGCCAACGTGTGTTTGTGCTGTGTCTATGAAAGATGGGCTAAATCGCGTAGAAGCCCCCATTTTTTTTAGATTCGTAGAGGCCCATTTTGTGTAAGGCAGTTCCGCAGTGGGATTGGTTATTCTGAACTAAATCTGTAATTTAGGACACCGCGGCAAGCGCGGAGAGCACCACCACTAAAAAAACTGTAATTTGGGACTGTAGAAGGGTCTTACACACCGTATGAAGACGCATGATCACAATCCAAAGACTGTAAAGCATCGTCTGAGGTAAATTAGCTTCTCGCCTTCTCCCTATAGAAAAAGTTACAAGGTACAATGTCCTTATCCTAAAATAAACTATTTTTCAGTTCTAAATTATAAATTATTATTTTGACCTTTCTAGATAGGCAGATTTACAATGCGTATGGATATAATGTATTTTTACTATCTATATATCTAGGTGCATAGATAAACTACGCTTCTAAATAAGATGTGTTATAATTTAAAACAAATAATAGAATGGTTGTGCTCAGCGGTATCATTTCACAGCTTCAAATTGGGGTGAGTAAGTTACAGACGTGTACCCATGAATCAAAACCCATGAGAGAAGGATCTTTATCCTTCCCTTATAATAATGTCAAATTTAAGAAGTTACAACGGGCTGACGTGGATTTTGTTTTACTTCTGAGCGTATAAAGAAGGTCATAGGAGGTTTCCTAATTTTTGCACCCTTGTTACTAGACGCCTCTTTATGTTTTTAGTTCCGTGTAGATATGTTTCTTATTTTAGAAACCATTTTCTCCTCACTCCTTATTACTAGTAGCATTAGCAAAATATTTACTTTAGTTTAAGTTTAGGAGATGGGAACCAACATGCTCATAGATAATATGATAATCTAATACTCCCTTGTTTTGGACAGTGACACAGAGCATATTGATACAGCAAAAATGTAAAAAAAAAAAACAACCACACACAGCAGCCTAAAAACTATGCAAATGAGGTCACACTGAACATATATATTGTACAGCCATAACTGAGGATTCACAGTTCATAAGCATAAGCCTAGATGAATTAGCAATGAATTTAAATAAATATAGAATTCCTGGAGTTATCTGAACTCTTTGCTGTGCACCTATAAAAACGATAATATGCTATAATTGTGTCCTTCAAAATTTTAAGGTTTCTCCACAGAACCGAAATAATATTCCGCAGGTGCTTTGTGTGTGATTCCGAGAAGGCACTTGTGCATTACACAGGCGGAAGCAAAGCCACGTCATTCGCACAGACAGTGAGACAGACAGATCACCGGTGCTCCAGATAATTACCAGAACTCATCAATACAATAATCTTCTTCCGTGAACAGACTCGGTGACTCGAAAGCTGGTCTGTGGCGTGTATTAGTTATCTAATAAATTGCAAGTAGAAAATTGTCACTCCAACTTCAAGTGACAATGCATTTCACGATTGTTTTTAGCAGACACGATGCTGCTCTTCAAGTGATGTACTCTGCGTTTTATGTACCTTTTTTATTTGAATGCTTATTTAGTAAACAGCTTGTCCAAATGTTTCCCTTAGGTTCTATCACTGGTTGGTATTTTGCAAGACGAAGTTGATCCTTATGCTGACATTGGTGGCTTGGATGCTCAAATCCAAGAAATCAAAGAAGCAGTTGAGCTTCCCTTAACACATCCTGAGCTATATGAGGACATTGGGATCAGACCTTCGAAGGGAGTTATACTAGGGAACCTGGAACAGGGAAAACTCTACCCGCAAAGGTTTGTGCTGATTCCTCGAGGACACATCCAAGTTTTTATTTCCATGCCCTAGTAATTTTTGCCCATCGATAAAGTAGTAAATCCACTGAACACTTTTCATTCTCTTTTCTTCCTCACATAAGATATTCTCAAGTTCTGGTATGAGAATACTATGCCTCTACTAAAAATCATCTTTTAATCACATAAAACTTTTTGAACACTGCAGGCTGTTGCCAATTCTACATCAGGAACGTTCTTGCGTGTTGTTGGGAGTGAATTGATCCAAAAGTACC
Source organism: Bothriochloa decipiens (assembly GCA_023333625.1). NCBI lineage: Eukaryota > Viridiplantae > Streptophyta > Magnoliopsida > Poales > Poaceae > Bothriochloa > Bothriochloa decipiens. Next base: position 15,753,305 of record CM041629.1, on the reverse strand, counting down.
TCGGTGATGGTCCCAAGCTTGCTAGAGAATTGTTCAGGGTGGCTGATGATCTTTCTCCTTCAATTGTCTTTATTGATGAGATCGATGCAGTTGGGACAAAGAGGTAGGATATATCAGACATGAAAGTTTACCACAGTAGTTATTTTCTGTAAAAATTCTGCTGATGCTTCTAGTGAATGGATTAATGTGAGTTTTGCTGTTTCTCGCCCTGTTGTAGGTGATGCTCATTCTGGGAGTCTTTTACCTGTAAGCCATTATGAAAGTTCGCTCCGACCTCTACGCCACTAGAAAGTTGGAGCGCGCCTGTGAGGACAAGTCCAACTTTGTTTGTCCCTCTACGCCACTCCATCCGTTTTTTATGCTAACGGCTGTTAACTGAGCTACAAAAGGACCGCAATACCCTTTGGCGCCAAAGGCAGTGGAGTTGGTGCCAGAATGCTGGGTTATTGGCGCCAAAGGTAACCCTGTTCTCTTCTCTTTATATGTCCATATCTGCCTCCTCCACTTCATCCTCTCCAATGCTCTCTCTCCTGAGTAACTCCTCCCTGCTCCATCCACTATAGCAGCAGCCATGTCTTAAGCGTCCAGCAGCCATGGAGGGAGGGTGAAGCGGGTCCTTTGCCCCAACTGTCATGTGCTTGCCAATCGTTTCATCTCCACCACACTCAAGAACCCCAACCGTGCATTTCACAAGTGCCCCTATTTTTCAGTCTATGTTCTTCGCTGCACATTCTTGTTTGCCCTTTTTGTTTGTTTTAAATGTGCTGATGCTTGACATTGCTTTGCTTGCAGCTTGGTGGCCGGTGTCAATACTACCAGTGGGAGGATGAAATGGTGGACACTGAAGTACCTCCAGGTCCAGTTCGCCTACAGCCAGTTCCCCTGCAGATAGTGCCACCAACTGCACTTATCCCTGGATCTGGAGCGCATCCCCTAGCCTTGTACCAGGATGGTGCTCAGGCTGCTGGAGTTGTAGGCAATGCAGTAGTGGATAACAGAGGAGACAATAGAGTCATGCAGCAGCTTAGGAGGATAGAAAAGATGGTATATGTATGCATTTTCCTTGCATTGTATGTTGTTATGAAGAAGTAGGGCCATCTGTGTTTGCATGAATGACAAGATGTATGTATGGATGGATGAATGAATAAAAGTAACAAGGTTTCATCATCATATGTCATGAACACTCATCACATTTCATCACTGTTAACAACACAAGAACAATTTCAACACATAATAGCTAAGTTATCATGATAGAACATTTGGTCCCAACACAGAACATTCATCAACATAGAATGACTAGGTCCCAACAACTTGGTTCAAATACATTACACCTAAGTTCTCATCCAAAAGTACATGGCATGTCATCATAGGCAAATAGTTTCAGTGCCATCCATCCATCCAGACAACAAGTTTTCCTCACATCACATGCAAAATAAGTTGGGTTCATCACAGCACATGGAGCAAAAGAGAACATGGCTGGGCAGTTTTCACCACACCTCTCACTGTAGTTCTAGCCTCTTCTTGCTTCTTGTATTGGAAGCAGGACTGGTTGGGTTTGCTGCTACAACTTGGGGCCTCCTTGGTGTCAACTTTTTTGATATTGCCTTCTTTTTCCTAAGAGGTGAAACAGCCTGGTGCAGTTGGTCGTCTCCATGGTGGCCAAAGAGGTGGTACAGCCTGGTGGAGCCTCCTTGGCCAGGAAAACAGTCTGCAATGGAACTGGTTCATTAAAACCAGTTCCAGACCTTGTGACAAAGATGACAAGTTAGATGATGAAATAGCCGAGTACAAATGAAATTCAAGCTGAGCCCTTGCTTACCTGTTTGATGCACTTGAGCCTGAGCCCTTGGTTTTCTTTGCGGCTGAAGAAGAGGTGTTGGGCCCTTGTGACAAAGATGTATTTCTATTCTTTCTCTTGGGTGCTGCTCTTTCCACATTCTCATTTTTGGGGAATTGCATCACTGAGGGAGTAGCAACCACAATACTGAGCTCTGTGTTGCTGCTGCTTGCTGCTTTTTTAAGCCTCTTCTTTGGGAGACCCCTGCACCAAAACACATCACTATAAGCTTCAAAATGGAAAATTGATATGTAAATGAGAACAAGATCATTGCTTTTTACCTTTCAGCCTCCATTGCAGCAATGTCCTCAGGATTCCCATTCTTGCATGTATACCAGTGATGGCCTTTTTGCTGGCATATTGGGCATCGATGTCTCCTACCCTGGCTACTGCCGCCTTCAAGAGCTGATTTCATCCTATTCTTCCTTCTTCCTCCAGCTGTTGACCTAAGCAGAGGAGGGTGCATAAAGAAGCCATGAGTGGCCTCTGGCCACATGTTTTTGTCAAGAATGCAAGGGATGGAGCCTTCATATGCAATTTTGAATTTGTTGACAGAGTAGAAATCATCAACATAGTCTTCTAATCTTGCACCAGGGATTGAAGTTATGTATGCAATTGCATGTTTGCAAGGGATTCCTGTCCCTTGCCATTCCTGACAGTGCAAGTTCTCTTAGCTAATCTGATAACAAATCTGTAAATTGAGCTGCCCTTGGCGGCAATCTCTGCCACACCATCAGGGGAGTGTGTGATTATTTCAATGTCCAGATTATAACTATCATCCGTTAGTTTCTTCTCAATGTGTGGCAAAATTTTGCTTGTAAACTTCATGGCCACTCTCTTCCTATGGTTCTATTTGATCAATATTTTCTGCCTTACTATATCCAGCAAGTCATCAAGGTTCCTTCCCTTCTCTGGCTTTATCCACTTGTTGAATGACTCTGCTAGATTGTTAGTGACATAGTCCAACTTTGATCATGTCTTGTACTAGCTCCTTGCCCAAAGCTTTGTGTGGTTCTGACCCAGCCAGACCATTGCCTCTAGTTTGGCATCACCCATTGTTGTGTAGTGCTTGTTGAACCAATATGGGTTCCATGAATATGAACAAGCCCACAAATGATCATCATAAACCTTCCCACTGTACCTCTTCTTGAAATTCTATACTAAGTGGTACATACACTCCCTATGTTCAGCTTCTGGAAAAACTTTAGAGACTCCATTCATCACTGCCTGGCCACAATCTGTGCAGAAACAAAGGCCTTCTGGGACTCCAATCACCTCCTTCAGCCTCTCCATGAACCACACCCAATTCTCATTGGTCTCTGAATTGATTACACCTACAGCTACTAGGTACATCCAGTTATGTCCATCAACTGCACAAGCTACACACAACTATCCCCTAAACCTTCCATTCAAAAAAGTACTATCCATAGCAAGATATGGTCTACAGCCTCTCAGAAATCCATCTACGCATGGCTTCAATGCAAAGAATAATCTATTAAACTGAATCTTATTGTTGATTGTGTGGTGATCAATGATAAGGACTGATCACTAGACTGCTCTATATGTGCCTTAAGCCTGAACAAGTTATCAAAACTTTTGTCCCAAGGCCCATAAATCTTATCCATGGCAAGTTGTTTACCTTTATACACTCTCCTATATGGTACAGTGACTTTGTACTCCTCATTCAATCTCCTTATCAATTCTTTTATCTTGATGTTGGCATCCTCCTTCAACCAATCTAGCACTTGGCTGCAAACCCAGAACTGTGTGATCCCAACACACACTCCAACCCTCCTAGCACTGTGACATTCATGATCATGTGGGTTCCTTTTTACCTACAAAGTAATTAATACAAACACTTATTAGAAAGATATGCTACACTGCAACACAATATCATCTAATGTATGACAAATGGATTACCTTAACTGTCACACCATCCTTCAAGGTTGAGGCATGAATTCTCCAAGGGCAACAATAATCCTCCTTGAACTTGCAGTACACCCTATACCTACCTGGATCACTCTTCTCAATGAGATACTGGTGCTCTGTCTTAGCACAGTGAGTAGCTAAAGCAATCTTAAAAGCATCCATGTTAGAATACAAAGTTCCTACAATCATGGGAGGGTCCTTCTTGTCATAACTAGCATCAGGCATAGGTTCAGGGCCTTTATCAGTAACCATTTCATCATCAGACTCATCATCAAAACTCTCATCTGACTCATAGCAGATTTCATCCTTAGACTCATCATCCACTGCCTTACTGCCAGCTTAAGGATTCGGGGGTGGTGGTGGGGGGTGGCTGGGACCAAAATCTAGATATAAGCATTCATTGTCAACACCCACATGCTCATTCATTGGGTGTGGGTTAGCCAGGAATTCAGGTTCCACAGATTGAGTGTGTGTACTATGGCTTGGTTCTCCTAAGGTTGCACTAGCAATTGAAGGGGTGATTGGGGGTTCAAGAGATTCCTCAGTAGTACCAAACTCCCAAGCTGGAATCATGGGAGGGACAAGACTGGGCAAATAATATGCAAAAGCCATGTAGCAACATTTCAAAAGAGTGTGTTTTGTAAACATATCAAGCACTTCTTGGTCATTGCACACCTCCATGTTGATTTTTTTCACTGGGCAGTAATAAAATACTTTCACTATCTTCTGATAACCATGAGGATACTTGTCCACAACTTTAGCAACTAGGCCTTCAAAAGTGCAGCTGTCAGCATCCACACTTTTGCTTATCTCATACCACTCAGCACGACAATTGTGACCAACAAGCCGAATTTCTAAGTTGTACCTATTGTCTGGCTACATCCTACATATGAACAATGAGGAAGCAATCAGACAAAGGGCAATCACAGACCAAGGAATCAAACAAAATCAACGAATTCCTAGGAATCTATAACACATAAACCTAACATGGGTCACTACTCAACGTACTCATCAAACATAGCTCCATCAATCAACAGACAATGACCAACAAACAACAAACAAGCTGGGGCACAAGCAGTGCACTCACCCGTCTCGAATCATGTTCGGACGGCCGCCGCCGCCCTGGTCTGCCGCCATGATCCGCTACTCCATGCCCTGGCACAAGCACGGGTGGTCTTCTTCTTCTCCCCCCAAGCCGCTATATCCACCGTCATCGCCGCTAGGGTTCCGCCGCTAGGGTTCCCCTGCCGCCGCCGCTAGGGTTTTGAGCTAGAGAGAGGGCGAGAGGAAGAGTGAGCGGGAGCGGATGAGACACGGCCGCTCCGGGACAAGCTCACAAGAGGATAAGGTAGAGGGGCAAGATGGACAACAAAATAGACCGAGCCCACATGTAAGAGCGCCCACGGCGAAAACCACACGGAATGGGGACAGAGTGGCGTAGAGGGACAAACGAAATTGGACTTGTCCTCACAGGTGCGCTCCAACTTTCTAGTGGCGTAGAGGTCGGAGCGAACTTTCATAATGGCTTACAGGTAAAAGACTCTCATTCTAGTGGCGAGCGGGAGATTCAGAGAAGAGAACCATGTTGGAGTTTTTAAATCAGCTGGATGGATTTGATTCAAGGGATGTTCCCATTAAAGTTATACTAGCAAATCGCATCGAAAGTCTTGACCCAGCTTTGCTTCACCCAGGTCGAATTGACAGAAAGATTGAATTCCCTTTACCTGATGTCAGGACCAGGTGATGCATCTTCCAGGTGCTTCTATGTGACTGGTGACAGCTTCTGAGGCCTTTATATTTACTGCACCCCTCCCTTCTCTCATTTTCACCAATCCACTAATTAGTGAAGGGTAGTAGTATGATATTTTCCCTGTTATAATGATTTGTCCTCAACTTGACGGAGGAAGCTAGTATTTCAACCTCTAAATTACAGTAGCACAAAACCAGGTAGTTTTATACCACGTTTCCTATACTCCCTCCATCCCAAAAAGTATGACGCTATGGGATGCGTGCAAGTCAATTTTTTTCAACTTTGACTAGGTTTGTAAAATTTTTTTCAACATTTATATCTCCAAATAAATTTATTAAAAAACTAGACTTAATGATCTTTCCGATGATATTAATTATTTAACATAAATATTTATATTTTTTTAATACATAATTGCCGGTATTTTAAAAACGTTGACTTCTCGGGAAGCGAGAATGACATCTATTTTGAGATAGAGGGAGTAGATCAGTCGCCTGGTATTCAGGGGACGGCTCAGGCGACGCCTGTCCTACTCGTACCAACGACGCATGCCCGACGCCCATCCACCCTCTCTCTCTCCTGTGTTCGGTAACCTCCCAACGAGCTACTCCTCAGCGAGGCGGATCCGGCCCATCATTTCGCTGCGCCTGTGCCCAACCGCGGATCCGGCAGCGACCCAACTCCGGTGGCTTTGGGCAGATCGGCCGTGGCCATGGCTGCACCGGCGAGATAGGCCCCGCCCCTCCTCCTCCTCCTAGCGACCATGGCGGCGGGGCCGGCCAGGGGTGGAGCCAGAAATAGATGTTGGGGGGGCAGCTTGAGGTTAGGGGGCAAATCTTCATAAATGTGCTAATAAACACTAAAAATTAAGAGCTAATGAAGGATTACTAGTGAATTTAATAGGCTGTTGGGGCTGACTCGGGCGGTCCTCCCGCCGACGCTGCCGCCTCTCACTCCTTTCCTTCTCTCCCTTCGCGCCGCCGCCGGAGCTGGCCGCCGGCAAGGCCTCTCGGCCGGCCGGGATGGCAACAGCGTGGCCTTCCTTCCTTTGGTGGCGCGCACGGCAGCTGGGCCGACGGTCCTTCCCCCTCGCGAGTTGCGTGGAACTCGGCGGGGAGGCCGCGGCGGCTGTGGCCACGTCGGCCAATGTTTGTGCCGGCGCATGGGGTTGGTGGCGGGGCTCCTTTCATCTCCTCTGTTCCTCCCCTCCTCCAGTCTTGAAGATGGCAGCGCAGGCGGTGATGGCCGTTCCGGTGGCCAAATGGTCGGATCCTGTGGCCGGAGGGCCGGATCCGGTGGCCAGGCGGCCAGATCCGGCTGGCACTAGGCGGGCAGCATGGTTACCAGCGACGGTCTAGGCGGCGACGGTGGCCGGTTCGTGCAGGCAGGTGGGGCAGCGGCAGGGCTTCTCTCCTCTCCTCCGCTCGCCCCCTCCTTTGCAGCTGTAGCCGGGCCTGGGACAGCAATGACCGTTCGAGTGCTGCTGCTGCTGTGCGCCTGTGCCGGGCCTGTCTGTTGGCGATGGCTGGGGTTCTCTGCCTGCCCCTCCCCTCACGACCTTGGCTACTGCTGTGGCGGTGGCCGGGCCTCTCCAGGAGCGCTGTTGGTGTCAAAAGATGGAGGCGGTGGCGCCGGCATGGAGCGCCGGGTTCGGGGCCTGCGTCCTGATCCGGCGTTCCTAGGGCGAGGGGCGGCACCCAAGATGGTGGGGGCACGTGCCTTGTGGCTGCTGTCCGCAATGTCGGCAACCACTTCGGCGGGTGCCTGAGCCAACGAGGATGACGCGCGCGGCGGAGTCAAGGTCCGGCTCTACATGGCCTAGCCGGATGGGGTGGCTGCCGACGCAGCTTAGCGGCTGCCGCGTGTATCCGGCGCGTCGATGCCCGTTTGGAGGGGCTTCGGTGGGGCGGCAGGACAACGACAATGGTGGTGAAGGATGACATGGGTCTGGCTTCGTGGCCCAACGTTCATGCTAGAGGGTTCATGGGTGAAAGCCTTGGCGACGTTCCCCTGTTTAGGGCGTTGTGTCTCCCCTCTAGCATGTTGTCCAAGGGTGAAAACACGGTCTACTTTGGATGAGTGACGGTGGCGCCTTTCGCGTCACTCCCTTCCTAAAGGCGTCGCTTTTGGAGTTTCGCGTGGCTCGAAGCAATGTGAGGGTTCGTGGTCAAAAGTCGGAGCTGCTCTTCATTTGAGCTTGGCAACGATGACTGGTGGCGGCCATTAGCTTTAGACCCATCCGGGGTGATTAGTGGGTGGTCTTCCTTGGGAAGTCGGAGCTGCTAGCGGCTTGGCTTCCATGCTCGGCAACGATGACATGTGTCGTGTTTGTACTCTGTCGCGTTGCGTGGGGAGGTTAGCCAGTCGGGTGTCTTTTTGGCATCTTGTGTGGCTTGTACATATTTTGTATCGTCTTAATTGAGCGGCAGAGCTCCAGCCTTTGCTTCAAAAAAAAAATGGAAGCACATAGGCATACAACATATATCAATGTAACAAAAACAATAACCTTGCCAGGGTGTGACAATAGTAGGCGAACAACCCAAAAATTTCACGACCCACTTGCAATTGCTTCCAGCCTACATATATAGTAGTGTTGCTCTATTCACGCACTGGTTTCAATCAGATCACCACCAGCTCTTTCTCCTAGCTGCTAGCATTGTGCTCTTGCTCCCTACGGCGCAGGTCATCCTCCAGTTGCTCCGCCATCTCTGCCAGATATAGACACCAGCGTTCCTAATCGCACCATGGCTTCAGCTGGTGCTTCCATTCCGAAGGTGCCCAGCGTCGCTGCTGTCGTCGTCGTCTTCTTGCTCCTGCTGATCCTCAGCAAGGGGATGCCGGCGGAGGCGGGGGTGACAAAATGCAGCGATTATTGTCGCGCCAAGTGCTCCTTGGGCTGCGAGGACAGCGGCTCGGCTTGCACTACTGGAAATATCATCTGCAAGGAATATCCTGAAACATGTTACAATTGCAAGGGCTCGGCCATCAAAGCCTGCTTCGGAGCCTGCTACAGCCGCTGCACCGACGACTGCATCTGATCGCAAGCTGCCAAGCAGGTATTGACGGACAGAGGTGTAAATTGTATCTCTCACCGCACCTTGTGTTTTTACCGTGCATCCGAGATCAAAATAAAGTGTACTTAGATTTGTATTAACTTTCAAATATGTTCTGACGTTCACTTACTTTTCATCTGATGGGCATGTTGATTCTACGTAAATATATATATCGAGTTCATTAAAATGAAGTTGTCCGTGTGGATAGCCATTATTGTATACGACCTAGAAACCAGTGTTTATTGTGAATATATATAAACATTTTGACTTACTATTTCTCATGCTGCTGCTTGCTGGTTCAGTGCTCTCTTGGTATTGTATTTCACATACATATGGGAGGAAACAATTTAAGGGAAGGAAATGAACATTAAATAAAACCATACATATACTAGTCTCATACTAGTCTCTACTGATTATTATTAAAATTTTGGAGCTCTCTGAATGACGAACCTATTGAATCTTAACTCCTGGAATCCTTGCCAGCAAACCGACAATGAGTTTTGATCGATCCCATTGAACTTTAAACGGTCCGACACCACGCAATATGCACATCACATGCATTCATAATCTTGTAAACTCATAGAAAACTAAATAGCACCAAATACTATGCAATAATTTTGGTTGGTTATGTATTGTTGTTCTCTACCATTTAAAAATATGTACAGAAAGGAATAACCTTTTATTTTAATTTATTTTGAATGTGATTTAACTTGATAAGTGTATGCCAGCTAAGCTCAAGTAGTTCCTTCTGGTGAAACTTGATCACCCTACTTCAAGTTCTTGACCTGATGCGAGTGATTGTATTTATTTATTCTTTGATTCATTTCAGAAATTAATGGCGATACAATAGTAATCGACATGTAAGCACATTACTGAGGCAACCAAGATCTGTCAGCTAGCATATGCTCAATAATGTGTTTCATGAAAAAACTTGTTAAATACATAATTATAGCTAACTCTCTAGTGACTGAAAATCATGAGATCAGATTTGTTACATTTCTTATGGCATGTTTTACTATCGAGTAGAAAGGCTTCAAAGCCTCAAAAGTATGTTGTATTTTAAAGAGCTTCTCTTACACTAAATAGATTGTTTGTTAAAAGTGCATAATTTCCTAATTTCCTTCATTGACGACATATTAGTTCTGTATTTGACATTGTCGGTACAGTTACATACTTTATAACCCCATTTCTGTTAATTAGGTACCTTATAATCCAACCAACTAGTAGCCTCTCTTTTTCTCCTTCCCGCTTTCTTCTCCCCCTTTTTAATTTTTCTCACTCTGGTTCGGACCGTGTTGGCTGAACCAGTTTATTGTCCAAGAGTGTGGGCCACGGGCTAGCACGTATGCAGGTACCACGGCCCATCTGACCCAGTTAACAAGAGGAGCACACAATCCGCTAGAAAAGGCCTACACGCGCACAACTGATTGCTAGTTTGGATGCACAATTTCTCAGCGTGATGGAGGAATTGAGGCCTAAATGAACTTTATTTCAGGACCAAATAAACAATTGTCTTAATAAAATATTCTCTTCAATCCTCTATAAATCTCATGGGGAATTATTGGTACAAAGGAGCCCTTAACTTGAGAGCTAGTATTTCTCACTTTGTTCGTGAAGCCACATTATTCATGTCTTGTTTGGCTGCACCTGTGTTGGCCTAATCCATATCTATTGAGACTCCACATGTATTGAGATGAATTAACAGGAAAACTTAAGTAATGTCTACCTGAATCCACCTTAACACAAGTAGATTAAGGTGAATACGAATGTAGCCAAATAAGCCCTCAGGATTATGCTAAATGTGGGATCTCTAAACTCTAGAGTCAGTTCAGCACCACACCAATCACCATATACACACCATACACATGTGTATTTCGTACGTGAATTGTACATACACAAATTGGTACAAATAACCCCCCCCCCCCCCACCCACCCCCCCCCCCCCTCCCCACCACCACCACCACACACACACACGCCCCGCCCACAGTCCACCTCACGCAAAAAGAAAAAAATACCCTGCATTTTATGCTTTTAACCGTGCAAACAATTTTTTTTATATTAACATTGCCGCTGCACAATCAGGAAATGCAGCAATGGAGCCACTCTCCCGCAAGATGTAAACCAAGCATAGCCCTAAATATATTTGGTCAGTGTTATGCATGCTATTGGTGATTAGCATAAATGGGTGTGTGTGTCTTGCCTTATCTTTGAAAAGTTAAATGAAAGCACAAACTCAAGGTTGATTGTTTAAAAGCAAAACGAACTATAGTTTATTTCCCTTCTTCGACAATATAGATTTATATTTGCCATGGTCATAGTCGTTACATCATAAGTTCATAACCCCATGTCAATTATATACTTATCTTATAATCCAATCAACCCGTACCCTCTATATATGTTTCTATGACTATTGAAAAGTCTTTAGTTGAATACTTTAGTATTCACATATAAGATAACAACAATGATCACAAATAATAGGTAGCTTTTTAGGGTAGCTTTTTTAGATAACGAATAGTACGTAGGCACCTGCATAGTTAATAACTTAACATGTTATTAATTTACTAGAGCAATTAACCAATAAAATTATTACCTTATATGCAACACATATACTTGAACACCTTGTCACCTTCACCTTTTACCTCAAGTATCCAAAGTGTACAACCAGCATATGTTACGATGAAAGTGCATGGAGCATGGAGCATGGCCATGTTCATTCGTCACTGTACCATGATTCTAATCAATTTCTTTTGACTACCTTACTGACACCTGAGTCAGAGTCAGACAATATAAAGTGCATGGTCGTCTACAAAATCACGGCTACAGCTTCTAATAAAATCTTTCCCTACATACATGGTCTGAAGTCAATAACAAGTCCAGTGGTGCACTGGCGTGGCAACACTGTGCTAACTTCTATCATGAAATTAGCAATCAGCTTTTCCTATCGACGAAGACAAAGCTTTTCCTATTTTTTTTTCCAACCGAGGCATTCCCCATTTCCATTCCATTGAAACGGAAATACAGTAGGTTCATTACAACATAAGCTTGGAAACAAGAGCACTCAGAGAGAAATAAAACTGACTCTAAACCTGACTGACGCAGGAACCTGACATAAGGAAGCCTAACGAACCAAAACCTCCTCATACAGAGGCAACCGGGAGTAAGAAAACCCAAAAGTTCAGAGTCACCGCATCCGAACGAGCGAAACAGTCAGTGACAGAAATCAACATCAGAGTTTTCAGACATGGGCACTCATTCGTCGACAGAACAGCCTGCATAACGTGCTTGGGTTCAGTAGATCCTTCCATCAGAGTCCGAGTCACCACCATCTCGTATCGCAGTGTGATGATCCTTCTGTGCTGCTTGATCGGTCATTACTCTCTTAGCCACTTGCAGTAAGATTTTGGCGCCTTCCTCCAGCTGTTGTTTATCCGAAGTTTTGATAGACGCTAGGCGAAATCTAGACGATGACCCTCAGCCTAGAGACTAGTTGGGATTAATCGCGTCAAGGCGTTTTTAGGCGTTTTGCTAGACGGTAGTATATGTACATTTATACATGTATAAAAAAGAAAAAACATAAAATAAGTGGTTCAGTACACATGTGGGCCAAAAGTACTATAGAAAGGCCCATAAAACAACCCAAGCCCATTAGCCTACCTCATCCCCAACCGGCCAACCCTATCCCTTCCTCTTCAATCGACCGCACGCCCATCCGCGTTGTCCCCACGCCGCCGCCCTCGTCCCCACGACCTCCGCGCCGTCCGCCGCCCCATCTCCACCTCCTCAGTGCTGCTCGCACCGTCCGCCGCCCCCGTCCCTGCTTCTCCGCCTCCTCTGCCATGGCCGCCGCTTGCTCCTTCCTCGCTGGCGACCTCAGCCCACCTAGGGGTCCGCCTACCCCCATAGGCCAGGCGGAGCCCCGTCGCCGAGCGACTGGTCGCGCCTAGGCGGATCCTAGTCGTCGATTTTCAAAACTTTGTGTTTATCCCATCCTTCATAAAGACCTACCTAATATTTGATCAAGGAGCAAGCATGGCATATTATTTCAATTGGATTTTTGATCAATTTATTCTCAAAAACAGCTTTATTCATATTCTTCCAAACAGCCCAGCAAATAGCTCCAATCCCACACACATGGAAAGATTTCCCATTGGGAATCCATTTGTTACACCAAATCCAACATTGTTCAGCAGTCATAGGAATATTAGAAGCACCAATAGCTATAGCTATAACCATCCAAACAGTTCTAATTACAGGGCATTGGAAAAAGAGATGTTCAGCTGTTTCAATAAAGTCACAATATACAAAAATAGGATTCCCATTCCAGTTTCTTCTCCTCATATTATCTTTAGTTAGTATTGCATCATTCATCAACAACCAAAGGAAAATTTTAATTTTTTTAGGAATTTTACTTTTCCATATCATCTTATAAGAATTGCCCTGATTTGCTTTTGTTATCGCATCATATACTGATTTAACTGAAAACTTGCCCACATTTCCAAAAGCCCAAGAGATATCATCCTCCCTGTCAGCCATCACTTTGTTAATTGCTTTGATATAGACAAACTCCCATTTTTTTCTAAGCTCACTATATAACCATCTTCTGAAAGTAATCTGAGTACCATTTTGAAATTGTTCGACAGTAATATTCTTATTATCAGTCAGTTCATACAGAAAAGGTATAACATTCATAATAGGCACTTCAAACAACCAAGGGTCAGTCCAGAACTTAGTCAAATTGCCTTTATTAGTGATAATCTTTCTTCCTAAAAGATATACTTCTTTAACCTTAAGCAGGTCTGACCATATTGGTAAATCACCTATCTTATGTGAGACATCTCTAACAGTTGACTTGCAGATATTTGAACTTCACAATTTCTTGCCATAGTCCCGTTTCTTTCTCTAACCTCCACCACCATTTGCAGAGTAAACTAATATTCATCTTTCTTAAGTCTTTAATACCCAATCCACCTTTCTTCTTGCTCTTACAAATGATTTCCTATTTCACTAAATGGTATTTCTTTTTCAAACTGCCACCCTGCCAGAAAAAGGTCCTCCTGGTTTTTCCATCTTAGCAATTGTGGTTTTAGGCAACAAATAAATTGACATGTGATAAATAGATGAATTATTTAAACTAGAGTTGATTAAAATACATCTCCTAGCCATAGATAAAAAACTTCCTTTCCAAGTATCCAATCTTTTCTCCCCTTTGTCAGTTAATGGGAGCCAATCTCTGACTTTCAGCCTACTAGAACTTACAGGCACTCCAAGATACTTGATAGGAAACAAACCAACTTGACAATTGAACAAATCAGCGTATTTCTCTCCCCAACTATCCTCATCAGTAATCATGTAGACCTCACTTTTGTTGAAATTTATTTTTAAACCAGCTAGCATCTCAAACAAGTATAGCAACAGTTTCATATGATTAGCTGAACTAAGGTCATGTTTCAAACATATTATAGTATCGTAAGCGTATTGTAACATAGCAACTCCATGGGGGATAATATGGCTAATCAAACCAGTAATTAGATTCTTTCTTTGTGCATTAAGAACTAATCTAGTAAGACAGTCAGCAACAAAATTGAACAAAACTAGAGACAGGGGATCCCCCTGTCTTACTCCCTTATGACTCTTGATATATAGACCAATGCTGTTATTAATCTTTACACTGACAGTCCCACCCATCAAAACCTGTTTAATCCAATTACACCATATTGAATGAAAGCCTCTTTTTTCCATACATGTAAACAGCAAATTCCAATTAACTTTATCATATTCTTTTTCAAAATCAAGCTTCAATATCAACCCAACTTCTCTTCTTTACTTGGTTTCATGTAAAATTTCATGTAGGCACATAATTCCAGACATGATGTTTCTATGTTTCATAAATGCAGTTTGTGTGTCATGGATCAGCTTACTTGCAACTTTTTGCAGTCTTATTGTCAAGGTCTTAGTAACCAGCTTATACAAACAGTTCAACAAACAAATGGGCCTGTATTGTTAAATTTTAGAAGCATCCTTCACTTTTGGGAGCAAAGTAATTATGCCATAGTTGATTCTGGATATGTCTATTTTTTATTATAAAAGTCATCAAACAATTGAATCACATCCTCTTTTACAATCTCCCAACAACATAGAAAAAACTCAATTGGTATTTTTTCAGGATCAGCTGCTTTGTTTTTCTCCATAGAGTCCAATGCTTCTTTAATTTCAGTTTCAGAAAATGGTCTACATAAAAACTGGTTGTCCTCTTCAGTAACTTGGGATATTGATTATAATAACCCTAAAATTTACAAACACCGAAAAACGCAACCAACAATTTTTTTCTAAAACATGTCCATAAATGTGGTGTGCCATGTAGGAACTCTGTCCTTTTTGCACCTGGCACATATATTAGTGCCACACTAATTAACATTGTCATCACATGTGACTTAATATAATCTTAAGCCACATATGATAGCACCCTTGTCTAGCATCTAATGTGTCATGAGTTAAGCACCAGTAATGCACCCTTGCACTCATGTTGCACAATTATAAACTCTTGGGCTCTCATTTCATCCAAGTTCCCTTACCTAGCTCAAAGCCCCTATTCCATTTGAATCAAGTATTCAATGTACCTCTTGAATATCTCTTGTTCATGAGTCAGGTACCTAAGTTGCCCTTACAACCCCCTATGTTGCACCTTTATATTCAATTCACATGAAACTAGACTCATGAACTCCTCTATTATCTAGATCACCTATATTGCTCCACTAATCTCCTTATCTTTCTCAAGTTTTCTTCATTGGAATCTTGTGTCCAATGCACTTCTTTCTACCCTTCTATGATCCTTGTGATGTATATATGTCAATGTCAATGTGGCACTCTTATGCTTATACCATATAAGGCCAAACTCTAGAACTCCCCTCTCACCCAATTCCCCATCAAGCTCCTCTAAATCCCTTCATCTTATTCATACCATTTTACATTGGAATCATGTATCCAATGCACTCCATGCTCACCCCTATGTTTCACTTGTTATATCTCATAGTTGTACTAGTTGCATCATCATGTTGCATTTTGCTTCCAACTTGTGATTTGGATTTTTCTTCGAGTTTATGTCATGATAATTAAAAAATGTCGACAATATTTATTTATCTAATAAATAAATATTAAGGGAATAGTACCCCAATTATCCAAGGGCCTTGTATGTCCACTAAACACCTATTTGCAACATGATACAATTATCACATATATATATATATATGTATATGAGGTATACAAAAACAGAAAAGGAAAAAAGCAAAGGAAAAAGGAACAAATGGAAAAGTGGTTCTGGCCCAACCACCCCGGCCCAGCCTGCCTCTCTTTTCACCCTCTCTTTCTCTCCCGACCGCAACAGCCCACGACGGCCCAGCATGAGCCGGCCCTCTCCGCGTCGCGACAGAAGAGGAACCAGGCGCTGACGACCGGACCCCACGTTGGCCTCCACCTGTCATATGCCTGGTCCCCTCCTCGTCCCCTGCTTTTTCCCGAGTGAGCAGAGCTCCCGCGTGCGCCAAGGAATCCTGGGTCGGTTCCCGTTCATCCTCGATGTCTGCGCCGGCCACCTACCACGCCAATGGACGGATGGACGACACCTGGTCGACCAATGCCTGACAGGGTCACGCGAAACGCATGACCCTCTCGCGCGCGCGTCCGCCTCGCCAGGCCACAGTCGTGCCTTTGCCGGATCCTTGTCCCCTCTCTTCCTTGACTGCCAAGGCGTCTCGCCTCACCAGCGCTGGCAGCTGGAGCCCACCGCTCGCTGTAGCAAACCGTGGAGCACCGCGGACCAATTTACCCCCGGCTACTTGAGCTCATCACCGCCGTGCCATCCTGCCTAATGCTCCACTATATAAACAGGCCCCTAGCGCCTCTAGGGTTCATCACCCCGCCGCCGCTTGCGGCTACCAACTCACCACCTACCACCAATGATCGAAGAAGGAGAAGGTTAGGAGAAGAGGGGAGTTGGGGAAGATCGCCGAAATTGAAAAAGGGACCGCTGGGGGAGCAAGAACGCTCCGGGAAGGAGTTAGAACCGAGGACGTATGCCTCAACTATTGCCTCGACCACGCTGAACCACGCCGCGCAAGCCCGAGGAAGGAGGACTATCGCCACCGGAGTTGGAGGAGACGATCCCACGGAGCCACAGACGAGCTGCACCGCAAGGCCAACGCCGTCTTCTTCCTCTACCTCAACCGCAAGAAGGAGCCGCCGCTGTTGGACGTGTACCGCACCTCCATATCATCTTCACACGATGGTGAGCACCGCTGAAAGCCCCTCTTCCAACCCCTGTCCCCTGCTGTCGGCCATGGTGCACCGTACCAGAGCGCGTAGGCCACGGTCTTGCCCGACCCTTGGACACACGCACGCACACAAGCACTGCCTAGCCGAGCCCCGGGTCTCCACAGCGTCAGGAGGACACCGGAATGGACGCGCCGCCATGCCTGTCGTCACGGCCATGCGCCGCTGCAGCGAAGCCTGCTTGCTGCCTCAGTGCCGCGCCATGAGCCGCATCTTCGCTGGAATCGCATCCGCCTCGTCAAGGAGCATTTCATGCGCACACTAGTTGCTTGTTTCGCTGCACCAGAGGCCATCTACCCGAGGTTGCACCACCGTCATGCCGCTCCAGAGCGCCGCCATGCCGCACCTATATCCGTCACCACCGGCCGTCTCAAAGGACAAGAATACGATGACGAGCTCTGCCGTGATGAGCTGCATCGAGCCGCCGTGCAGATGAAGACCGAGGAGCCCTGTATCGGCCTCGCCACACACTGCCGCCTCGCCGGAGCTCGCACAGAGCGTCACCGTGCACGGATGCCTTGCACTGCTGTCTCGTCTGTTTCTTCCAGAACAGTTGTGTCGAGGCGGAAGCACAAGAAGATGGAGCTAATGAACCACCGTATCACCGAGAATTGGAAGATTGGCCGCCGCCGGTGAGCCTTTGCTGCCGTCGACATGGCCGAGCCTCGTCAGGTGCCCAGCCCTCGCCTTTTTCACCTTGGATCCAACCTCCGTACTACGCCGGAGCTAAATCGACAGTTGATGAAGCCGATGGGCCGCTACAGTGCCAGATTGACCGACTCCATCACCGCCGGCGAGTCACGCCATCGCGTGAAGGAAACAGAGGAAGGGGATCACTTTGACTCGGAGCACATGAACACGGTCTACGTCAACCAAGGACTGAATGGGAGGATCCAAGAACCCTGGTGCACCGTGGACCGAACGCCGTAGATCGGAGCTCGATTTGAGCCTAGGATGGATCTGTCTGATGACGTGGCGGCGCCACTGATAGACACGTGTTGGGCCAGGCCCAGCCCATAACCAGCCCACCAGGCTCATTAATGGCCCAATTAAGGCCCATTAGGGTTTGACCGTTGACCGTGGTCAACGATGACGTCATTAGTGACATCATCCTGGTCCCACCTGTTGAAGATGATGTCACCCGGACCCACTGCCACGTCAGCATGACATCATCGCTGGTCCCACACGTCAGTCTCTGTGTTAGTTCTGACCAGTAACAGCGTGCCACATGGCCATTCCTGTGCTGCCATGTGTCAGCCCCTGGATAATCCAGCCTTTTATCTTTTTCAGAATACATATAAATCTTCAAAAATTCATAACTAAATCATACGAACTCAGAAAAATATGAAACAAGCGTCCAAATTTTCTATAAATTGAGCTCTACGTCTTGAGCTAATGTCTGAGTGCATTTGGATATTTTTGATACTTGTTCGTTCTTTGTGCTATTCTATACGAGTCGCTTATGCGACTATTACGTCTCGATTTCAGAGTCGAACGAGGAGCGATCCGAGGGAGAAGGCTACGAGCACCAAGGAGGAGGTTATGCTAAACAACAATGTTGACAAGAGAAGACTCGTACCACTACTACCTCGACAACGTAGGTGTCATGGCAGCACCTTCTCTTAGAAATCCTATTAGACATGGCTAATATCTAGATTGCTAGTGCTTTACTTTTCCGTAATACAATCTGCTTGCCTGTGATAGGATTGCATGGTAGAATAATACTTGATAGCCCCTACCTTGTCGTAACCTTTCACCTGCTTACCCGCTGTTATGTTAGCCACATGCTTATATGCTTTGTTTATATATATACTTCACACTCTTACATTTTGATGCGACGTGATGAACCCTGGGAGGGTCTGGCAGGGATGTCAGGCATGGAGCATGTGTTGATGGATCAGATGGGTATGTGAGCCGACGATGATGTATGTAGGTTTGGGGTGGAACCTACGGCAGGGAGTAGGGTGAGGATTGAGTCGATCAAGCTGAGATCTACGACGAGCTTTTGGAGCGAGTCTTGTCGAAGATGCAACCAGGGCATCTCTATCGTCTTACCTGTGGCGGGTAAACCCTGTTCGAGATGGTGAATCTTTGGGTGTGAGCCTCTAAGGGGTGGGCCCAGGATGAAGGTGCCGTGGTAGCACGTTAAAAATCAACCCTAGAGGAGATATCCTGGCTTGGTCACACCTAAGAACTGTTGTGCTGGTATCCAGACCTATAGGAATCATTTGCTTTCCACTTGCTTCCCATGGGGAGAGACGACCAAACCGTTGGATAGATCGATGCCATTACTATCAGGCGAGCGTGTGTTAGGAAGGTACGGGTATGTGAGCCCCACACCCTTTCGAGACGGTCATGTTGCTCTGTAGGAATGGGATCATGAGTCTTCATAGTATCAGCCACTCTAAGGGTGTTCCAAGGCTGAGAGGTAGGATGGCATCGTTCTATGGCAGTAGGCGCCCAGAATCAGCCTAGACGAAGGCCTCGTCAATGATGGTGATCTTGTGGATTAGTGAAACCTCTGCAGAGTGTTACGGTTGATCGATCGATAAATATGCCAATTCATTGGCTATGGACCTTTCCTTAGGAGGATGCACTGGACTAGTGAGTGGAGTGTTCTACCTTCCCCTGAGAGTTGTTTCCGGCCGTGAGCCAGGTTGAGGGCTGCGGGCCACTGAGACAAGCCGAGCGGGAGTTGACTTGTTGACCTGAGAGTGAGTCTAGATGGTGATGGTGGTGGTGATGTGGTGATGTGGTGATAGATCTGGGATGGTTGGGATGGTGGATGGGTATGTGTGTGGGTTGGGAATGTGTTAAAACTTGACTTTTTGTTATAAACTTGATTACTGCTTGCATGCATAGGAAAACCACAGCCAAATTATAGGATCGTCAGATCCCTTTTCTCTTTTTCCACTAAAGCTCATCGGTGCTGACCATGGCCTGCACACATCTGACGGTGTGCAGATTTACTTGCTTCACAGTGATGATGTGAATGTAAGGATTAGATGGTCTCGTGCTTGCGCTCAAGATGGTTGATGAAGTCCTTCCATGAATGCTTTTCCACTTCCGCAGCTATTCTAGATGATTGTACTCTGATGATTCGTCATGTGGCGATGTAATGAATGATGTAAGCCCTATTATATTACTCCTTTGTCTAGTTTCAATGTATGGATTTGATTATCAACTATTGTATAATAACATGATAGCTTGTATTTTCACATTATTATCCGTTCTGTGAATTTTCCCTTCATAGAAAATTTGAGGATATTTCATTCATAACCAAATTTCCTAATCTATACTAACATTGTGATTAACAGGTGGGCCAAAAAGTTCAGTATAGTATTCAGTTGCAACTTTCAAAATATTTTCCTCCCACTCAACCAATGAACCATCTTTTTCTATATTGAGAATTGTGTTTTTTTCTGCCACTAGCACACATGTGGAAAAAGGTAGTGTTAGCATCTCCTTTTAAAAGCCAGTTTTCATGACTTCTTTCATGCCAATAACTTTCTTCTTGTTCTACACTTTTCAAACTTTCACATACAAGCCAAACTTTCTTTTCTAGTTGAACTCCAGATAAGCCAAATTCCTATTCAATCAATTCAAGATGCTCTAATTCTCTTTGTCTTTCATTTCTAAGTTTCCTTTCCTCAACTTGCCAGTTAAAACCCCATCCTTTAAAAAACTGTTTGAAAAGTTTTAGTTTTTGAGATATTCTATCCAGAGCTGTAGGAGCTCTGAATGGTTTATTCCACATCTTTTTAACAATATCAAAAAACTCAGGATTCTTTAACCAGCTTAAATCAAATCTAAACTACAAATGAGGTATCTTATTACACATTCCAGCAGAAATGATCAAGGGATTGTGATCAGAAATCTCTCTAGGTAACTTACTCACCAAAGCTTGAGGAAACAATAATTCCCATTCCTTAGTGACTAAAATTCTATCTAGTTTTTCAAAAGTTGGGGGAGTTTGATTATTAGACCAAGTAAAGGTTCCCCCAGTCATAGTGATTTCTTTTAGCTCATAAAAATTGATCAACAAGTTGAACACAGGGGTGTGTCTATGTATACCATCCCCTTTATTTTTATCACTTGAGTATCTTATTAAATTGAAGTCCCCTCCAATAAGGAGTGGTTCTTTGCTGCATGCACAAAAATGAGACAACTCTGACAAAAATGCAGTTTTATTTTCCTCTTGAGCAGCCCCATAAACAACCAATAGATTCCATTTAGCTTTGAGGAGTTTGTCAAACAGATTCATTTGAAGCATAAATTTGCCTTGCTTAAAGGAACCAACATCAAATCTATCCAATCTTACTCCCACAAGAATCCCCCTAGATCTGCCTCTAGAAGGGTTATTTAGCCATAGAAAATCTCTATTCCATCAAATTTCTAAGTAAAGATTCCTCACAGTCCTCCACCATGGTTTCTTGCAGACCCACAAAATGAAATTTTCTATCAAAAATGAGATTCTTAAGATATGCAGTAACACCTTTTTTCTTCAGACTCCTACAGTTCTGAATTAAACCAGCAATTGTCATTTTTTTTGTTTCTTTTTCTTTTTTGGATTATTAGAGATATTTTCATCTCTAAAATCCAGCAATCCATGAAGTTCCTGGCCTTGCTTTCTCCCTCCTAAGGAGATTTTAACAACTGTCTTTTCTTTTCAGCACTTTTTTCTTGAACTGTTAACTAACATTTCTTCAAACTCATCAGCCACATTATCATTGTTTTCATCATACAAGGTACTATCTTCACCATTGAATTCATCAATAACCACATTAGATTGATTTTCATGTGTAATAGCTTGTTTAACAGATAGGTTATTTCTAGCTCTTTCTAAGTCCTTAACAATGTTAAAAGTAGAAAAACAATCATTATGCACAATCACATCCATATTTCTAGCAATAGCATGTAAAGTAGAACTATCAGTATCAACAAACTTGGGAATGGATTTGTTGTTACCTTCAAGAGACCTCTTCTTAGCCATATTCTCATTTTTTTTAGTAGTAAGCATGGTATCCTTCTTGAGCCTTTCACTTCTTCTTTCACCAGGCATTTCCTAGCTATGTGTACCCTCCTGCTGAGTTACCCCTTCATGAGCTTTCTTATCACCACACAAGTTTTGGTTACCATCCACTTTAGTGATGGAGCTTTCCTGAGACAGAACTCTGTCATCAACTCCAGCTTTACCAACATCAAGCTGATCAGCCCTTGTTTTTGGACTATTCACTTTCTCAAAAAGCTCCTTTGCACAGCTCCTATCAACTGTCACATTTTTGCCATATTGCTTGGAGAATATAAACTATCCTTCATCAACTTGAATCCCATCACAAGTCACCTGCCAGATTTCTTGGCTGTCATCACCCTCATTCTTTTTGCTGCATTCTCCATCCTCATTATATGCCCCAATCATTTTGAGCTTCTCACTCAAAGAATCACTATCATAATTCACCTCATCATCTCTTATCATCTCCTCCTCCTCTTGGTCTTCAGGTAACAACATTGACTCCTTGGGGGAAATTGCCTTTCCAATATTTTGTTCTATGTTCTGTTTCTTTCCTTTAGCCTCCACTGACTTCGGTTCAGCCACCATAGAGCTAAGATTATTGACTTGAACTGATTTACCCTTGCTGGTCTGTCCTTTACTGCCACTAGCCTGAGCACCATTACCAGCACCCAGCTTCTCATTTCCACCTTGATCTGTCTTCTTTTCAGCCTCAAACTTGGTCCTCTTGTTTGGAGGATCCTCTCCCACTTTAATGGCACTAGATACAGTCTTCCCTTGCTGAACTTCAGGTACTTCCCTCTCAAATGTGAACTCATATTCATCATACCCAAGGTGTGCAACAGCAATTTTAGGTACCTTGGTCACATCTCTGCAAGCTATTATCATCCTTATATATTCTGGTTTGAACCTTGTCTTCTCATCAAAGTGATCCACCTTCCCAACTACACCCCCAACCTTTGCAATTGTCCTTATAGATCTTTGGTCAGTGGGGATGTTTCCAACTTTAAACCAGGCCAACTGAAGTGAGCTTTTAACTGCACTCTTAGCTGATAAAGGGTTTACTTTGATGAAAGCCTCTGTCTCATTCATGACAATTCCTCTAACTCTGCCCCACTCATCCAAGGCTTCTGGGCTAGAAAATCTCATATGGTACTTTGTTTCAGTGATTTGCCTTGCATTCCACTTCCAAATACTGGATTTCATCGGAAACTTGAATTCTTTCTCAATATCTTTAGCAATTGCTTTCCCTTTCAGAATTAGAATCTCACCAATGCACCCCTTATCTCTAGCCAACTTAGGATCTTTTCATTCCTCAATAAATAAAAAACTTTGGTCTTCTACTTGGGCAGCACAAAGCTCTGGACCAGTGTTCCACATGACACGCTGTTTGCAGTCATAAGCCACATGATTGTTCAAACCACAACTCTCACATATCATTCTTCTACAGTCCCTAGTTAAGTGATTGAATAGGCCACATATATCACAGGCAATTCTCACTGGTTCATTGATTTTTTCAGCTCCAGACTTGGCTTCAGGAAAGCTTGGTAAATTACCTTTGGAAGTGGTTCCATGGCTACCAAAAGGTTGACTTCCTAGATCTTCCACCCCATCTTGTGTCTTCTTCTCCTCTTGAATTCCAACTATTTTATCCTCCTTCGAATTGTCTGCTGTCTGTTCTACTTTCTGCTCAGATGTGTTGGTGACCTTGCCTTCGCCTGGCTTCTCATCTTTGCGTTCCCAAGTATTCCTGCCTCGAATGACCTCATTTCCCTTGATTCCTGTTATAGTTGTTCTGCCATCTCCCTCCCCCGCCCCACTGTCCTCCGTCGCCTGCTCCACCTCTCCCCTGAGCACCCCCGTACCCCCACTGACCCCCTCCACCATATCCTCCACCACGCCCGCCGGGCCCATTCCCCCACTGACCCCCACCACCGCTGCCACCCCCATTCCATCTTCCCGCACCACTGCCACCATTATTCCACACCTTCGTTTCGCCGCTTTGATTCATACTGACCTTGACAATTGGCGTGAGCTCCACTCGAATCACTGATGCAAAGGACTTAGTAGGGGCTCTCCACAAGTGACCCACAAATTTCGCAAGATTAGATCTGGATCTTGTAGTTTGGGAGGCACTGGAGATGCGTAATCCCCCCTGTGCTGAATCGGGGTAGGAGAGAAGCTTTCTGAAGCCAGATGACAGTGACCAGACTCATCTTCTACACTTACCTTCCTCTCACCCCCTCCCAGCTGCTTCCACGTAACGCCTACTCAAGAATTGTCCCGAGAATCCCCGGTACAATCTGCACTTTTGGTAACCTTTTGAACCAGGGTCGCTGTCCAGTAGGTCCGTTTTGCCAGGGACGGTTTGAAGCTTTCACCTCCCCGCCCGCCGCCGGTGATGTCTCTCCTGTATCCCTGACAGAGTTCCATTTCAACTGAATAGGAATGCTCTTCAATTGGACTCGATCCTCATCGATGAATTGAAACGGATTAGCCTACGGCCTTGATTTGTGAATGAATTCATTCAGAGTTGGTTTGATTGGGAAGCAAATTCCGGTTGATTTCTTCACACTTTCAGCAATTGATGGGAACTCTGCCCTGTACCGCGCAACAGAACGCTCATGATCAACGTACTGCAAATGAGGGCTCCGCTATCCTGAATTGTTCGTCGACTTCACTGTCGCAGAGCTCGATTGCCTCCCCCAACCTGGAGTGGAAGGAACCGAGATCGCCGTGGTTGTTCCGCATGATGAATTCACCGTGCCTCCCTTGATTTTCGATGATAAATCAAACTCCCGATTCTCTTCTCTCGAAGAGCTGATTAGGGGGTTACCGAAGTGGTGGTGGGCGTGCTCGACATTGCGATCGTCGACGCAGGTGCGAGCGCCGATTCCACGAACGCCGCCGAGCCCGGTAGAGACCCCTTCCCTGTCTGGGTCGCCGTAGTAGTGGATGAAGCAGTCGCTTCGGGCACCGGTGTCGTCACGGTCGCTGCTTCCTCCGAAAGCGCCTCACCCGCCGCCGCCGTACTCCGGAGCCCCGCCTCCCCCTCCGTCGTGGTATGCGCAGGGGGGGCCGCCTCCGAGACCGAGGTAGTCGCCGCGGTCGCCGCCAAACCGCTCTCACCCATACTCGCCATCGCCCAACGTTCAAACTATGATGAATCTTGATCACAAAGCTTTTCCTATTGACGAAGACAAATTTTACTAAATCTCGCAGGAGACGCACAGGGTTCTAAGATTCTTAGTCTGTAGGTTTATTCGATTGGACAATACTTCCGTCGCCTTTTGCTATGGAACAAAAATGTTGGCCCGGTCCGGAGCGCGACAACTTGGCGATAACGCGATGGTCATGCACAATGAGATGAAAGCATGCAACTGTACCGTCGTCGTCGGTGGTCAGATGGCGTACATCCTCTTGTAGTCCTCCTCGACCCACTCGCCCTCCGACATGCCGGAGCAGGAGAAGGAGCGGGAGCGGCTGAGCGCCTTGTTGCGCTTGATGGCCCGAATCCGCTTGGCCTCGATGCGGTGCGCGATGACCCAGTAGAGCATGGTGCCGATGGTGGTGGCGAGGATGGTGGTGCCCATGATGGTGACGGACACAGCCAGCCAGCGCTCGGCGCGGCCCACCACGACGAACGAGAGCGCCAGGAAGGAGACGCTGATGAGCACGCAGGCCGCCCACATGAGCTTGTTGATCACCGCCATCATCTGCTTCTTGGCCTTGCGCTCGATCACCACCACCGACGTCTGCACCACCACGACGGCCAGCGAGATGAAGAGCGACACCGAGTCGAAGACGAAGAAGATGATGAAGGCCGTCTCGTGGGAGATGTTGGCCTCGCCCAACTCCTGCCCGGGCGCCAGGCTCCCCGGGTCCTGCACGTACTCGCCGGGCACCGTGAAGATGCCCGCGAACGCCACGGTCGCGATCAGCACGGCCACCACCGTCGTGGAGTTGATGGCGTTGTTCAGCCCTTCCTCGTGCAGCTTGTTGATGCGCTTGGCGATGGTCTGCATGCGCACGCGCGTCTGCCGCGTCTGCTCCAGCTGCGAGTGCACCTCGTGCTTGATGTCGCTCACCTGCTGCTTCAGCTCGCGCTGCTGCTTGTTGCCGCCGCCGCCCGAGTTGATGGCGCGCGCCTACTGCACGCCGTGCTCCGCCAGCAGCTCCGCGACGTCGGCGTTGCCCATCTTCTCCGCCGTGTCAAGCGGGGTCTCGCGGGACCGGTTGATGGCCTTGAGGTCCGTGTCGGGCATGGTGACCAGCCGCCGGATGATCTCGTGACGCGCCTTGCGCGCCGCGATGTGCAGCGCGGTGTTGTCCTTGTTGTCCGTCTGGTTGAGCAGCGCCGGCTCCGCGGCGAGGAGCGCGTCCACGAGGTCCAGCCGGGTGCCCTTGGCGGCCATGTGCAGCGCCGTCTGGCCCTTCTTGTCCGTGCGCAGCGCGATGCTGGGCTCCGCCTCCAGCAGCGCGCGGACCACCTCCACGTGCCCGTTCCGCGCCGCCGAGTGCAGCGCCGTCTTGCCGTTGCTGCGCGCGATCAGCGCCAGGCTCCCGTCCACCTCCAGCAGCAGCCTCACGACGTCCATGTGCCCCTGCGTGGCCGCCGTGTTCAGCGCCGTCGTGTTGGACGAGTCCACCGTCATCGCCAGTTGGGGCAGCGCCTGCAGCAGCTCCCGCACGACATCTGTACATGCAGTGCATGACAAGATGGATGAGAGGGACATCATCCGATCATCGATCGGTCTGCAATGCATGCATGAGAAAACAAAAACCAACCAACCAATCAATGAATCAATACCTACATCCCCTTGCTTGGCGGCGACGTGGAGCGCGTCGTAGCCGCTGCGGGCCTTGATGCTGGCGGTGGCGACGTCGTGGCACCTGATCATCTCGGCCACCAGCGCCACGTAGCCGTACTCGGCGGCCACGAACAGCGGCGTCTCCCCGGCCTGGTTCTGCCTGGACAGCAGCGCCGCGAGCTCTTCGGCGTCCTTGCCGGACATCATCTCCCGCATGGACGCGAGCTGCCCGGCGCGCGCCGCTGCGTGCATCGCCGTGTCGTCCCGCTTCCCCGTCAGCTGCTTCGTCATCTTCTTGCGCCGCGTCGCCGCCTGCGCCGCCCTCGGCGAGTCCATCGTCGTCGCCGGCTGCTGCTGCAGCGGCCTGCTGCACTCCTCGCCGCCGCCGCCGCCGGCGGTTTGGCTCTTCGCTTCCATCAGATCAAACTCCTCGGGGGCACGTCGTCAAGACGTTGCAGCAACAGTATGGCTGCAGAAATGACAACCCACGTTACTCCATTAGGCATTTTGCAGCATTTCCTCCCGCCCTTTTATCCCCCGCTTGGCCAATTTACCTACTGCCACATACTGTACCTACGGATTTCTCCCAATTCGAGGCTATCCATGTCTCAAAAAACAATAACTTTAGGTGCCCAATCCCAGCTCAACGTGAAAATAAAATAAAAATAAAATCATATGCGCATTCTTTTGTCGGCAACCTAATATTCCTGGTTCCCGTGACACCGTTATCAGACATCCGTTCCTCTCACCTCCGGCCTCCTGCCGGCGAAGAAGAGGAATGGAGGTCCATCGTCTTCGTAGATCTACTGTTTTCGTAGAGTCTTAGTCGAGTCCACCTAGGTCTAGGGTTTGCTCGCCGTCGATGTTGGGCGGTGGAGTTATGTTTTGCCGGAGGAGTGTGGCTTCTTTGCGGCTTGTTTTCCTGGCGACGCCGGCGATACGGAAGCGGTGGCGGCGCAGCGGAATAATTTCTTCCAACCTCTTCCGTTCTCCGATGGCGATCTACTCCGACGTCAACGGGGAGGCTGGGGAGACCTGTCCATGAGTCGAGGGCCGGCGCATCGTGTCTTCTTCAGGTGATGATGTTGTTGACCCTGTTAATCTCGAGGAAGATGTTCTTTGGTGAAAATCTGAGCTTTGCTCGGGGTTGTCGGCGATGGAATCGAAGGATGCGTCGTGGGTACGTGAGTTGGCCGATGCGTCTGGGAGGCAGTGTCGGCTGATTTGCCCAGAAGTAAGTCCTCCTCTGCGGCCTCCACCTTGTGGAGTTTGGCTCTGGTGCTCGACGACGATTGGGAAGCGGTTTCGGTGGCGATGATGAACGGATCTCTAAAGGCTTCGAGAAAGATGAACATGAGTTTTGAACTTCTGTGTAATTTTTTTTCTTTGTGGTCCTATCTGTAAAAGGGCCGGTGTAATGCGCTAAGATCAATTCATGTTTCTTCTAAAAAAAAGTAAAAAAAAATCCATGAACGGAAAAATGAGTGACGAAAAAGGTCGATCCATAAAGAAAGAAAAGAAAAGGAAGTGTGAATGAATGAAGCAACTGTAAAAGGAGGAGGCATGCAAGTGCCCTCCCCACTCCATATACACCCAACACAAAAGCACCCCAATTTGCGTCAGAAAAACATACATGAATTGGGCTAGCCGCTAGCATACATAGATCTAGTCTAGAAAACGATCGCAACGCGGCTAAGCAACGGCCTTCGACCTCTCATTCTCCCAATCATGTCCCCGTGTGTATCCCTGACGACGCAAATGCAATGCAATCACTGCGGAAAGAAACCCGCCCCAGCACTTCCACCTCAGATGACCTCGCCACGAATTGAAAAAAGGCGGCCAGGAAGCAGCAGATCAACCGGCAATGGAGAATCGATCGCTCGAGCAGTAGAACGCATGATGATGGGAATCCGGAATCCGGGCTGCAAATATAGAATCCGGCCGGGACGCCATGCGTGCCCCCCAGGCCCATCTCTCTCCGCGAACAGGAATTGGGCGGCGGCAGGCAGGAAGGCAGGGCAGGGCAGGGCAGGGCAGACACGCACACATGACACATGGGTGGCTGCCGGGAGAAAAAAAAACATACCGGCGTGATGAGCTCTGCGGCGCATCCTCCAGCTCGCCGCCCCCGGCGTGCATGTGAGCCATGGGCCCCTAATCCACAGGGCACACAGGCGTACGTATCAGCGTGCGGATGATGATGCGGGGAAGAAGACAAGGTACGACGCGCTGGCCGGTCGTCGATAAATAAATAAATCACAGGCTGAATCAACGCATGAGCAGCAGGAATGGGGAAATGGAATCTAATTCCTGGATTGTTTTCTTTCTCTCTCTCGCTTTTGTTTGTTTATTTGTTATTATTGAAAAAAAAATCTCTGTCTTCTCGTTTTCTAGTGCCTAAATTAAGCAAACGAGCACGACTAATTGTGAGCCCGTGACGTGGATGCATAACTAACGCTGATTTAGAGATATCGTTGGGATGCAGTTGGTGATCGCTGGCTGCAAATGTTAGGTGACGACCGATTTTTGTTTTGTTTTATTTATTTACTTCGGTTTCTTCGGCTTGCTCATGCTAATTTGTTTCTTCTCCCGTTATTTTCCTCGTGTCGTATGCATTATTATTATTATCTTTTAAAATTTCTGTGAATGTCATTTTCGTGCTCATGCCTGACCCGAGGGTCCACACATTTTTTCCACCACCTCTTGATTGGGTGATGGGGTGATGTCTGAGCGATTGTTTTGGACGAGAGCTCAGCTCAGCTCAGCGCCGGAAACAAAAGGTGGGCGTCGACCGTTGACGCGGCACGGGCGCAGACGTGCAGCGCAGCCTCATCCATTGACGTTGGCGACGGGATAGATGCCGACGCATCAACGGCCGGGACGCAGGCTGCCAAGCGATCGGACGGATATCCGTTGCTCGCCGACCAGTTCAAAACCGGTGAGGCGACCTGTACAGATCATGCCGAGATTTCGCTGTCGGTGGTCAGTTCAGCTCAGGAACTCTGCACTCGGTAATGATAGCAAACGAGATGGACAACTGACGGAGGAATATATCAATATTCACAGATATTCATACTGATCATTACTATATGCTATCGGCCATGACCATGACCATCAATGAGTTCATGGCATGCCTTTTCTGAAGCAGAAGTTCATGGCAAATACGGCTGGGATCAAAAGAACGTTCTTCTGTACTAGTACAAACTACTCCAGAAAGCCTGCACTCTACATGCATAACATACCACAAAGCGTGGGCTTTACAGGATTCGCATATGCGTAAAGCTCCAAAGCGAAATCTCTTGCTGGTAGTGGCGCACTCACGGGCGACCTCCGGCTCCAGCTTCCATCCATCATCTATCCCCTCCCCTCCCGCGAACTTCGTCACGAAGGAACGAGAATGACACTAACAATTGTAAAGCGGCCATTCTTTTGTTCGGCAGATCGAAAGCTTTCTGTTGCTTTGATCGATAGGTTTCTTTCACCCCCCCGATCCTTTCTCAACTATAGAAGTTTAAAGATAATCTTACTACCCTTCATATAAAAAGTTAATGCTACTCATCATTATCATTATCAGTAACAAACTTGGAGCCAGCCACCATCTACAGGCACAGTATGGTTTTCACCTGCTAATCATTCGTTTTACAATAAGCATTGACTGTGAGCAGACAAGTCAGCTGGTGAGCCTACCGTCAGTGCCTTCAGCTCACACGGCTTTCTTTCACGCTTTGGGTCATGCGTAAGCGTCACCACCACCTCTGGTGTCAGTTTCCTTCTAGACCCTGACGACTCTCGACCCGCATGAGGTTTTCAGAATCCAGACGCTGGAGTGAGACGAACGAACGGCGATCAAGATGCCGCCAAGCTCTCCTCTCCCTACCCTACCCTACCCTACCCTACATGGCTAGGCGATGCGGCCTCCTGATTGCCCGTCTCCATCACCATGGCGTCCAGGTTCCAAGTGCAGTCCAGCCCCAGGGTGTCCTGTCCTACAGAGAGAAAGAACACCTAGCAACGGAATATCAGAACTGCAAATTTCTCACCTCTCGCTCTCACGTGCTGTGGAAAACGACTGGAAAAAGGCTGCCTCTTCTCCATGGACGCGTCACTGAGAACAGAATATCAAAACAGGGGTATCCAAATATATCATGCAACTGCCGTGAATCTGATGCACAAGGACACAAGGAGCACAGAAATGTAACATACTATATAATCTGATGACGAATCTATCTGTGAGTAGTATACAGTATACAACCAAGACCGTCGCCTCCCGCCGATTCACAAGGACACAAGGACCAGCTTATTGGAATGTACAAAGTTAACCCCTAGCATTTCAAGGGTTGTGATGGATGTTTATAATATACATTCGCGTTGTACCACTGCCAAAAGGTTTGAAGGAACCAGCTGTACTGGGTTCATATGGCATAAATACGGTCGATCTCTGAATCCGAGAACTCCGAATTGTGCTGCCATGAGTTTGAGCCACTCCTCCTTGTCGACTTCACCCTCTTCCTGATTTTACGCGTGCGCTTGGACTTCACCACGTAGTATGTCATTGTACCAAGCACACCGGCCATGATCACCCCACCTATCAGGGTCACCAGAAGCGCCGCCCACTTGAAGTGCCGCCCCACTACGATGTACGACGAGGATATGAAGGCAACTGTCGTGCACACTGAAGCCAGCCACATCAGCTTGTTGATGATCTCGATCACCCGCCTCTCTGCTTTGGTCTCACCCCTAACCAGTGTTATCTGGACCACCACTACTGCTAAAGATGTGAAAAGGGCAATGGCGTTGAAGATGAAGAAGACCTTGAAGGCTGTTGCGTGCACAGCTACTGCTACACCATCCTTGGTGTTGCCGCCAGGCACTGTAAAGATTGCAGCAAATGCCACTGTGGCAAAGAGCACCGCCACAACAGTGACCGAATTTGTTGCATTGTTGATGCCTTCCCTGTGGAGTTTCCTTAGCTCCTTTGCGATACCATAGACATTTTTGTTGGTTTTTTTGGCCTGCTCAAGCTGACTATGTACATCCTTTTTAATCTCTGTCACTGTTTTTCTGAGCTCATCCCGAGGCTGATTCAAATCATTTGCTCTGACAGCACCAGCACGGGATAAACACTCCTTTATTTCTTGAGACTCCTCTGACAGTGGAAGGTTCTCGGCTATGTCGAATGCAGTCTTCCGATCCCTAGTCAATGCATTCACGTTCATATCTGGAAGAAGCAGAAGTACATTTACAATCTGCAAAAAGGAGAGAAGCCTGTGAGCTGAACAATATTGCATTTTGCAAGCCAGAAACTAAATCATGACGCTAAAGTTTCTACACAGGGTAAACAGGGCAGGAGAATACCTCTGATCTCTTCTTTCTGGTTGCAACATGCAAAGCTAAGTTGCCATTTCTGTCAGGTAGCATGACTATTGCTGGATCGGCATTCACAAGTGCTTGAACAACTTCAGGGCTAGTTCCTTTTACTGCCATGTGTAAAGCGGTCTGGCCTTTCTTATCAGTCCTCCGAGCAAGCTGGGTATCAGCATCTAGCAAAGCCTTCACGATTTCCACATGCCCCTGCCGAGCAGCAAAGTGCAAGGCGTTCTTTCCATTTGATTTGGATAACTCAACCAACCCAGAAACTCGCTCCAGCAGCAGGTTCACCACAGCAGTGTGGCCCCTAATCGCCGCAGTTATGAGAGGAGTCACATTCGATTGCCCAAGCGTCTTCCCAAGGGATGGATCATGATCCAGAAGTACCTTAACAATATCTATGAACAGATGTCAGCTGTCCACCTTTTGTCTTTGTAAAAGAAGTATAGAGAAAAACTGAAAATGGAGTCAGGCTTGGTACTAGTCAGTATACACTATCAGTATAGATTAATTCCAGAACTGGAAGACTCACAAGTAAGAACAATTAATCAAGTATAGTAACAAATGAACCATGGGGATTGATTAAAAAAGTTACAGTGTACATTTTCGTATTAAAAGATTGATCAACTTACAGAAACAAGAGATTGATCTTTAGTTGGTAAAATTTATGACGATATGGACTTTTTCTGTATGATGATGCTCACCTCTGTGGCCCTCTCTTGCAGCGACATGCAGAGCATCGAATCCGGACTTGTTCTTCCGGGTGAGGCTGTCCTTGTCGGAGTGCTTGAGCAGCTCGACGACGATGTCAAGAAACCCCTTCTCGGCAGCGATGAAGAGCGCGGTGGCCTCCATCTCGTTGGTCTCGTTCACTATAGCGGCGCGGATCTCGGCGACCTCGCTGTCGAAGTCCTCGCCGGTGCCGGTCATCTGCGCGTCGATCTCGGCGATGATCTGGCGCACGGCCTCGAGGTCCCCGCGCTGCGCGGCGAGGTGGAGCTCCGTGTCGTTGTGGCGTCCCGTGACCTGCTTGACGTACTTCTTCCGCCCGGCCTGGTCCATCCGCTTGCCGGAGTTGGAGAGCACCAGCACCGGCGCGGCGGAGGCGGCCGCGGCCGTCGGCGACGGCGACGGCGACGAGCTGTCCTGCAGCCGGTTGCTGGAGCCGGACATGACCAACACGGGGCCCCTCACAGGCGCCGGCGACGGCGACGACGCCGGGGAGGACTGGTCCAGGCGGTTGCTGGAGCGCGACATGACGAGCACCGGGCGCGACTGCGAGTGCGACTGCGACGACGGCGACCCGGCCGGCGACTGGTCCAGGCGCTTCCCGGAGAAGGACATGACGAGGCCCGGGCGCTTGGCCAGCGGTGGCGGCGACTGGTTGTCGAGCCGCTCCCCGGACCCGGAGGCGCCCGCGCTCGACGCCGGCGACGGCGCCCCCTCCTCCGAGCCCGGCGACGCCGGCCCGATCTCCAGGTCGGCCATCCCTGCGCGCAGCACAACCCGAGGTGAGCGATCCCTCAGCGAACGATCGACGGAACTCGAATCGGCACGGAGCAATCAAGGGCGGCGGGCACCTTTGCCGGAATCGGCGGCGGCCATGGCGGTCGTCGTCGGGCAGCTACGGGCGGGCCGGAGGCATGGGACGGCGGGAATGGGAGGTGGGGAGGCGGGCCGCGGATAGCACGGAAGCGACGGGGTGGAGGAGGAGGAAGGCGGAGGAGTGCAGAGGGCGACACGGACGGGAGGGATCGCGCTCGGCCGAGCGCTCGCTCCTGTGTGTGGGGTGGGCTCGCGTCGCGGTGTTCTGTGTGCAGTGTATGTGTGTGATGAGGGAATGGGAGCGCAGCGGCGTTGGTTGGGTTGGGTTGGGTTGGTTTTCCCCCCGCTTCCGCTGTTGTTTATGTGGCTGGCTAAGCCTGGTGCGCCAGGCCACCTGCCGGTGTGCGTTGCATATGGCCATTTGTCGCTATCCCTCCCCACGAATAATTATCTCTCCTATTTTCGTGCAAGTGCCTGTCAGGCTCACATGGGTTTGTTAATACCACTAGATGAATACGTATTGAATACATCCGTGTAAACGTAACATTAAGCATGCGGTAATTTAGGTGTTTCATTGCAGCTAAAACGAATCTGTGTTCTCAACATATACCTCTACACTCTAAATTTAGGTGTGTAGCAACAAAGCTATGTATGTACCTAGAATCGATGGAATGGTATACAACTTGTAATGGATGGAGTATTATTTATCATTCGAGCTATATTTCCATGCTAGACTATAGAGAGAAATCATGTTGTGAGAGCGTTCTTATGCCACAACGTCTACTAAAAAGAAATCATGTTGTGAGAGCGTTTTCATGCCACAGCACATCACTCTATGGTTGCTCTAGCATGTTGTCAGGTGAAGGATATGTAGCTTTGGCCTAAGAAGTGACATGCCAAATATCAGTAGCAGCTTGCACCCATGTCTAGGATGGTAATGGCAACAACAAAGATGGTCTCGGGGGCAATGTCATCATATACATCAGAGTGCTCAGTCGTGGGATAAAGAACACAAGTGGGTATCCAATACTCATATGTTTCGTAGGTGAGCTAGTTTAGTACATAACAAAACTAATTATATGGCATTGCTACTCTAGTTCATTTTAAGTAAGTTTCATACGGGACTTGCAGCCTATTGGGATTTGGATTGTAAGTTTTTTATATGTAACTGATCATTTTGCCATGATCATTGTATATTTAAGGATCACACGTAAATCAAATAATTTGGTAGGGATAGATTGAGCATTCTTTTTTTTCGAGAATGGACCGTTGGTTCGTATTGCTTTAAGAGAAATTAGAAGATAAATTGAGCATTCTAGTTGAAATAATATTTTCCACTTATTATTCTTGTGATTATCAAGTCTTATCAAGGAGGTAAAGTTAGAGCATCTCCAATAATTCTCACGATAATAATTGGTAAATCAATGATGTTTTTCAAGTGGACAAAAAAAATACTAGGAGCATATTTATTAGGCTCGTCCAACATTTGTTTTTGAAACAACTGATTTCTAAATATAGAAGATAGTTTTGCATTGCGGATCCTAAACTGTTTATAAATCACCCCCAATCACTTTTTTCTTTTCTACATAGAACACTATTCTATCCCTTATTTTTCTGTATTTTTCCACCTTAGATTGGCGGATACACCGACGTGAGGTATTTCAGTGTGATTGAAATAGATTGGAAGTTGAGATAGGGAGTTTTTCTTCGTGTTCGTCGTACCTAGTGGCTCCCATTAGTGGCTCAAATCTCCAAGTCTCAAAGCGCGATGCCACGATCTGGCCAAAGGAATCATCCGCCTTGGGTGGTGGAAGTGGATGGTGGGGAGAATCCCGAATCGTTGCGGGCCTCGGTCCTCATCATTCGTCTGGGTCTCCGACCCCGCCCGCCGCCGCGGTCGCTGCTGCGAAACGCACGTGCAGTTCTGTGCCGCGTGCCGGCAGCTAGCCCGGGACGCGCCATCCGGCATCCGCCAACCGCCATGCGCAACGCGCATACCGAGCACACGTTCTGTCTTCATCTTTATTATAATGGCAGACTGAGCTTTCCAATCAAAAGAACAGTAAAAAGGCGATCGAGACGTCCAGCCGGTAAAGACGTGTCTATCCAAACAGAGATCAAGCGAGAAACCACAGGGGACAAGGCCCACGCACAGCGTCACGGCGAGGCTCAGTATTACAGTACATTAACCCGGTTTCGCATCTCGCCCTGGATTCTT
Organism: Bothriochloa decipiens; assembly: GCA_023333625.1. Lineage (NCBI taxonomy): Eukaryota > Viridiplantae > Streptophyta > Magnoliopsida > Poales > Poaceae > Bothriochloa > Bothriochloa decipiens. The sequence continues at coordinate 15,717,462 of CM041629.1, read as the reverse complement.
GACGTGCTCAGCTTATCTTGACTTGCTTTGCCGGTTGGTGAGGTCAACGATCCACTCCCCGACCGGCCAGACCGATAGCAGCAAGGGACCCCGGTGGGCAGACACGTCATATTGTTGTCAGTGCAGTTATAACAATGGTGGGGCTGCTGAGAAAACTGAAAGCTCCCGAGAGGGCGGCGACCGTCGATGTGATCGAGTTGAAAGCTGAAACTCCTTTGATGGCGGTGAGTAGCATTGTAGTACACTAGTACATGACTACTCGAGTCTTCAGTCTCCAAGCAGAAACACGCTGATTCAGAATTCAGAAACAGGGAGTCGCCACACCCAAACAAGACGAGTCCGCGCACCCAAACGAGACGAGTCCGGCGAAGAGGCTCAGTATTTTTTTGGGGTGCAAAGAGGTTCAGAATTTGTGTATGTGTGTTTCAGGGATAGACTAAGAATTTGCGTGCCTTGTTGATGCAACGTTTTGGGCCCTCTAACTCCAACAAGGCCCTATTAAAGCAGATGTTTTGGGCCTTGTTATCCAGTGAACTAATACTGCCTTTCATAGGGTACTCCTTGGACCACAACTTCCGCATGGCATGGGAAGTAATTTTGTGTGAGCTCTTTTCTCATCTGATACACTGATGCTTTGCAATGGAAATACAATTACCTCATATAAACGATAGACTATTATTATTGTAAATGAATGCTATCGTATCGTTGATGTGGACAACTCAATAGGTGAAAAGCTTTATACATAGTTTCAAAAAAAAAAGCTTTACAGTAATGAAGAAGAAATCCCAACTATGGAGTAAAAAAAGACTAAAAGCGCTAGCTAATCAAATAGTAGAGCGTGTGGCCTTTATTTCTAAGAATGGGAAGTTATTGAACTCCCAACCTCGGGGTATAGCACTAGCTAGGTCTTTGCAGAGAATCAAAATCACTAGCAAGTTACATGGGCCTTGTTTAGATTGCGAAAATTTTTTAACTTTACTACTGTAGCACTTTTGTTTGTATTTGATAAATATTGTCTAATCACGGACTAACTAGACTCAAAAGATTCGTCTCATGATTTATAACAAAACTATACAATTAGTTATTTTTTACCTATATTTAATGTTTCATGCATGCGTCTAAAGATTGATGTGATGAAGAGAGAGCGAAAAAACTTGTTTAAGTGGCATCTAAACAAGACCAGGTGTATTTTCCATTTCTCATTCAGTTCTAACTTTTTCATTATTTTTATTTTCTTGCAGAGGCTCTAACATCATGCAAAGCCCCAGCAAAATATCGGGTGCCTGTGCCTCCACCACAACCCCTGCTATCGGCTAGCCCAACACTACCCATGCACATGTTCTCAGGAGCCAAAAAAAAAAAGAATAAAAGCAATGGATGAGCAAGTATGAGAACAAGAAAAACATCGAAGATGTCTAATGCCTTTTCTCGATGAGGATGTTCCTTCAGATATGGCATCAATAGGTCAAATTCTCATCATCTCAAGCAAACATAATGGCTGCTCTCTTTGGTACACTACCATCATTATCAACAGCTGATATCTGAATTTCAGTTTTATCTTTGATCTTACAACATCGCTGGTGGTGATCGATCAACGAAGCCTACCCATCGCCAGCGTGCTGTTTTAACAAGACCACTTGCCTTTATCAAGCTTACCAAACGACGTGACTGATCGTTGAACTTCTCATCTTCTTCCAAGCAACGCTATTTGCAAAATAAAATAAGTCTTGACACGTTCGCTTTCTGCAGTACAGTGTTAGGAATTTTCCCTATAAATAAGTAACACAAAAGTGGGAAAATCAGAAAAGGAAAAAACAAAATAATCGACCACAGTGGGAGTCGAACCCACGACCTTCTGATCCGAAGTCAGACGCGCTAATCCACTGCGCTATGCGGTCGTTGTGCGATACTTCTTTTGTCTAAAGTTATATAACAGAAAACAGTTCGGACACAGAAGCAAAGAGAAGAGAGAACGATTCCACACGCACGTGCGGCATCTGCGGGGGACAAGCCACAGCGGCAGGAAGAATCGCATTCGATTCCGCAGCTGCCGGGGGGCCCAACCGCCTCTCACTTCGCCACCACTCCTCCCCCTCCGGCGGCGAGAAGGCGCCGCGCCCCGCCCACCCCACCTGGCCATGAAGCAGCTGCACCGGCAGGCTAGCATGAGCAAGCAGCACCGCCCGCACCAGCACCACCACCGCGCCTCCCTCTCCCGCACCCTCGCTTCCTACCTCCTCCGCGAGCAGCGCCTCCTCTTCGTCCTCCTCGGCTTCCTCCTAGCCTCCTCCTTCTTCTTCTTCTACCCGTCCGTCAACCCGCATTCCTCCTCCGCCACCAATAGTTTCGCCGCCGCCATCGCCAGGAAAACAATCCCCCGCGTCTCCGCCTCCGCCGCCGCCGCGGCCCGCCGTCTGCCCGTCGGCGTCCGGAAGCCCTCCCTGCGCGTCGTCGTCACTGGCGGCGCGGGGTTTGTCGGCAGCCACCTCGTCGACAAGCTCCTCGCCCGCGGGGACAGCGTCATCGTCGTCGACAACTTCTTCACGGGGCGCAAGGACAACGTCGCGCACCACCTCGGCAACCCGCGGTTCGAGCTCATCCGCCACGACGTCGTCGAACCCATTCTTCTAGAGGTCGACCAGATCTACCACCTCGCCTGCCCCGCGTCCCCCGTGCACTACAAATTCAACCCCATCAAGACCATCATATCCTTTCCGTTCCCTTGTGCCGCGCGTAATTCGTCCACATCCTCACAGGAATTGGATTCAATATATTTGTCTTTATTGATTTATTTATGGACACGTTTTCGACTTCTTCAATGTCAGTTCTATTCTATGATGCACATTTCACATGAGTTGAAGGTGGGTGTGCGGGTGGGATTTGTAGTTTTGTGCCTGCGTTTGTTTTGTCTGCCTTTTTTTTTTCCCAATTGTTTCCTTAACCAACTATGCACAAGACAAATGTCATGGGGACCTTGAACATGCTTGGACTGGCAAAGAGGGTCGGGGCCCGGTTCTTGCTGACTAGTACCAGTGAGGTTTATGGTGATCCTCTTGAGCATCCACAGAAGGAGAGCTACTGGGGCCATGTCAATCCCATAGGTGTGCTAATTTTGTCATAGTTTCGGAGTATGCCCCATTCGAGTCTCACCAGTCCGATGCATTGTGATATAACTCACTGTGTTATAATTGTGCAGGTGTTAGGAGCTGTTATGATGAGGGGAAGAGAACAGCTGAAACTCTTACCATGGATTACCACCGTGGTGCTGGTGTTGAGGTAAAGGTTCAGTTTCTGATTATGGATTGGTCTAACAAAGGTTATCTTGTTAGCAATATGAACTTTTATCAGTATTTAATAAGCTCTAAAACTATTTGCGTGTCAGTATTTGGTATGTTCTGCAATTGAACTAGATGCAATTATTGACTTTGAGGTGGCATTCATATGCGTTATTTTGGGGTCCAAATGTCAAATATTGAGCACAAGTGATCCATTACCGTTTCTTCAGTTTTTTACTAGGACATGGCTTGGTTGGAAAAATGAATATTATGTGGCATTAAAGCCAGCCAACCACCTCCCCCCC
>CM041629.1:15660178-15683699 GCA_023333625.1 Bothriochloa decipiens | reverse complement strand
CCTTGATGCATCGAGACGGAGTAACAAGTATATATATCTATATAACAGAACTCTTTAATTGATTATGTACCAAGTTCGCCATCTATCTTTCTCTTGCAGTTTGGAAACTTATTTCCCCTGTTCCAATTGAAAAATACTACTGTAGGACATTAGATGCTGACCAGTACCAGTACAGTTTTTACTTCACACTATCACCTTGCTAATATATCCTTTTCCCAGAAGCATATTGAAAATGGTATCCATTGTAGTATCGACATCAGTTACTGGTATTTCAATAATATTATAACTCTGTTACTGGTATTTCAATAATACTAGTAGTGTTCGGAAAAAAATGTTATACTTAAGAATCAGGCTTGTATGATATGTTATGTATTTATCCGATAAAGCCTAATCGCTATAAGCTTATTCTTTAGAAAGTTTTGTTTCTTTGTTAAGATGGAAATATTTTGCGCCTACTGTTTGTAGAGTTCCTTATGTTACTATCATATATGAATGTATGATTGGAGCAGTACTTTGGACTAGGTGCAAACACTTTATAATTCTTTGTGATATTATTTCCATTGGTATTACTCCTGGAATACATGTTACTGTGATTTTACCAAATGCTGCTGTAGTTGGCTGTTGGCAAACTGTTGCCACGCCTATTCAGTCCTACCAGTGGAAAACTGTTTTCAATCCTAGTAGTTATTCCGTCCAAATAATAAGCTACATGGCAGGATATCCCATAGGCTCCTGGTATTATCAAAGCTTTTATCGTTGTTTGCACAAATGTCCTGTCCTTTGTATTTTAGAGTCAATGGGTCCTATTTTATTTTTCAGATGATGAAGTTCAGGAACTTGTAGAGGTCTCCTCTTCCAATCTCCGGCGGGTTCCCTATGTCCACCACCGCAATCAAGCTGGGGTCGAGCTCCGTCCACGACTCCGCAGCGGTCGGAGGCTGCAATACTCTGCGGGAGCGCATGCTTCTGCAACCAGAGGACTACATCAGCTCCGTCGAGAAGTGCACACGGAACCTGTGGGTCGTCGACGGCAATTCATTTAGGCGACGCTTGGTCACCTACGTACCAGAGCTTTACAAGATCTTCGACGACATCCTCATGTATGCTGCCGAGAATAAGCAGCACGACCCTACGATGAACTCCCTCAGCGTGGATATCGACGTCGCCGAGTGCCGCATCTCCGTCTACTTCAACGGTCGAGGCGTGCCGATCGAACTCCACCCGGTGGAGGGCATATACATGCCGGAGATGGTTTTCCGCGACGTCAGCAACTTCGAAGAGACTGCCGGCGGGAGGAACAGCAACGGCGTCAAGTTGGCCAACTTATTCTCTACGGAGTTCACCATCGAGACCGTCGACAACCGCCTTCAGAGGAAGTACAAATAGGTGACATATTTCAACTGTCCTCTTTAGCTTTCATCACATACTCGCTGTTAAATTTTGGGATATTACGAATCTCCTTGATGTTTCAAGATATCCATCTGGATTCCTCTTTTCTTTTCTTTTTTCTTCAGAAAATCTTTCGTAGGTCCTTAAAATAAAACACAACAAATAACAGAATGAGAAAGTTCGTGTACGAGATGCGTTTGTCAGTGAATTATATATCATAAAAGATATGGTATTAGGCCGGCAAAATAGTTTATCTTCACAAAAGATTTGTTCATCAACCAAGAGATTGCCTAGGGTCACTGATGTCGGGTGCACAAAGATCATCAGTTGTGTGACTGGATGAAAACTGATATCACCAATATTAGATTTGTTTTCATATTTCTATTTGGATTCAAATTTGGATTGTATCAGCTATGTCGGATAGGATACGATTAGGCATTGTCATCATTAAAATGCGATTTGAGTATTCGGATATGGACAGATGTGGTCAGAATATATCCACCATTTTCACAATGCCACCTTCCTGGTGCACACATTTTCATTCTAAAGTGACACCAAATGTACTTTGCTGCTGGAGAGCCCTGGTAGAGCAGTTAGGTAGGTAGGAAATTTATAGTTCAGTGTATTGTATTGACCCCTTATTTGTTTATGTTTTCATATGAACTTTTGCCCAAAATTCAGCAAGCCTTCCCCATCTGAAATTATGGATGAGATATTAGAAAAATGAACACTGCATCATATACGACCAGGCAATCTGGTTTGCAATTCAGGGTTTTGCAGGACTCCGAGGTATAAGCGTAGATTAATCCCAATCGTAGGATGGAGCAGACTTATGTGAAGCAATTTCCTTTAGATTCTCTATCTTGAGTCAATAATTTTATACAGTGCATAATGACACTTGGATATTTTTTTCAAATTTTCTCGGACAACATGGGAAAGAAGTCAAGAGCCTGAGATAACTGTTAGCTTGCTGGGGGCTAACTCAACAAGGATCATATTCAAGCCTAATCTGGCCAAATTTCACATGACTCGGCTTGATGATGATGTCATAGCCCTCATGAAGAAGAGAGTTTGTGATATGGTGGGCTTTCTAGGCATGACCGTTCAGGTTAAATTTAATGGCAGATGATTCAACCCCCGGAGAGTTTCTCAGATTACGTCTTTGTTTATCTTCGACTGCATCAGAAGGCAGAAAAGAAGTGCTTGTACAGATTTCAAACAACATCTATTTCAAATTTGTTATGTGTGCAAGTGTAAGTTAGTATTGATTGTGTTACTAATCATTTGATTTGAAATTTTCTTTCTTTCTTTCAGGACCTGGGAGAGGTTTAATCATTTGGAGGTATGTGTCACTCAAAGTGACGGAACTTTTCAGCAGGTAAATTTGGGTTTTAATGCTTGAACCTTGGCTTCTATTGCGTTTTTCAACTCTAGCCGACCCCAACTTGTTTGGGACTCAAGGCTTTGTTGTTGTAGCGTATTGTGATGTGTTTACTCACCTACTGTTACAACTTGCACAATTTTTGTGTTACAGGTTAGCTTTGCAAACAAGTTTGCAACCACTTCAGGAGGCACACATGTGGATTATGTGTTAGATCAGCTCATGACCCAGCTTGTGAAGATATGCAGCAGGGTGTTAAAATTAAGGAGAGTGATGTTGAAAAGAGCGAAATCAAAAGGCATTTGTGGGTCTTTGTTAATGCGACCGTGGATAACCCTACTTTTCGTTCCCCAACTAGGGATGCATTGACCACACCTCTGTCGAGCTTTGGTTCAAGCTGTGAGCTTACAGAACTGTTTCTTGATGATGGTATGTGACGTTCTAGTGGCCTGATTGCTTAAGTTTTGCTATAGCACACTCATTCTTTATGTTATTGTAGTTTATCAATTGATTATTGGCGAATTGACCCCTTGGAGTATATCATCACAAGCCAGGAAAGCTTCGAAGAGAAGTGCTCTCCGCAAGACCTCAGTCTGATATAGCCTGCCACATATATCAGTAATCAGTGTATTGGTTATAGTCATTGTGGTTTGAGTTCTTAGGAGATCAAGCTAGGAGGTTGGTTATATGATGGATTAGAGGTTTTATTATGTATGTAGGAATTGAAGTATTGGAGTAGTTATTCTAATTCTCTGATGGAGAGATCTCTCTAAACCCTAGCTCTGTTGATAGCTTCCTCTTGAATGACATGAATTATTATGAATTAGGGTTTCAACCTAGGGGGTAGGGCCTTGCTTATATAGCCTCCTCAAATGCACCAGAGCCCTCAGATCAAACCGATTTTCATGCATGGCTTAGATTCATCTTCAAAGGTGGTTAGGGGCAGGATCCACGAGCTCGGCCCTATTAGCCAGGAGGTAGGGCAGACGCCCAACTGGTCAGTGATGGTGCCCTGGCCAACTGACAGGTGGGGCCCATCTTGAGGGGTTTGCCTTCCCGTGTATTCTAGAGTCTTCTTTCAGATGCGTGAGTCTTTCTCTCTATGTAAACATGACATGTGGACCTTCTTTGATCATTTTTTGATAATTCCATGCAGAAATAGACATTCACCAAAACTTGTAGATCGAAAATTATCAGTTAAAATCCCTAAGTCTATGGTGATGTTCATTTTAAGTCCTTTATCTCTTCTAACTGATAATTAAAATTGATAGTTAATTACTGTCAACACTAGGTGAACTAGAGGGTGAGTCATGATATCAAAGAAGGAAGGCAGAAACACCAACTCAAAGCTGACAAGACATTGGACCACATCCTTCTGCAGCTGAGCTACATCCAATGGATTGATTGCCTTCTAAGAAATTACATTGAGGAATGCAAACAACTTCATGATGGATAATCGTACATTTGGAGGTAGTATTCCTCTTCATGCAACAGGAAGCAATTCTGTCATAAGCATGTGGCAGTCATGAGACTTCAGGTTTATAAATTTCTTGTCTTGAACATTTATTATACTCTTTATATTCGAGGAGTATCTAGATGGGACCTTGATTCTGTGTAGGCATTCAAACATGATTTCCTTCTCTTCTTTGCTAAAAGTGTAGCTAGCAGGACTGAGGCAATGGCGCCCATCATCTGTTTTCTCTGGATGTAGATTGTCTCGTTGATTCATACGTTGCAGGTCATGTCGTGCTTCTAGTGTGTCCTTAGGCTTCCTATACACATCCATGTAGCCTTGCAGGTTCACACAAAGATTCTTCGTCAGGTGCATCACATCAATCGCGCTGCGTACCTCTAGGACTTTTCAGTACGGTAGCTCCCAAAATATGGACTTCTTCCACATGTCGTTGGAAGAAAACGACGATAGCCCAAGTACACGACCTTTTGACATTTTTTAAGAATACACCTCTAATGTCATAGAAACAATGTGTGCATGCATTATATCCCTTGTTTGACTATCCTGAAAGATTACTAAGAGCTGACCAGTCATTGATTGTAACGAACAACAACGCACACATGTTAAAGTGTTCCTGTTTGTACTCATCCCACACACGTACACCTTCGATCTTCCATAACTCCAGAAGTTTGTCAACTAATGGCCTCAGGTACACATCAATGTCGTTGCCTTGGTCCTTGGATGAGCACTGACATCATAATGAACTTTCACTTCATGCACAACCATGGTGGAAGGTTGTAGATACATAGAGTTATGGGCCAAGTGCTATGACCGCTGCTCTGCTCCCCGAAAAGATTCATACCGTCCGTACTCAATGCAAACCTTAGGTTTCTTGCGTCTTCTGCAAACTCGGGAAACTCTCTGTCTATTTCTCTCCACTAGGACCCATCAGCGGGGTGTCTTATCATATTATCTACCTTATGGTCTTCTTTGTGCCAACGCAGTAACTTTGCATGATCTTTGTTTCTAAACAAACGTTTCAAGCGTGGTATTATAGGAGCATATCACATCACCTTGGTAGGGATTCTCTTTTTGGGACGTTCTTCGTTGGCCTCCCCCTCAACATCACCAATGTCATCTCGCCTGATCTTATACCACGATGCATGGCATACCGGACATCATCTAATTTCTCCAACTCCTCGTCGTGGTAGAGGATGCAGTCATTAGGGCACACATCTATCTTCTAGATTTCTAATCCCATATGGCAAAGGATCTATTTTGCTTCGTATGTCATGGCGGGCAACTCATTATCCTTCAGAAGCATCTTCATTTGGATACTCAGTGACTCCCCAAACCCCTTGTCTGAGACATCATTTTTTGCCTTCCATTTTAGCAATTCTAGTGTGGTACCTAACTTTTTCTGCCCCTCTTCATATGTCGGGTATAACAATTTCTTGTGATCCTCAAGCATACATTTAAACTTTTTCTTCTCCTTTTCGAGTTCACAATCTCTTTGTGCGTCACAGATAGCCTGAACAAGATCGTCGGGTGGCTCATCTTCTGCTACTACATCTTCTTCATCTTCTCCCATTGCAGTGTCACCATAGGCATCAGTGTATTCAGTGAAGCCATGAATAATATTGTTGACATCCCCTTCTTCTTCTTTGTCTTCTTCCATCATAACATCGTGTTCTCCGTGCTTAGTCCAACAAATATAGTTTGGCATGAAACCTGACCTAAACAAGTGTTCATGAATGACCTTTGAGCAAGAATAATCCCTCTCATTCCTGTATATGACACATGGGCCTGACATAAAACCATTCCGCATGTTTGCCCTGGCCAGATTTAGGAAACCATGCACGTCCGTCATGAACTCTGAGGAGCGATGGTCAAAGTTGTACATCCAATGTCGATTTATCTGCATTACATGACACATACACCACATGAAAAGAGATCCCAAATTAATTAGTCTCCATCATTCAACATGATTACACTAAAAGCATGATTTTATTTCATCCTACATACAAATGTGCACAACCCCAAGTATCACTAGACAAAGTAATAAACCTACAATGCACTTCAACAGAAAAAGGATTTCACGACCAATTCCAACTAAAACAGACAGATCATCAATGGACTTCTCCTCCTTGCTCACTGCCTCATTATCCACACTGCCAGCCTCCTCGTAAGGCGCAATAGTCGCCTCCTTCTTATGCTGGCTCGCTAACACATCATCATCCACACCAGCACTCTCATCTGCCGCTAATGCCTCCTGGTCCGTAAGATACTGTTTAACATGAGTCACAACGCTTCCTCCCAGTACAATCCCTTGCACGATCCTGTGCCATCCCATTAAAATTACAACAGCATAAATGAGAAGACTGTTAATTAACTGAAATCATCACGATAATTGGCTACAAACCATAAAGTAGGTAACATGACAAAATAAACAACTCATGTTGCGATCCGGACACGTGTAGAAGATACGACCATTGTTGACACCCTCCTTCCTCACTAGGTACTCTCTTCTTCTTACACTTGCTGCACTGAACAAGCGGGAGGTCCGGCCTCAGTCGCCTAGGTTGACATGAGCCTGAAGAACCCAAAGCGGTCGCCATATTTTCTCCATCACTATACTCATTTTCACCAACTATTATGAATTTCTAATTTATGAATATATAAATTAAAGGTGCATTTTTGACACTAGCAATCAAAGGTGCATTGAAGATAGTTTTCATGAATGATTGTAGCTTTCTTCATCAGACTATACAACTAGCAAACAATTTTTAGCTCAAATGGCATACAAATATCAAGAAACGTCACTATTTGTTTTTATTCTACAAAAACCACAAATCCCTCTTTTCTAGACCACGAAATAAGAAATGACATGGATGAATCATAAGAGGATGAAGTTTCTAACCTTTAAAACCAAAAAAAAGGTGGGAGAGTCCATAAAAATCGAAGATGGCCGAAGAGGATGAAGAAGACGTGCCGGCGACGAGCAAGAACAGAGAGCTGCTAATGGCTCGGGCTGGGGGAGAAAGAAGGTGGTATTTATGCCGACGCTTTTAGTCTAGGTTTGTGTCTAGAACCCAGACTAAAGGTCAACCTCTAGTCGCGGTTTGTGCCACATACCGCAACTAAAGATATAGTCTCGGCTGGCAGCTGCAACCGGAACTAGAGAAGGATCTTTAGTCCCGGTTGGTAGCTCCAATCGGGACTAACAAAGCCTCACCTATCACCGGTCTGCAAAAGCTGCTTCCGAAGCCATTGGAATGCGCTTTAGTACCGTTTGGTGACACCAACCCCCGGCCAAAAAATGGCCGGGATTAAAGACCTATTCAAAAGTCATTTCTCTACTGGTGATTGGACAGAACGAGATGGCCTTCCCTTGGCCTCTCGGTACATGTTATATACGGCAGAGAACAACGTGGCATTTATAGTGGAGGTTTGTTAGAACAAACTCAATAAATATCTCTCAACAATCTACAAACCGTATCTACACGGCATGAACCTAGACGCAGCTAGGTGATATACATGAACAAGATTATCCTTGACATGGAGAAGTACAATTTTATCGCTGCAGACGCCTGGGAACGGTTCATGAAACAAAAACAAACTGAAGAAGTAAAGAAGAAGGGTAAGGAATAGTTCTCTGCGCTTGCAAAGAGGAACATTAAACCTCACCATCTAGGAATGATAGGGTATATCACTACCGATATGGCAGGCGAAAGAAAGGGCGGTATTTCGCCAAAAGGAAACACTCTCCTAACTAGGGAGATCGATCCTATTGCGTATGTAAATAAATAATATGCGCGCGCGTGCTAGTATACATAAGTATACAAATAAATAAAAAGAACAACAGAATTAAGGGAACTTATATCTTTATTAATTATTTGGAGAATTACAATGTACATATTTTCACGAGATTTACATCATACTAGTGCAAAGGGCGCGCACTTGCGCTCCTGGCTAGAGGTTAATGTGTTGGAAAATATAAGTTCACACACTAAAGTACTACAATACCTTGGCGCGTGTATAAAGAGACGGTAGGTGCCGTAAAAATTCAGAGATAAATTGATACACATATTTTCTAGATTATATATTGACGGTTAACTTAGTAATGTCAGAACAATACATAGACTATATATGTCAGGCATTACAGTAATTTTTTTTGTAGACCGTGCTGTACAAAGATGTTTTATACACTGGGTAGTATGATTTAAGAAGTTTAGAGAAACATTGTATGCAGGCTGGAGGCTTCGCTGCTGCTCTTTCTTGCCGAGTTTGTCCATACAACGGAAATTAGGTGGCTATAGGAAGAAAAATGGAACTTGCCACCTCAACGCGATTGCACATGTGGCTGAAAAAAAATGGCTGTTATGTAGGGGTAAAATAAATTTGAAAGTGAGAAAAATATGAAACATTACCTCAGTTTGGTTATTGCCATTATTTACCTCAGTTTGGTTATTGCCATTTCCTATATATATTAGTATGTGTCTATAGTACTTAAATAGATTGCATAGAAAGGTGTCTCACGGTAGGAAGGAATTTGTGCATGCAAATCACAGGATAAGACCCGTGGGCTTGTCTATGGTGTAAGACCTGTAGGTGAACATATTAGGAGAGTATTTTGTAGAATATTTGAACATGTGGACAAGAACACAAAAGGGCCAATATGGCCAGGGCACTGGATGAATTGTTGTACCAGGATGGACATGTGGACAAGAACACAAAAGGGCCAATATGTAGGCCAGGGCACTGGATGAATTGTTGCACAAGGATGGACATACCTTTTCGAAATTACACAGGTAATCAAAAGCAATGTTCAAATATGGGGTATGCCTTAGCAATTTCGGGTGGTATTGGAAGATAATGTGCAGTTCCTCCTCGCCACTGGCCCTTGCTGTGTTGATGGTTTAGGAAATCAAACATTAATCGGATGGTACCTGAAGTGCTGCCACGCGGCAAACAAAAGCATGAATCTACTCATTTTCTCAACGAAATAGTCTTTAGAGAAAAAGAACACTTGTTCTGAACATAAAGTGTGTGTCCCTGTTACTCTAAGCGATATGGTTAAGGCATGGCTAAAGTTTAGGTTCCAAACTTTTGCTAGCTAAACTTTATCTGGGTGGATCCAAATAAGGCAATGCTTTGGGAAAACTTCAAACTAAAATCTGTGCATTTGGCGTGGTGTTCCTAGTATTTCTTAAAGTAAACTGGTGTATTGTGATGTGGTTGCCCATTCACCCCATGGGATAGAATAATAATAACTGAAAGGAACTTACATCTCCATGACTGAAAATGAAAGAATGTAAAATAAAGAACTGGCAACTGTAGATGAGTCTATTAAAAAATAGAATGGTGTTTTAACAAATCAACTACAACCATTATTCTCCAAACATATGAGTTAGTTCTGAAGGTCTTTATGTAATTCATGACTCCTATTCTTTCACTACAGGAAGCAAGGATACTGACCAAGTTTTGCTTGTCATAGGCATGCAAAATAGCACCGATGGATCAGTAAGAAGCTATACAGTTTTGCCACTTTGGGCCAGTTATATACGTATACTTAATATATCGAGCAGTATCGCAGACAACAACGGTAATGAATCGGAGTGAATGATAAGAAATCTGAGTCAAGAAATAAGCAACATCGATGCAAACAGTATGACAATTAACAAAGTCCAAATGACATTACCTCGCATAACAGTCGATAAAACAGTAGATGTATTGTTGTGCTAGATTCCCACTGCATGCTGCCAGCCATTCAGGGACCCCAAATATTTTGATGAATGAGAAACCTCGATGATCCCACTGTGTACCTTGCATGGTAAGAGAAGAAAAGAGGACCTCCTCTATGAAGTCAAATGAAAGGAATCACAGGACAACAGGGACAAATGAGACGAAATAGAATCGATAAAGAGGAACTAACATGATGTGAAGAAATATTCAGAGATAACAATATTGATGATAACTATTATTGATCCAAGGTGGCAAAGAAAGTATGTATTGTATATTGGAGTACCGGTACTGACTAATGAAATGAGGCACTAACAAACTTCAAGAGAGCACATACTTGACGAATGATGGCCCACCACAAGAACATTGCTTAAGCAACCAGGTTGAACCATAAAGAATTAAAGACACAACGTGGTGTCCCTATAATAAAGTTCATGTCTCTGAGAAAGTAATACAAATCATCCTGAATGAAGCAACACAACTCATTTTAAGCCAAACCACAGATCTGATTATAGTCCAAAAATAAAAAGGCTATAATAAAGTTCATGTCTCTGAGAAAGTAACACAAATCATCCTGAATGAAGCAACACAACTTATTTGAAGCCAAACAACAGATCTGATTATACTCCAAAAATAAAAAGGCTAATAGAGAATAAGAAACATAAACATGGCATTATATTTCTCTCACTACAGCTCAGTTCGCTATAGCCCTTTAAGTGGAGAGGAAGCTAGACTGTTGTGTAATTATGGGGAAAATGTGGACCTCGCTATACCTTATGCAGCGAGTTTGTGGGGCAGCAATGCAGTACCACTCCTGTCAGGCAACAATGGACCTAGCCTGTAATAACAGGAATATATGAGCAATTCTTTTGACGAATCTAGCAGCAAACAATATTGAAACTAAGATCTGTACAGAACAGGCTGTAAAAATAGCAAAAATAAACAATGGTGTCTTAGTAGTCATAGGTGAAGCATCAATCCTACCGATAAAAGTAGCAGTGCACACAATTCTCCAATCAGCTTAGTTTCTTTTTAGCTGAAGTGCCTATCGAACTCTTACGCCATCACCATAAATAAATATGTACCAGGCTAAAGTTTGCCGTAATAGTTGGATTTCATCAAAGTTTTGGCTTCATTCCATGTTTTTTGCACATAGTAGAAAGTACAATGCTTATGTTAGCATGTGCGGGAAGACATAAAGAGATTTTGCAGTACAATCGTAGGTAGCATGTTAAACCGGGAAAAAAAACAAAAAAGACAAACTGACCATTCTGTCTAATTAATCTTAAGGTAGTATGCACCAAAATACACACTGGAATAACAATTGTACTTCTGAATTCACAATGGAATAGCAATCATACTTTTAGAAATGCAGTCTGGTTTTATGAGAATTTGTTGGATTTCTTGGATTATTCATAACTAAACATCGATCATTGGATTATCGCTATAATCATTAAAATTTTGTAATGACCCAATATAATTTGTTGTCTTGTCCAATTCCTTTTTCGATTCAGCAACCTCTAGTTGCAGCATTCTTTGAATGGTTTAATGGCACATTGAAAGCAAATAGGTTAATCAAGACTCATAAAAGTATAAGATACTTGACATCATTAGTCAACAACAAATCAGAGTTCATGTATTCACTAACAGCGGCCTCATAGGTATTGTATAATAGTACCTTGCCACCTTTGTAAACATGCCAGTGATTTGTGCACAAGACGAGGTAGGAATGTTAAATTTCATTGGACAGTAAAGCACGAAGACAGGAAAACCAAAAATAAAATGGCACAACCAAGAAAGTGATATATGCTACTATATCTATATGTGTAGGCATACATTCAGGTACATAAGCTGGAAGGAAGCGATGGAAAAACTATCAGTTTTGCATTAGCACCTATAAGTAAACCAAACAAATACCTCAAGAGCTGTAACACTGGAAAAGCTAATAGGAAAAGGCTACCCAATCGCTATGACCTCAAGTTACTGATTCTCTAGTGCACAGCAACGAACAATTTGTCAGATGACTTGAAGAACGAAACTGCAAAAGGGCATGGAACCTGCAATGAAAATGAATTTGGCGTCATATGCTGAAGTTAAGGTAATCAATTTTGAGTCCAAAGAGATAAATGACAAAGAAAACATGGAAACTTGCTCAACCTGTCTCCCATGTTGTTTGACCATTGCACTGAAGAATCTATAGCATCCTGATTTTTTAACTTTTTCTTTTCTTTGCTATCGATGAGGCAACTGAAATAAATATTTGGGGGTAATCCTTCCCTTAAATGTGGCAAACATAATAGATAATCTTAAGCTTAATCTTAAAAGTCCATAATGCAATGTGCACTGTTTTTACAAATTTAGGCAATAAAAGGAACAACTCCTTCTGATCCTTGCAAATAAATATATAAAGCTTTTGTGCCCAATGCAATTGCAGACAATAGTATGCACCGGTCCTTATAATAACATCATGAAGCAAACCAAAATTTATCAGGTGGTTTACAAAACAAGACGCTTGGCCCCTGCCTAAGGATCTATTTAGTTGGTTGTGAGCACCTAAATTACCATCACATGGGATGACGACTTAAATAGGCATTTAATCGAACAAACTGCAGGCAATAGAAAGCTACCAATACAGAGCAACCAAAATAGCACATGTTTCTTACCCGAAGGTGAGGAACATAAATGGATTTATCGCCCCAAATCGTCAGCAATCCCCATCAAAGCAATATGTTTGTCCTCTGCCCTAGCTTTCTCCAACGTCTGCTGCAAACCTAGGCACGTAGGCCAGGGACGAGCAGTCGGACCAGGACGTGGCAGGGGGAGGCGGCGGCCACCAGCGGCGCCCGCTGCCGTGACGTTGTGGCCAAGGACGACGGCCAGCTGGGCCGACGCAGGGCCCGCGTCCGTACGGCGCCCGCGTCGTCGTTGTCGTCGCCGCCGCCGCACAGCTCGTGTGAGGACAGAGAGAGGGAGAAAAGGAGGGAGCAGAGAGGGGAGGCGGAGGTGGAGGCGCTGGTGCGGCCGGTGGCCTCCCGTGACGGCGACGGGGAGGAATCGAGAGAGACGAGGAGAGGGAGAGAAGGTTCTGGTTGTTGTTGTTTTTTTTTTCCAAGCGATGGGGGCAGCCAGTTATATATGAAGATTGCTTTATTGACAGGGACTAATCAGGATGTGGTGTCGACGTGGACCAATCGGTAAATTCTAGGCGACGTGTACCAGTTGGTTGCTCGGGAAGTTGCAGCTGAATAGAGGTTATAATAATAATTGCACGTGATACATCTAACTAATAGGTTGACGTGTAATTCTTGGTTCCCGTGGCCTCGTGAACATTTATTACATTCATGGTGTTAGATCATGGAAGACCTCCGATTAAGCTGGCATGATGGTCATGTCTTTGGGTCTTCAGTAGTGTGATCTCCAGATATGCTTGAATAACTACATAACATAAACGACAATAAAATTGCCACAACCTCGTCGGTTTGTGGCGCATGCTATCCGCCTCGTCGGTCACAGAGTTCGGCATGAAGTCTGTGAAAATACTTGGCCTCGTCGGTCACGAGCAAATACATGTACTGCCTCGTCGATCAGGACTGATCCTTTCTGGCCTCGTTGGTCATGGAGTATGTCAGCGGTATCCCCATAACCTGATCGGTCAAGGAGTGCTATGACCATAACTTCACCAGAAACACACTGACGTGCCTGACGATTACAATATTTGTGATGCACATATGGACCATGAACAAATTAATATTCGGTATACGAAGCTGATCACTAGCTGATTATACAGGATAATATTTTCACATGAGACTGCAAGCATACATAGAGGTAAACACAAACTCAATTATTGTGTTATTAACCAAACAATTCTTTTGCGTGCCCACATTCTAATATGAATCCAGCACCTTTGCCATTTATTTATTCCCAGTCATGGAGCTGCCTGTCAAAACCGTGCAAACTGAACTCTCTCTTTACAGCACCCGCTACTGATACTATACAACATACAGATGGTGATCATCATGGGTAACATGGCACTTCTCACTTACGAATTCAGTTTCTGATGGTCTCAATAAAATGACTGGAGCTTAAACACCTATTGATTAAACTCACTCAAACACAGCACACACACTGGATTACAGAACTATCTTAGTACTGTTTATATTCTGAACATGGAAGCTCATCTCAGAAATCTGAGGGCCAAACTCACAATTAGTCAAAAATAATAAGAAGCCACTTCAAATATTCAGAGGAATCATACAATACGTGCTAACATGACACTTCAAAGCACCTGACAACAACTGTACTACATATATTACATATTAGTTGCTTATTACAATACACACACACGCTGACAAACTAAAGAAAACTAACATGACTTTGCTTCCTGAGTGACACAGGCCTAAAACACCGCCATCTCTGTTGTCTCTCTTTAAATTTTCCCATAGCAGGGCCATTCTTGTTCTGCAGAGAATGATCTGTTGATAGACTACTAGCACCAGTTCTCTCAGCTCTACATTCTTATAATCTTCTTGTGCATAGCTACTGCCGATCAGCACAAAGCAAGCTTCTGCTCCCACACTTCGCCTCTTCTACATCATTGCTGAAACCTGTACAGTTTACTAGAGGTAACTAAGCACCTCTTTTATCGGACACTCACTTAACATTTTGCACCAAAATAAAATTAATCAACCATACACTGTTTCTGTATCTTAAAATGTTTATAGCACTGCATTGCAAACACATAATTCGCAGGGCTAAACAAGCTTCATCTGGACTGTTTGTCAGGAACTTCACTTGACCTTTTCTGAAATTCTTCACAGGGTACTAGTTTGCATCTCTGAACATGACTACTCTTAACTTTCCTCTGCCACAATTTTCCTGCTTACTACATGGATTAACCTCTCTGCTAAACATGTTGCATGCATCAGTACTGCTTTCCGGCTTGCTGCTGCACACCATGTGACCCACAGCTCCATTCACATGTATAATGCACCTCAACTCTACACTGAACCCCAACGTCTCCTATTCTCTCTAAACGTTCAGGTTTGCTTGCTATTACTCAGCATACATGGATCCTAACAGATCAAATGCCACTCCACTCACTCCTGAAATCTTCTCATCATTGTTTTCCCCTCTAATCTGACACTGCAAAATGCATATACTATCTTCTGTAATCACTATACCACAGCCTATCTATAACGTCCTACGGCGGGTCGCAATAAGTCAATATAGCGACCTATAGTAGGTCGCTATCCGACCATACTTATAGCGACCGACCGTCTGACAATACGTTAAAGATATAGCGACCGACTGTTTGATGCTAGTTATAAACTTATAGCGACCAACAGATATTATATAGCGTCCAACTATCAGGCGCTATCTGTACAAGAAAAATAACAACTAGTATCATTTGTTTATACATTAATCTCACAATCAGCACAAATCATACAATCAATGAACCATACAATTAACAAATACATTTTGCACAATACACAATCATGACACAAAACCTCATCTTAGCTCACAATTATATTATAGCCATACGCATCTGTCATACAAAAGTGATTACATTAGACATACACTAATTCATGTATCAAACAACAAGTACATTGGCACTTGACATGGCATTATAGTAGACATAGCTGATGTTCAAAAGCAAGTCTAAACCTAGCTATGCACGTGTTGTCCACTAAAATCATCAGACACTTGGCAAAAGCTCGAAATCTGCAACCACACAATTGGGTTGCACGTACATTAGCACAGTGATCAGCTTCTTGTTGACTTTGACTAGTGCTAGCAGCATCCAAAAGTTCCTGAAAAAAGTGATAGAAAGTGATAGAATGAGTGAGCTCCAGCTCCTGTCAACATGCAAAGAACATGAAAGCTAGTCTTCTTACAAAAAAAGAAAGAATGCAGAGCTGTTATCCCTCTACTGCCAACCTGCTAACGTGGAGATGAAAGATGACTGCATGAAGTCATCATACACGCAGGATTGAAAGCACAACAGCCTGTAATTGCACAAACTAAACAGTAAGCCGTCATCAATTTACTAGAAGTAACTGAGAACACATTGAAATAGAAATCACATGCTGAAATTGCATAGTGAATGTGTTGGAATTCATGAATAATGTGTTGTCTACTAAAAGAAGTAAAAAAAAAACAGAGCTCAAACACAAGACAAGGAGTATCTACTAATTCATTCATTCATGTCAGCAAGTGCAAGATAACAGTCTCTACTGGCATACCAGAAATATTCCCTAGCCAGTGTACGTATCATGGATAAACAAAACTAAGAAATCTACTAGCATAATAGTAAGCTCCTTATGATGATCTATTATGGTCACCGAAGAGTCTTTTTCATGACTTTTTCTCGCTTTGGTCATTGAACTGCGTGACGATTTCTCGAAGAATACATTTCCATGACGTATTTTAAAAAGGTCACGGGAACCGTCACGGAAAACCTAATGGAATCGTCACAGAGACGTTCTTGGCACTGTTCATCGCAAGTTTGTGACGGTCTTCTATATAAGCGTGACCAATAAGGTTTCATCATTAAAATAATTACACGTCTATGATGAATATTTACCTCAGCACGGTCCTTTCTCTGTTCACCATTTGTCTATGGGACCCACCATCACTCATCCATGACCATGTCACTTTGTCATAAAACCTTTTTTATTTAATCCTAAATTTGTTTTTCCCTTTTTTTCAGGACCCAGGGTGCTGACGTGCTCAATGTGCTAACAACCGTAGCAGGCTATATAATGCCAGCTAACAACCGTAGCAGGCTATATAATGCCAGGCCTGGGGATTGAATGATGCATGGATTATTTCAGCTGATGAATCCAGCCTTTGGTAGCATGTAGTTGAATGAATCGAATTATAAATCTCCAGTGCAATTTCTGAGTTTCTGAAGTTGTTTATGTCTTTTTTATGAAATCCATTTAGTCAGAAGCATGCTGAAAGGAACAGGGAGCATGCACGTGTTGTGCTGGGAATCGGATCGGCTGACTTCACAGCCAGCGACGTATGGCTGCAGTCGCCAAAATCGAACCGTCCACTCCTCATCCACCGGCTGCTGCAGGACACCAACCATGCTTCGGCAGCCCAACACATGGTGTGGCCCATCTAAGCCCACACACGGCACTCAAAAATCACCCGGCGCAGACGCCATCTTCTTCCTCGAGGCTCGCCATCTTCCTGTCGCATGACGGCGAGACCCGAGAGAGGGCCTCCAGGCTCCTTGAGGGCATCCCCTTCTTCCTCGAATTCGTCGCTTGTCCCACAGTCGTGCGCCATTGGATCTTTCCCCGGTTTGCCAGCCGCTCACACGGCCGACGGCGGTGTGCCTGATCAGCCTGCATATCTTGTCCATGCGCACTGTGGAGGTGGATCCCCAGATGCGCTAGCTCCAGCTTACTTGTAGCCGCGGCCACCACTTCACTTTCAGCATTCTGCTAGCACAACCATTTTCAGCGTTTGTACTTGGACTTGGAGCAATGAAGTATTCTGTGTTCTAAATTGTGAATGCATTGTATTATGTTAACTGTGCAGGTGCTAGAATTGTGCTGGAATTTAGATAGGAAGCACAAGTGCTAGCAATTGTGATTGTATTTGAAGCAGCAAAACCAGGATCAAATTGTATGAATAAAGAGATGCACAAGTTCCTGCAATTATAATGTCGATTTGTAAACTCTGAATGGTTTCATACAGACTTGCCAAAAGAACGATCAAACCAAAAGGTAAAAGCTCCAAAAGACACCAGACCACATGGTCTTTCTTGTAATTGTATAGCTTTTGGTTTCATGGGTGAATTCTGAAGTTCAGTCAGTTCAATTTGTGCAGTGTAATATGTACTTGATACTAAAAGCAGGAGTACAAGAACATCTTTATGCAGCCTCTAAACTATCAAAAATCAGCAATCCTTTTCTATATTCCAGTATCATGATAACATTCAAGCACAATTACAGTTTGCACAAATTGCTATGACCTGTGCTTCCAATCTAATGTCCTGCACAGTTGCTAAACAATGCAAGCACAATTAGGAAACACAAGTTTTTAACAATCCAAGCTCGACCACTTCATGCATGGCATCTCGATGTTCCCAGTTCAAACACTTGTTCTGAAAATTGCTCTGATTGCAACTTGCTGACTGCAAAGTGCAACTGAAGCTCACAAATCAGGGACTCCACCTCGACAGTGCTTCAGGCCGCGTAAGAAAGCGATGTGGCCTGAGCACAACATGGGCGGCAGGCGAACGGCCGGCGGCCGTGCTGGCGACGAGCAAGGAACCCCAAAAGTACCTGCCTGGGGAGTGGCAGCACCTGGCACGCCGCCGCCTGAGTGGCGAGGTGACAAGAAGGCGAAGAAGATGGATGCGCGCGCGACCTCACAGATAGCAGCATCTCAGGGTCCATCGACGAGAAAGGCGGTGACGGAGGAAGAAAAGGACAAGGCGGCGACGGAGGAGGAAACGGACGAGGCGGCGGCGGAGTCGTCGGCCATGGGCGGGGAGATGGTTGCGCTCTGTTTCATGTGCTCTGGTGGACTGGTGGGCTTCAATGGGCTGGACCACCGCGTGGCCTGCTAGTTGGTTGGTCTCCTGCTGTCTTGCCGTTGGATGCGAACGGACGGACGGATTTCCGTGACTGCAGCCATACGTCGCTCGGCCTGAAGTCAGCCGATCCGATTCCGTTGTGCTGGGCACCACGATCGACCGATCCAGAAGTCTAGATTGATGGATCGCGAAAGTCACGTGCTGTCACTTACAGTAAAATGCAAATACAAGCTAGCTGCCTGTCTCTGCCTGCCGCTGCGTGCCTTGTTTGTTTTTCAGGACCTGGTGCTGGTGGATTTTCAACGTGAACTGAACTCGAGTTTACATCCCCGGAATCCTCAGTGTCCGGGTCTCTTGTGTTTTGTTGAGAATTTGATATAGTCTCTTGTGTTTTGTTGAGGATTTGACATCCTTCTTTACTTGGCCGCTTATAGGTCAAACCGGTCGATCTGCGGTGGGTCTCATCTGATTGGAACAGGGTCAAACTCCAATCAATTCATCGTCACAACACATTGTTGTCGCTGTTGTTATTGTTTGCCCTTGCCCCTTGTCGTCCTGTTCAGCGTGGGCTAGTTTTGGTGGTCCATTAATCCTTCCATTCGTGGAGTTGTTGAGCATTTAGAAATGGGTGTCTAGGAAGAACTGGAGGATAATTCCTTAGTCTGTATTATCTCCGTGACCGGAAGAATGCATTTGTGGTTTTCATGTCGGTTAAAATCATCCGAGTAATCAATCTTACAGTCAATAATATTCACATCTATGTCTCTAAGTTGGTATATTGCGAAGTGTACACTACCGGAAATCACGACTTTGCCGAACGTATATTCTTTGCCGAGTGTCAAGATCCTAGCATTCGGCAAAGAAAGTCTTTGCCAAGTGTCAAGCTCCTAACACTCGTGGCACTCGGCAAAGAGATTTTTTAAAAATATATTTTGAGGCATTAAATTAACTCAAATAAAAAAATTTCTACTATAAACTTTCATAACTTGTTAAGATGTACAAAGTTTGTATTGATCATTTATTCATTTAACAAATCGATAGTAAAGTTGTTTATAAATTCTACATCTCTTTACAAAATTTTATGAAAACTATTAGAGAGGATATATGAGAATTGTGAATTATATACGAATTTTTTAAATAAACTCAGATGAAAAAATACCCAAAATAAGGTTTACGATCTCGAAAAGTTATGAAAGGTTGTAGTTGTTGAGTTTATCTTGCCGTGCTAAACCTACGTTTGAATTTCTTAAATTTAAAATTTAAATTTTATAATCGACCTAGGATGGAAAAACTTTCTAAATAAAAAATATAGATCTCAAAAAGTTATGAAACTTTGTAGTTGATAACTTTTTGATTTGAGTTCATCTTGCCATGCTAACCTATGTTTGAATTTCTTAAATTTGAAATTCAAATTTTGTAAATAACCTCGGATGAGAAAACTTCCTAAACAAAAAGTGTAGATCTCAAAATGTTATAAAACTTTGTAGTTGATAATTTTTTGATTTGAATTTATTTAGGGCATCAAAAAAGTAATTTACACTCGGTTTGATATAATATGTGGGGAACTAAAACTACTTATAAACACATATGATGGTGTAGTGCGGTGGTTAAGGAAGAAATCATGAGAGAGAGGTCATGAGTTTGAATTTCCGTGTTTGCAAAAATCTTAGAAAAAAGACTATGGCTAGGGCTGGTGGGGGCTTGTCTTTTTTTTTTTAATTTTTCTTTATCGAGTACGGCACTCGGTAAAGCCTTTGCTGAGTGCAAACGAGGCTTCGCTAAGTGCTCACGATATTTGGCAGAAAACCTAATTCCGATAGTGATAATCATAAAGAACTTCTGGTAGAAGATACTCCCTATATCCATTTTGTTAGACGTTTGGGCTATGGGTGGCAGTCCAGGTTTAAAGCATTGTTTATGTTTTTTTTTTAGAATAAGCATTGTTTATGCATTTGGATGCCACAACGAGAGACCCGCATGCGTTGCTCTGGAAAACGCGGAGGCGGGCTTCATGGGCCTCTAGGTTAGGGCCTGCACTACTCGTGTCTTGAAACTTGAAAGACATTATGGGCCTCACGAACCATCTTTCTTCTTTCTCTAAACAACCGAAGTGGCTGACAACTTCAACTCGCTTACATTTTTTTTGGCTAGGAGCTAAGAACGGTTGCACAAATTCAAGCTGCGCTGCAGATTAAATTTGAACTTCAACGCGACTCGTGAGGAATAATAAGTTTGTTACCGTGCTTGAGCCTACCGCGTGTGTTTCCCTCAGAATGGTAGTGAGTGCTTCGACGTGGACATACATGCGGCCGGCGTCCGTCGCTGCCATCCATGACAGCGTGCTCGTGCTGTTGCGCTCTCTCTCTCAACTACCGAGGAGGCGAGAACAGCCCCAGGTCTACAAGGTATTTGTACGGCCCTGTTCGGCGGGTGATTTTTTCGGTTGATTCTGATTGATTCACTGGTACTGTGTGAGAGAGAATAAGTTGATAAACCGATAATTATAATAAAATTAATCTGTCATCCGCACACGGGGACATATATACAGAATTTTTTTTATGGATATTGGTTGAGTTATATACTTTTAGAGTACCCATTGACCATTGCGTGGCCAATCCCTAAATGTTAATGGAGCCTCGTGGCCTCTTATTTTTATGAATTAGGCCTTGTTTAGATGCATCTTAAATTTTAAGTATTTTTTACTCTTTCTTCATTATATCAATGCTTAGCCATTTATATGGAGCATTAAATATAGATAAAAAATAATCAATTGGTTGTAAATCATGAGACGAATCTTTTAAACTTAGTTAGTCTATAATTAGACAATAGTTATTAAATACAAATAAAAATACTACAGTAGCCAAGTTAAAAAAAATCCAGCATCTAAACAGGCCTTACTATCGTGGACTAATGGTGCTAGCACCGTAAAATGGCAGGACACGTGCGCTTGTGAAGCTTCGGAGAGAAGGAATAAATTATTTCAAAGAAAAACTGGAAGCACCGAATTCTCTGGTCAGCGTGGAATTTAATGTAACATCGCGGAATCACGGTTTCAATAATTCACAGGAACAAAAGCTGCCATGTGGTGATCTTTGGAGCAACCGATGGTTCCTCTCAGGTGTCTAAAAACGACGAGCAATTGTGAACGGAGGTGGACGGACGTTATGCGCAGCATCGCAAAACTGGAGGGGAAGAGATGGACACCTGGCCTGGTTGGTGACGGTTGGTGACTTGTGGGGTGGGACTATTTAGGATTCCAGAAGGACTAGTCAACAAGGCGACAGCGTGGAGACCGATTAATTCTACGGCTACCGAGGACCGAGCGTAGCTGGTTGGCTAGCTCGCCAGGTGTGCGAGCGGCCGGGCCTGAGTTCGACTCCCAGGAGCGACACGCGTGCCTCACGGCTGGGCTTTTCCCCACTAATAATGTTCAGGTCTTGGTACCTGAAGCCTCACACGTGAATACGTTATAATAGTTATGTGTCAGAATTTTTCAAATTATATGATTTACACGTACCTATCATTGTCCTAAAAACATCTGATAGCCATGTATGTGTTCCAGATAACTTAAAAAACCCTGTCGGGTGTCTTCAAAGGACCCCGATTAAACCATATTTGATAACTCATACCAGGATCAATAAATGAGTAGTTGTAACATTACAATATTTATTATAAAATATATATCAGAGTGGGGAAGAATAAGAAAATTAAATTTACAAAATATATGAATAAGTTAAATTTTTACAAACTTAACTTCAATTGCGGAAGCAGAGTAGAACTACAGAAGACAACTTAGGTAGAGCACCTAAGTCGGGAGAGGACAACCAGATCACATCGAGCCCACCGACATGAACTGATTAGCAACACCAGTCAGCACCTACAACAGGGGTTCAACAAACCCTGAGTACAAAAGTACTCAACAAGACTGACTCTATGAAAAAGAGGGGTGAAGACTCAGAAATGCAAGCCAGAGGAACAAGGTAAGGCTCGCAAGAAGCAAGAACTTTTTACAGAAAAGCTCATGTGGATCAAATTTTAACTCATCATTAGATATAACAGAAAGTAAAGTTATTTTGCTCTAGCTCAAGATTACCAACCAACTTCATTTTGATACCTTATCATCATTCAAGTTGTTACTACGATGATGAACACCGATCGAGTCTTCTTCTCCGAGAAGCAACGGCGATTCGAATCCATTTTTATACCTAGCTGGGATCTAGATCACTGGGATACCGGAGACTCTAACTCTGATGCATACCAGATCACAGATATACCGGGATAACAACCGCAGCCATATATCACCACATGATACACGTGAGCACTTAGACCCAGTGTACCGGTATACGTGGGAACTTAAACCCACAGTATACCACACTATAACATATGTGGGGACTTTGGTCCACTATATATCCCTCCATGACATACCTGAGCTCCAACCCTCAGTATATCACTTCATGCATGTGGATTTTCTAATTTCTCGATATCACCGATTCACCATCGAACGGGACATAGGTGAAAGGATCAAGATGCCCAAGAGGGGGGTGAATTGGGCTAATTCTAAAATTTCTTGCGGAATTAAAACCTATTAGCCCATTTCACCCTATGTGCCTATGTGTGTTCCTAAGGATTCTACCAAGAAAAGTTTTGCACCCTAGTTCCAATCCTAATCTAGCATGGTAATTCTAAGAATGTAAATTGCAGAAATGTAAATGCTAGAAAGTAAATGCGGAAAGTAAAGGGACAAGGAACACGGCGATGTTTTCCCGAGGTATCGGAGAGTCGTCACTCTCCACTAGTCCTCGTTGGAGCACCCGCGCAAGGGTATAGCTCCCCCTTGATCCACGCAAGGACCAAGTGCTCTCTTCGGGCTGATTCTTTGACACTCCGTCGCGGTGAATCATCGGAACCGCTCACAACTCGAGTTGGGCCATCCACAAGCTCCGCCGGATGATCATCAAACTCCCAATCACCACCAAGCCGTCTAGGTGATGGCGATCACCAA
>CM041629.1:15637840-15660078 GCA_023333625.1 Bothriochloa decipiens | reverse complement strand
TAATGAATGCAAATGCTAATGCATGCTTAACACTGAGGGTGTTACAGACTACGCCTTGGGACGTAGTTTGATGGCAGGATCTTCCTCCTCCTCTTCTGGATCGGAGGCGGATGCAAGATCATCCCCACTGGCTTGGTGACCTTGGAGATGAACGAGGTACTTGGGGACATCGGCGGTGCCGTCAGCGGAATCCCTGCAGGGACTGCAACGCTGATATCTGGCAAGGCCTCCGACAGGGAGAGTGAAGGGGTGGCCTCCACGGCCAACAGAGGCGGTGGTGGAGGATCTCCGTGGCCGGCGTTTGGGAGGAGGTAGCCTCCGTACGACGCCTCCTTGAGTAGACCTTCAGGGCTCCGCACCCTGATCTTGCCCGTGAAGAAAAGAAGCTGCCGGCGTCGCCGGCAGTTTGGCAGCAGCAACAGCAGAGCCAGCGTTGGTGGGGGAGATAGGATCCGCCCGCTCGAATGGGTCATCCACAGAGACATGTGCCAGCCCCGGAGAGGGATGAGCATGAGGCCCAACATCGCCCCTCTCCCCAGCCTCGTCGAGTCCCTGGAGCCCAAAGCAGACTCCCAGTTCCTGCTCAACAGGCCCATGTATGAGGCCGGCCAAAGAGGTCAGGATGGCGGGAGGAAGCGCCGATGCCAGCTCCCCAAAACCTGCGACAAAGGGATCCATCGTTGACGAGCTGCACTTGAACTCCCGTAATAAATCCTCACCACCCTCGGCATTGAATGTGAGGGCGTCCAACGGGCTTCCAGCCAACGGGCAACTACCCGACTACCAACCGTCAGTAATTACAGTTTTGATTTCCTCCCTGGCAAAGGAGACCGGGAAGTCTGCGCCGGGACGCGCGCCGCAGCTGGGGGAGAGATCCGCCGCCACACCGGCATTCTCTTCGGCGGGGCAGAGGCCAGCTTGGCCGGAGCGCTCCAGCGACACTCGAAGGAGCGATGGCCCGGGGCACAACACCGGAAGCAGCGAGTCCGCCGGCGACAGACAGCTGCCCGATGCGAGCGGGACAGACAATTGAAACACCGACCCCGGAGATCCTCAGGGACCGGTCGACGGGGGCGGCGTGTAGGCAAAATCTGCTGACGGCGAGCTCGCCAACCTTCCACTAGCTGCTAGCCATCCTCAACAGGCCCCGGACGACACGGCCTGGCCGCCTGTGAGGAAGAAGCCGCCACACTTGAGGCCTCCGTCGGGGCAGGGGCTGGGAGTTCATCGCTGGTCCCAGGGGAAGACAGCGCTGCGCCTCCGCCTCTGGCACGGCGCCTCCTACGGCGAATACGGCGGCGCGGCGGCACGTTGCAGCTCTCGACCTGAGCCCCGTCGCCGGCCAAGACCGCAGGGGCCACCACGATCGGGTCGGCATCCGTCGCGGCTGGGGGAATGATCCACCGCCACACCGACATTCGCTTCGGCGGGGCAGAAGCCAGCTTGGCCGGAGCGCTCCTTGGACACTCGAAGGAGCGATGGCCCGGCGCATGACACCGGAAGCAGCGAGTCTGCCGGCGACAAACAGCAGCCCGATGCGAGGGAGACAGGCAATTAAAACATAGACCCCGGAGATCCTCAGGGACCGGTTGACGGGGGCGGCGTGTAGACAGTATCCGCCGACGGTGAGCTCGCCGACCTTCCAGTAGCATATAGCCATCCTCATCAGGCCCAGGCTTCTCTGGCAAGGAGAGGGCTGCGCCCTTCTGTAGCACCACTTTCGCATGGAGAGGCGGCATCGCGGTAGGCTCTGGCTGCTCCACATATGCCACCGATGAGAGCAAGGCATCCCGGTAGGTAGCACGGGGAGCAGGCGACGTGCCTGGCCCGCCGGAGAGGGGGGAGGGGCTGGAGTCGCTCCATCTCTGCTCCTTGGAACGGCCGGACGGAACGAACGGGTGGGCATCTGGAGACAAGGGAGAGGAGGAGCCGGGCGCCCGGAGGGGAGAGGAAGGTGACCGAGGGGTGGCCTTTGAGGCGGCCGCCGGCGTGGGGCTGGGGTGGGTAGGGGCGCCGGGAGGGGGAGAGGCAGGGGCGGAGTGAGGAGCCATTCGGGTGTCCAGTAATGTTCAGTTTCTGATTATGGATTGGTCTAACAAAGGTTATCTTATTAGCAATATGAACTTTTATCAGTATTTAATAAGCTCTGAAACTATTTGCGTGTCGGTATTTGGTATGTTCTGCAATTGAACTAGATGCAATTATTGACTTTGAGGTGGCATTCATATGCGTTATTTCAAGTATTTAGCATGGGGTCCAAAATGTCAAATATTGAGCACAAGTGATCCATTACCGTTTCTTCAGTTTTTTACTAGGAAATGGCTTGGTTGGAAAAATGAATATCTTTATATTATGTGGCATTAAGCCCCCCCCGCGGGGGGGGGGGCGGGCGCCCCCAAAAAACCCCTCCAAAGATGCCTTTCATGTTTGATATAAAATGAAAGAAGTCTTCTCTTGGGTGGATATTCAAAATAGTATACGATTTACACAGTATTTATAGATTGTAGGGAATTCAGGAAGGTACACTGCATTACACTAAAGTGCTAATTGACCAGATCCCTTGGTTAATTGAACTTTGAATAATTGATGGCCGGTTTCCATTTGTCAAGATCTTAGTACATGCTTTGTTTATATGCTGTAATGCTGCTTATGAGTTTTCTGTGTGCTTTATCTTTATTCTCTTCTTGAAGAGCAAACTTTGACATAATAATGCTTTTCTCAGGTGAGAATTGCACGCATATTTAACACATATGGCCCTCGTATGTGTTTAGATGATGGCCGAGTTGTTAGCAACTTTGTTGCACAGGTTTGTCTCTGTTTGTGATTCTGATGCATTGGAGAAGAGGATTATCATAGAACTTCAGCACTGCTTAAAGTTGGCATTGCTTCGTTTCTAGGCTTTGCGGAAACAACCAATGACAGTTAATGGTGATGGAAAACAGACTCGAAGTTTTCAATATGTTTCAGATCTGGTACTAATGCATGGTTTCTGTCTCTCTTTCTATATGCAGAAGTTTCAATTGTTTATTTTATACAAAATTATATTCATATAATATAATGCAATGCAGGTGTCCTTTATTTTCCTCGACCTTTGTTCTTCATAAATCAGTGTCTATTTTAAATTTTGTTTGCTGCAGAAAGTTCACGTTTGCCACATTCAGATCTGAAGAATTTACATATCTATAAATTTATAGGTTGATGGGTTGGTAACTCTAATGGAAAGCGACCATATTGGACCTTTCAACTTGGGGAATCCAGGAGAATTTACAATGCTGGAGCTTGCAGAGGTCTGACCTTGACACTGAAATTTGCTATCCATTCTTCTTTCAGAATACCACGGCTTCCTGTCTCCAATATCCCCACCAGGAATCATGATACTGCATTTGTTTTTTGTTGCAGGTGGTAAAAGAAACGATCGACCCAGATGCATCTGTCGAGTTCAAACCCAACACTGCAGATGATCCACACATGAGAAAACCTGACATTTCTAAGGCCAAATCTCTTCTCAATTGGGAGCCCAAAGTTTCACTAAAACAAGGCCTGCCGCTTATGGTCTCAGACTTCCAGAAACGCATCATGGATGAGAATTGAGGAGCACAAGCTACCAGTCTCATAATACTGTATCATACTGACAGAGCTCTTTTTGGTGCCTTGAAGCCTTGACAGAGCTCAGATGAAGGATTAATTGCCAAAAATTTCTTCCTCCAGGGCGAGTTATTTTTTGTGACAGGACATCTGTTCTTTGGTTATGGTTTCTTGGATACATAAAGTTCGCCATAGAATTACATGGTAGCCTTTCAGGGAACAGTGAGAGGTCTACATAAATTTAGTCCCTCTTTCTAATGTTGTTCTTGAAACACTTCCAACTCCATTTCACATAGGACGATGTCATATTCTCATGCCATTTCTTTTAGGAGTAGCTATCTCAGAACTCAGAATAGCAGAAACATATTGATTTACACGTACAATCTCACAATATGCTGATGCTATCATAGCACCTATTAGTACATTACAATACATGGCCGAATGCAGGCGCAGTACTTGGAATCACGGACGTTGCGCGAAAGGGGGCAAATGGTCGATCTAATGGTAATGGAGCAGCTTAAATGAGGTGAACGTTGAACTGGAGTAGAGTCTCGACGCCGTCGGTGGTGTGCTCATCGCCAGGGTGCAACGTCTGGATGGCAGCGAAGCCCTTGGCGTTCTCATACTTTCCCGTGCCTCCGATGATGGCGATGTGGGACTCCGGCGCGGCCATGCGGTGGACCCCGAAGAAGCTGAGCGTGTCGTCGCCATGCGGTGCCTCGGGGCCCTCGAACATGGCGGTGAGCACGATGGTCTTGCTGGTGCCGTCCTGCGAGCTGGCGACGTAGAAGCCCTGCGCCCTGCCGATGACCCCCGCGCCGAGCTCGTGTCCTTCGGTGAGCTCGTCGTCGATGACGGTTGTTGTTCCGAAGAGGAGGTTCTGGAGCGTGACGCCCGACGGCAGGTCCCCGGCGTTGACGAAGGGTATGTTCTTGTTGCCGCCGTTGACGGGGTTACCGTTGTTCTGGACGACGGCGGAGGATGTGCCGCCGAGGCCCGCGACGTAGGGCACGTTGTTGCCGTTGATGAGGTTGCTGGCGCCCTGCGGCAGCGGCATCGCGCCCTGGATCGGGAAGATGTTGGTGTTGGGGCGCGCGAACGGGAGCTGCCCGTTGGCCGCCGCGCTCGCCACCACGCCGGTCACGATGCGCCCGGACGGCTGCGAGCCGCCGAGGATGTCGTGCATGAAGAACGTGAGCGGGTGGTCGCCCACGCCCGCGCCGGCGGCACCAGCACTCGCTGCTCCCGCAGCGCCGGCGGCTGCGGCTGGGCCGGCAGCTGGCGCCACCACTGGGTCTGCCGGGGGGGAGCCGCAGCCTGCTCGTCGAGGACGCGGCCAGCGAATGCGCAGCTCGCCACAGCGAGCCCGAACACCAGGCACAGTGCCGCCCTGACGGTTTGCACCGCGTTCTTGGCCATGTTTCGCAAGCTACGCAGGCTTGAACGTCCACTTGGAAAAGAGCGAGGACTGTGGCGTGTAGCCAACCAGCTATTGCTCAGTTGATCGATTCGATCGCTTGTACTTGTTGTTGCTGCGAGATGCCAGAATTATATAGGAGTCCGAGAGCCAGCCATGGGTAGAGTGGAGTAGTTTGATGGCGGTGTTGTGCGTTAGTTGTGCAAGGACGTCCAGGAACCTAAACCTCTGAAGAAGAGGTGCGGTTGGGAGAGGCAGCAGCATAGGCGTGGCGCCACATATCCCTGCGCTCAGACGACCGGGACGAACGGGCAGGTGCTGATTTGAAGGAGTGGTTTGCCGCCCGCGCAGGTGCATCCATGGTGCCCGTTGGGCCTACGGTTTCCAGGAGCTATTACTAGTAGCATCATGCTCAGAACTCAGCAGCTTAAGAGTCTAGCAGAGGTTCATCGAAGAGACGACAACCACAACGCAGCCATGCATTAAGAGGTGCTATCTCTTGCGGGCTTATTTAGTTCACGGACTGGCAAAGTTTCCTGGCCCAGGCATCCATCCCAGACGTCCGATTTTGGACGCCTGGGGTTGGATGGACCTGTCTATGGTGTAGCTCCTTGTTACAATTTACAAAGAGCATACCACAGCCAGCAAAAGCATACGTAGTGCACAGCACACCATCACAGAAACTAAACTGACAGATAATAATGTCTGAACTAACACTACCGTTATTTCATGTAATAATAAACAAACTAATTTCCCCAGAGATTATTTTACACAATTCCTTAAAACCAAAATTGTACATCTATATTCCAGCATTATGCATACCTAAAAAAGTTAAAACGTTTTTCCGGAGTTCAGAGGGGAAAACCTCCGGTACTACGTTATTGAGGAGTTCAGAGTCAAAGGTGACATGTACATGAGCATGACACAGCTAGGTCAAACTTCCACCCCACTTGTTTGATGCTCCAACATCACCTACGCCATCTCAGCACATGCCCTTCAGTAGCCATGGGGTGAACTCCTGGAATTATCGTCCCCTCCTTGAGCAATTCATCGAGGGCTCATCTTCCAATAAACTTCACCAGCGACCAATCCATGCATATGCATATAATGGCTTCGGATGCAAACATTGGCAATTCTAGCCACAGAGCCTGGCGGATTTAGTTGCCCCCAGAAAGTCAGCTACAATTTCCTCTAGGAGATCATCTTGCAACATACTCCCGATATCGCATCCAACCAGATTGCTACCATCTTCAGAGCCAACCCACTCTACTACACTCAAGAGTAGGGCTTCCTGATTAAACTCTACTTCTTGCCGTACCTGCACCACCCTTTGCCACACAAGCTCAGCAAACTCTTCCTCATTCCATCCAGGTGAGCACCTCATCATCAATCCCTTTGAGCAACTGTTCATTGCGGAGGTAATCATATCCCCAAGAACAGCATTTGTGATATCAAACAAGAGCCTTCTCTCATGTTGTGGCCATAAAATGAGGCTGCTGTACTTCTTTTCAAGATCATCAAATAAATCAAGGCCTGCAGGACACTCCAGTAGGTAGCAGTTGTCAAGCAGCTCATCCTCGTTGGGCGCATCAATGCCCAAAGCAACAAGCATATCAAACACATAGGAGAAATCCCTATCTTCCATATTCCTAAACGAATGGGATTCCTCCATTTCAGGAAGTGATTGACGTGCTGTCTCATCATCACTCAATATAAAAAGCTCATTGTCATCTCCAGTGTCTGTAGTCTCCCTCTTCAGAAGCCGAAGTTGCAATCTGAGCTCTGCAATGTTTACAGTAAAACAAATCAAACTTAAGAACTAAGAATGAGAAAGAAGACAATTCGGTAAAAAAGAACTTCGATCACTTGCCTTGGAGATCTGCACTAATTTTCTCAAAATCTCCTGAGTAAACATCTTCTGCGTCCATGGAAGACTCAAGAACAGACACTGGACTTTGCTGGTCATCAGTAATGGAGTTCGCTGGCGATTCTGATATATTAGGTGGAATACAGAGGGTTTGATTGTCATCCCCCAGGTGATGATTAATCTCCTCAGGAGAATCTGATCCTATCTGAGGATCATAAGTGGATGGGTAATCATCAGCTTCATGGTGTTCAATCTGCTCATGCTGGATTGAAAATAGTTGGCAATTATTAAGCATGACATGGAAAGATCAAGCAACCCCCCAAATGACAGCAAAGGCAATATGGTAAGTGTGCACATGTTTAAAGCAACAAATCAGTGTACCGATGGCTTTGTGCACATTTCATGATTCCAGAAGGACACTCAGTGAGTGCAAACTAAAAAGAATGAAAGTACCTTGGAACACTAATACAGACCAGAGGAAATTCAAACTGCTTCCTCAAAAGAAAGTGCTCACATAATTGAAGACTTGCTAAAAGAAACAATAGCAA
Source organism: Bothriochloa decipiens (assembly GCA_023333625.1). NCBI lineage: Eukaryota > Viridiplantae > Streptophyta > Magnoliopsida > Poales > Poaceae > Bothriochloa > Bothriochloa decipiens. The sequence goes on along the minus strand of CM041629.1, from coordinate 15,652,661 downwards.
AAAATAATGTGATAAGAATGTTAGTACCTTAGCCACCATATCGTCAAGATTAGGCACAGGATCTAATGCTGTTGTGGTCGTTTTAATCATTTGTTGGTTCTGTTCAGCAGGAGAAAGAGGTTTTTTATTACTGACAGGGGCAGAACTGGTATCCAGTATACCTACTGTATCTAGTTCATAGTCAAGATTTGCAGGATGTTGTGACTGCTCAGATGTATCTGTCACAGCAGTACCATTAATTGGTTCCTCATAATTTACATGTATCTCACGTTCAACTGCCATTTTTTCCTCATTATCTGTGGACATCAGATCAGATTCATCACCATGAATTGTAGAATCTCTACACAGAGATTGTCTTTGCTTGCTACGACATGCATATTCAGAATAGTGGGGTCCAACCTTAAGAACATCTTTAAGCATCGAAAACTCATTGTATGTAACACTACCAGTTCTTTTTCTATTGTTTGACTTTTGAACTCCACGGATGGATGATGGGAGAGACTTCGACCTTGTCATTTTACTAGTAGTTGTGTCTCTCCAACCATCATTGATGCTTATGCCAAGAGGATAGACGCATGAGCCTTGCATTCTATCACTCTGCACTTCTGCCTTTGGACATTTCCTGCTTGTCATTTTATGGGTAGCAACCTTCGATGCATTCTGATCAGAGAGAGCAAGCATATCCCCAAGCGTGCTGAAGCTGTCACTATCAGTTTCTTGGTGCTGACACTGATGAGTCTTCTTCCATCTGTTAGAGAGGTGTTTCTTTGCTTCCTTGCTTACTGATGTTTCAGTCGAATATGTTGGGGAAGAGTTTAGGCTGGAAGAAGTCCAAGCATCACATGGCTCAGAATATCTATGAATTGCCTCTGGACTCTTGAGTCTAGTAACAGATGGCAGGAACTGTGACCTTTCATCTGAAGCAAGAGTTCTGGTCTCCGGTTTGACAGCATGTTTCCTACTTCCACCCCTAGCAGCTCCCATTTGTTTGGTGATCTCTCTAGCAATTTCTCTAGATCCCTTCGCCATATGACTCAATGTTTCAGAATCTCCAAGGGGCACCTGACACATGTAATCTTCAGTATACGGAGTCCATCTACCAAGCTCCGGACATTGTTTGTGCCTTCTATAATCAGAATGGGGGATTTTGTGATGTAGGGGAAGGGTTTCTTCAATATCATGAGGTTTCTCGAGATTTGGCTTCAAGACAACAATCCGAGTTGGGCAGCCTCGTTTTCCAGTATTTTCCAGGTGACTGGACCTTGACAGTTTCGGCCTTAATGAACAAGAATCTTCTTTTAGGGATTGCAAGGCCACATTAGAATATGGCTTCCTCAAAGAATGTTTCACTTCCTTTTGCTCATTGAAGATGCTCCCTGTACCCTTCTCTTCTGGATAAATATTGTTCATGTCAATAAATTGATTTCTTCGAGATGGCTTCAATATCGTGATACAGTTTGCAGCAGAGGATGGAGAACCATGATTATGCAGGTCCCTTCTGACAGCAGGATCAATTTTTTCAAGAAATTCTAACAAAAGATCCCTGTTAGAAACGAGTGCATCAAGTGTCTCATTCAATTCTTCTGACATATGAAGGGATTCATCAGTAGAAAGACGCTTAGCATCCATGAATTTCTGCCTTATGAAATATATATCAGCACTGTCAACCTTGTCAGATCTGGAAGTTGTATTTGCAATTTTAGATCTTGGACTCCGGTGTGTCTTTGCTTTTGCGGCCTCCATAACTTCAAAAACATCAATGGTATCTGCACTACTGTGTGAAATGTCTTCATGTAAACCATTTCGACCATGAAAACTACCAGGTGAAGTCTTCAGTGCATGACTTTGGGCATGCCTATGCTGATTATGGATTCCAGATCTGGGCAACGAATCAAGACCCATGAGCCTTCCTACAGCACCTGGTGAAATGTGCCTAGCCTTGACATCATTTGAAAATTCTTCATCTATCAGTATTTTCATTGGTACAGCACTGGCATTTCTTGATTTACTTTGCCTGTTTACGTCAGCAAACTGAGAAGGAAACAAAGGGAGAGGCAATAGCAACTCATTAGTTAGCTCTTACAATGGCGCAGTAAGTTGAATCAATAATGAAAAAAGTTTAATAGATGAAGATGCAAATGAAACAAAGTTATTCCCACAAATAACCATCAGCAAAGTTCATTTGATACAATAAAGCATACAATTTAAAACATGTCTAGATCAATAGCATATGCATTCCAGTTTTATGATGTGAGTTTAATGGCATAGTTTTAGTAAGTCTTAAGCTCTTTAGTTCCAAACATGTGAATCATATCCATACGTATAAATCTTCAACTAAATCCAGATTACTCACCACTGAATCAGATAGCATCCCAGGGTAGGTTGCTTGTTTCCTAGAGGACACAACCCCTGAATTCAAAAGAAAAGAAATGGTAATTACTCTCCACAGGTCTAAAACCACAATGGCAACAGTAGTAACATTGTAAAGTGTCAGGCCGAATGCTGAACTGGATTGTAAGGTAAGACCAGGATGGGAGGTTTCAAATGCAATCCATTTGTTCCTATTCCACTTATAGAAGTAAAATGGTATGAAGATATCTGTTCCTGGGTTCGGTAAGGAAATCTTCATAAGGAATTCTATAACACAAAATTTACTAAAGAATTATTATCCAACTGTCAAACCTGAGAGAAGGACACTTAAGAAGCATAAGCTATTATAAACATCAAAGTGGCTATTCAGCGAGCTCACATGTTGCCATTTATTAACAAGCTTGAACAACTTCATTTCAGCAAATTAGAATTGAAACATTGGCAATCACCAGCTTGTCCAGAAACAATTACTTTCTGGATCATGAACACCCACACAATATTTGGTGAAACTTTTGCAAAAACTAGGTGATTATACTCAACTCAGAAATATATTATCTAATAATGCTAACTTGGCTAAGAAAGTAACGACAAAAAACAATTCTATTTGGACTGGTTAGGGATGTCAGTGATGACACGCTGTGTGGGTGTGGGGGTCTGTAGGTGTGGTGGTAGGGGATGTGGGGTTCCATTGCCATGTTACCTGCTGCTAACACTACATAGCTACAATAGCCTTTCATCGCATGGAACCTCTATAAAGGATATGCAACAAACCAGCAACATCAAAACAAATCGTCACTGCATGGATCGAGGAGATGCAACAAACCAGCAACACATGGACAAGGTACAAGCTCTGTGGGACCACACAACAAATACGAACCATGTAGAATGCACAGTATTTGCTTCAATTCTACATGGTGGTAGACTGAATTTCTACCACTCCAAGTACCTTCCTTCACAGAACAAACGGAACGAATTCATAGCAAGTTTCACCCCTGGACCCTGGTACTTAGAGCAACTCCAGCAGGGTCCCTACTTAAGCCCTCATCCTACTTTTAAGGGCCAACAGTAAAAAAATTCACTCCCCAGCAGGGCCCCTACTAAAGCCCTCAAATTCGAGAGGCCTCTCAAATCACTCATTCAGCCCTCAGTTTGAGGGGCTCTAGACACAGCCCTCAAATCTCATTTGCGTTCATTTATGGGCGGGATAGCTCAAGTTAATTATTTTGTTCGATTTTATATTTAATGATTATGTTATTTGATTTGCAAACATGTTATGGATTTTATAGTGATCGACTATAATTAAATTTGGACCAAATTTGTGTTTAAATTTAAATTAAAAAATTTATATTTTTATTTATAATTTTAATATTGTGTTTTATCGTTAGTTTAAATAAATTATTATATAGTATGATATTCTCAAGTACATATATACATATTATGTGTGACAAAATAGAGGAAATTAAAAAGTAGGGTTCTATTTTAAAGGCTATTGCTGGAGTTCACTCCAGAAAACAGAGCTCTCACAAATAAGGAAAGCCCTCAAACAAAAAGTAGGGACCCTGTTTTGAGGGCTATTGATGGAGTTGCTCTTAAAGGAGGTGTACTTGTCTTCTTAACTAAATGACCAATCGAGGTTTAACAAATACTCCTATTTGCTTAGTGATTATCATTAGCATATAAAAGCCACTTAGCAATGAACCTTCAAGGCATCCAATCCAACAGCCAAGAGGATGCAGAATAGAATAATTTAATACTCTTAACTTGCCTATCCAGCAAATTACAGGCAAGTGAGGTTTCTTTGCGTGATCCTGTGGGAATTGACAAGTTGGCAACTCTAAGACTATAAATCCTACACTCTACAGTACTTCAATGATAGCATGCTGTACAACTGTGTACCAATTCGGCAGAACAGGATGGGAAAGTACATCCTTTTCATCCTTGGTTTAAAAATTGGCCTAGAACTCGTGCAGAATCTAGGCCACTGCAGCTTCAAATGAAAGAACTATAAGAAAAAGGAAAAGAACCGTCCGCCAAAATGGTTTGAAATTGGAAGCAAGAATCTTTCTCTCTCCAATAAAGGCATGACTAAGACCTAAAGTCCACAAGAAAGCTATGTCCCCGCAGCCGAAAACAGGTGTTATAAAAGATTAATAACATGCCCTTTCACTTAGCTATGTCAAGAACTAAGCGCATTTATGCCAGACTTTATCCTAAAAAATCATAGTATTATTAGCTACTGTGCACAAATCCGAAAAAGACGTCCTTCCCAACACCAAACTCCATCCCGATGAAGTGAAGTGAAGATGAAGGTAAAAGGACGGGATTTTAATCCAAAACTGCAAAGCAGACACCTAAAAACTGGACTCCAGAGCTACGAGGGGAAAGAAAAGTAGAACTGTCCTGATCTCCTTAGGGCAAAGAATGGAAAATAATCGCAACAACCATCGCCATCCAAGATCAAAGGTGAGATCTTCATCACATGGACCCCTTACTTTCCCCCAAAAAAAAAACCTTGTGCAGCCAGAAATTCACCCGAAATTACAAAACAAAGAATCCAAGGAGCACCATAGGAATATGTAACAAGAAGAAGGCACGCACAGACCTTGGTGATCGAGGTTAGGAACGGGGGAGTGCGCCGCATTCCGGTCTGACGACCCGTCGCCCTGTCTCCGTCGCGATCTGCCGCGCGCAATGCTCGCCATGCTCACCTCCGTTCTTCCCGAGCCCGACCGGATGCGGCGGCGAAGCAAATCGCTCGCATCCGCCGCGCACGAGCGGGGAGGACTCGGGACGGAGGGGGGAAGAGGGAGGTGGACTCGGAGAGCTGAACGGGAACTCGATTTTGAGTGGGAGGGAGACTAGGGAGGAGGACTGGAGGGCCGAGGACGACGACGGGGAAATAGGCACCCGTTTGTTTCGTCTGCCTTTTCTTGTCTCTCTCTCTACTCTGGGCCTCTCTCTCCAAAATCTCTCATGTGGGGTTTTGCAATCTTTCAGCTCTTTCTCTCTCTATCTGCAATCTGTCACTCCATCTGTCTATCTACAGTACTATCTCTACTTAATTAATTTTTAATAGTTTTTGTTTGGATTTTGATTTACATCTAGGTACTTGACTAGTTTTAAATTTGCAATTTAGTGTTCTGCACTTCCCCCCTCTTCCCTTTTCTTTTGGATGACACGTCCCGTCTTCTATTAGAAGAAGAGCTTAAAGGTGGATCATTGAGGTTGCTTGCAATCATCATTTCCGCCCAAATATTTTTATTTAGATATACTTAGTTAAATCATAATATTTATTTCAAAGCATTGATGCTAATGATTCCCCAAGGTGATTGCAGGTATAGTATATTACTATTGTAGCTAGCGGTTTTCAAGAGTACCGTCCAAAGACCACGACGACGACGACGACAACAACAACATAGTCTTTTGTCCTAATCGAGTTGGGTAGGCTAGAAATAAAACTTAAAAGAGACATGAAAATAAAGAACACATAAATGGTACAAGAAAAAGATTACGGTTCAGGCACGTTAATTGCTAGTCTCTAAACGCTCCTATCCATAGCTAAATCCTTAGGGATATTCCACTCCTTAAGGTCTCTTTTAACCGACTCGTCCCAAGTCAGTTTAGATCGACCTCTACCTCTTTTTACATTATCGACCCGCTTTAGAACCCCACTACGCACCGGTGTCTCAGAAGGCCTTCGTTGGACATGGCCAAACCATCTCACCCGGTGTTGAATCAATTTTTTCTCAATTGGTGCCACCCCAACCCTATCCCGAATATCGACGTTCCGGACTCTATCCCTCCTTGTGTGCCCACAACACCATCGTAACATACGCATCTCTGCTACACTCAAGTGCTGGATATGTCGCCTTTTTGTAGGCCAATATTCAACACCGTATAACATCGCCGGACGAATCGCTGTCCTATAAAACTTACCTTTTAACTTCTGAGGCACCCTTCTGTCATAGAGGACGCCTGCCATTTCAACCAACTGGCTGAAATTCTATGCCTAACATCTTCATCAATGTCACCATCCTTTTGTAGCATCGATCCTAAATACCGAAAAGTATCCTTCTTGGCCACCACTTGCCCATCGAGGCTAACGTCTCCCTCCTCATTCCTAGTCGCGCTGAAATCGCACCTCATGTACTCGGTCTTGGTCCTACTAAGTCTAAACCCTTTTGACTCTAACGTGTGCCTCCATAGTTCTAACTTCCTATTAACCCCTGCCCTAGTCTCATCCACTAGCACCACATCATCAGCAAAGAGCATACACCAAGGGATATCACCTTGTATGTCCCTTGTGACCTCATCCATCACCAAAGAAAATAAATAAGGGCTCAATGCCGACCCTTGATGTAGTCCTATTTTAATTAAAAAATCACTGGTGTCGCCATCACATGTTCGGACACACGTCACCACATCCCTGTACATATCCTTGATGAGGGTGATGTACTTAGTTGGGACTTTGTGCTTTTTCAAGGCCCACCACATGACATTTCTCGGTACTTTGTCATATGCCTTCTCGAGGTCAATAAAGACCATCTGCAAGTCCTTCTTCTGCTCCCTATACCTCTCCATCAATTGTCGTAATAAGAAAATTGCCTCCATGGTCGACCTACCAGGCATAAACCCAAATTGGTTTTGGGTCACACTTGTCACTCTTCTTAGGCGATGCTCGATAACCCTCTCCCAGAGCTTCATCGTATGGCTCATCAACTTAATCCCACGGTAATTAGTACAACTTTGAACATCTCCCTTATTCTTGAAGATCAGTACTAATATACTTCTCCTCCATTCTTCAGGCATCTTGTTTGACCGAAAAATGAGGTTAAAAAGTTTAGTTAACCATACTATCGCTCTGGCACCTAGGCATCTTCACATCTCAATGGGGATACCGTCAGGGCCCATCGTTTTACCTCCCTTCATCCTCTTCAAAGCCTCCCCGATCTCTGCCTCCTGAAATCTCCTCACGAAACGTCTGTTGGTATCGTCAAATAAGTCATCCAACTCTAAGGTAGGACCCTCATTCTCCCCATTAAACAACTTGTCAAAGTACTCTCTCCACCTGTCCTTGATCTCCTCATCCCTCACCAAAAGTTGATCTATCCCATCTTTGATGCATTTGATTTGGTTGATGTCCCTCGTCTTCCTCTCGCGGATCCTAGCCATCCTATAAATGTCCTTCTCTCCTTCCTTCGTGCCTAGTCGCTGATAAAGGTCATCATACGCCTGACCTTTTGCTACACTCACCGCTCGTTTTGCATCCCTCTTCGCTATTTTATAGCCCTCAATGTTGGCTACACTCTTGTCATGATGGAGGCGCTTGAACCACTCCTTCTTCTCCCTAATAGCCCTTTGCACCTCGTCATTCCACCACCAGGTGTCTTTCGCTTCCCGTTTGCCTCCCCTACTCACTCCAAACACATCCGAAACCACCTTTCGAACACATGTTGCCATCTTTAGCCACATGTCATCTGCATCTTCTTCTTCTTCCCACGGCCTCTCATCTAGCATCCTCTCCTTAAATGTTTGCGCTGCTTCCCCCTAAGCTTCCACCATCTTATTCTCGCAATCTTGGCCCGATTGTCCCGATGGACACGTACCCGAAAGCGAAAATCCGTCACCATAAGCTTGTGCTGAGGGACAACACACTCCCTAGGTAACACCTTATAATCTAAGCAAGCACATCTATCCCCCCTCCTTGCAAGGATAAAGTCGATCTGACTCAGGTGTTGTCCGCTACGAAAGGTCACTAGATGGGATTTCCTCTTCTTAAAGACGGTGTTCGCTATCAACAAATCGTAGGCCAACGCGAAATTCAAAACATCCTCCCCCTCTTGATTTCTACTACCATACCCGAAACCCCCATGCACCCGCTCGAAACCTATATTAGTCGCACCCACATGGCCGTTGAGGTCTCCTCCTATGAAGAGTTTCTCGCTGATAGGCACAGTACTAACCATGCTATCGAGATCTTCCCAAAACTGCCTCCTGGTGCTCTCGCAAAGACCTACCTATGGGGCATAGGCACTGATCACATTCAGAGCCAAATCTCCAACTACCAACCGGACTAGGATAATCCGGTCGCCTTGCCTCCGCACCTCAACTACTCCATCCTTAAGGCTCCTATCGATCAATATGCCTACACCATTCCTACCCGATGTTGTCCCCGTGTACCAAAGTTTGTAGCCAGTATCCTCCACCTCCTTCGCCTTCTGGCCCTTCCATTTAGTCTCTTGAACGCATAGAATATTTACACGCCTCCTAATTGCTGTATCGACTAGCTCTCTTAACTTACCCGTTAGGGACCCTACATTCCAGCTACCTAGACGAATCCTAGTTGGCTCGGCTAGCTTTCTTACCCTTCGCACCCGTCGAGGGAAGTGCGAAGACCCTTGCTCATTTTTCACTACACCCGGGCGCAGATGTAGCGCGTCACAAAGGTTGCGACGACCCGACCCTTGCTCATTTATCATCGTACCCGGATCACGATACGACGCGCCACTAAGGGGATGACGACCCGGCCCTTGCACATTTGACACTACACCCGGGTTCCGATGTAGCACGTCGCTAAGAGGGTTACGCCCCAACGAATCTCTTGTGGGTTTCATACCCATGAGAGTGGCTGGTTTTGAAATGTTAGCTAGCCGCACCTAACACACCCTCCTCCTTTATCCGGGTTTGGGACCGGCTATGTTGAAATGACTCAAGAAAGTCTTCCAATCAACATAAGCGAAGTTAAGACAATGAATAATATGTTAATTAAACAAGATCCTCCATATTTAGCTATAACTACACCGTTGTATCATCAATGATTTTTCTCGCTTCGCGGCAAAAACGACGACTACGAAATATGTATTTTTTTAGATAAAAGATTAGCAAATATACAACTAAAGTGCTTTAACCAAGTGAAGTACTCATAACTCAATGGTTTCCTCCGGCGCCAAAATTCTTTAAACGTTACTCACCTTGCACCGCTGATTTATAAATTTCCAAGCCTTATTTGTACTGTTATCGTCCCTTATTTCCAAAATCTAGGCTAGCATGGAACTCCGAGATCATGGAGTTGTGTACCATTGTTTTTCACGCACTCCACAGCCCAAAACGACAAAAACCAAAACACACATCCGTAGACAAGGCTAGCATGGTGATTTTTTTTAATCCAAGGGGGGCAATGTGCAAAAGGCGCCCAGAAGAGCCCATCTGCATGGTGCGCGTCTACAGTACGCCGTGAAGGAAGGACCACCCGACGGCATCGCCGGGGGCCGTTGCTCTTGCTCACAAGTCACACGTGTGCGCGTTGGTGGGTCGGGCAGAACCCCTGGTGCGCCAGGTCCATGGTGACCATGCGCCCTGCCCGCAGTGTGACATGAAATCCACGGCGTCGCCACATGGTCGCGCACTCGCGCCCGCTTGGGATGCCGCCGCCGTGCTGTGCGTGTGTGCCTCCCAAAGCCGCTCGAAGTCGCAGACTCCCCGTTAGGCCCCACATGTCGGCAAGAGGCGACTGAATAAACTACGGTGCTTGGCCCCACCGTGTCGCAGGGTAGAACAAACATGTGGGCCATCCAACAGTCCGCTGGGGGGCTGCGTTCCGTCGGTGCGCACCCACCGGAACGGACCGTTCCGTCCCTTTGCCCACTAGTACCACTACTGTGCGCGCGTCGTCGGCTAGAGCGCCCGGGTCGTTTTGCGAGCGCCCGCGTTTGTTCTCCAGCGGTGCGTGGCTCAAGACAAGTAGAGAGGGTCTGGAAGAGAAGCGGGGAAGCAGTGGGGCCCACTTTCAGGGAGAGGCGAGTTGCATACTGTTGCATTGCATCGGCAGGTAGAGCAGGGCCGCAGCCGCCGCTTCGCGTGATGGCGGTGAGGTGAGGGGAAATGACGCACCGCGGTAAAGGTACGTCCGCGGCCGGCGCCCGGCCTGTGAGGTGTTGGGTCGTGTCGTACGACTGTAGGAGAGTCGAGACACGTGCTCAGTTTTAAGAAGCAGGAACGGAAGCCCCGCACCTGCAGCAGTACTGTTCAGGTCTAATCCACGACAACAGGAGTGTAGCAATGCCACGCACATGCGCTGGTGTCACGACCCTACTCTACGGATTGCTGTGCTGGACCTTGAAGGATCAACATGGGCACTGTACAAAAGTGTACCGGGCTACCGGCACAAAGAAAACGGAGAGAGACCGGGGACGCGGCGGTGTCCCTCCTGTGTCGCGGTGTGTGGGCAATGGGGCATGGTCGACGGACGGGGACGACATGACATGACAGCCGCCTAGAGTCAACGAGATTCTTGCGTCAGGCCCGCTTACGTTGAAGCTGCTGCGGCCACAGGACGGAGTGCCGCCACGGCTTTTCGTACACGACAGCGGCCATTCCTCCCATGAATTACGCAGGTCTCGTGACGATCGTACTAAAAAAACGGTGAACAGCCGTGGAGAGGAGAAATGGAGTAAGCGCTGTAGTACCAGCAACCAGCGCACATCGGCACATGCACACTCGCATTTATACTACAGTACCCTCATTCCACATGATGAAGATGAAAAAATCAATTAATTATTCACCCATTGACTCTCAAATCGTTTCCTCAAGAAAAAAAAAGACTCAAATCATATACTAGGACGATGAAGTTAGCTGCAGCTAAACACACCCTGAGTTTCTGAATGAGGAACGATAATGGGCATGTTTGTATGGGATAGAACTCATTGTTAAGTAGCAATTAGCTAGTTAAAGGTAATTGTTAGCTAGCTAATAGCTAAGAGAGAGTTTGTTTATACACATGGGATGATAGCCGAAGTCTCTTTTACCAATTAACGGGGTTTCAACCATTATAGTACGAAATCATGGGGCCTGAGTTAGCAGTTAGTCTCTTTGTTAGCTCTCATAAATTTTACTACCAATCTAATAATTAACCCTTACCTGCTGCATCCAAACAAACCAAACATTCGCACTCCCCCGCGTCTCATAAGAAAGAGTTATTCTAGCCTTCTATAATAAAAAGAGGTTATTACACCGAATAGGAAATAGACGCCCTGTTCGCTTGGTCGTTTCTGGCTGGCTGATTCTGGCTGCTGCTGATTTTTTGTGAGAGAAAAATACTGTTAAATGGCTAGCTGGTTTGGCTGATAAGTTTAAACGAACAGGCTGAGAGTCCAAATCTGCCGGGATGGCTTTATCTGTTGTCTTGGCGCGCAACTTTGAGAAGATTGATTGATTGATTCTTTCCTGTTCTCGCCATGAGAATTCGTGCGTGTCGTGTCATTTGTGGTGATTGTGCGTTTCTCTGAACACTTCTTGGCCACCAGGTGGGCAGGATGAGTCACCCATTCACCACTAACCACTATATGGCCGTCTCAAAATGAAGTGCAAAGTTTTTTTTTTCTGAGTATCAATGATTGTGCAAAGCTAGGAAGGAGCCAAGGACTTGAGACAGGATGACAGTAGGAGTATGTTACGCTTGGCAGCATCGTGCGCACGTGGCGGGACACGACACGGCCGCCGCGGAATAGTAGTATATTGCACGTCGAAGTTGACACTGCCGTGAGCTGCGGGTCTTGGGTCGACATTCCCGGGCACCAATCCCCCACGTCTCGCGTCGCGTCATCGCGTGGAAGCTCAAGTTGGCGCGGCACACCGGCACGAGCTGAATTCATCAACAGAAGAGCCTCATCTGACTCGGGCCGTATTGGATATGGCCGAGTTTTATACCACTGCTGATTTACTGCACGTCCTAACGCCATAATGCAAAATTTGTACTCCGTCGACGAAAATCAAGCAAACACACACTGACACACACACACACGCGCGCGCGCACAGCTTTGTGCTTTGCACGCCTGACTGCTTGAGTATGGACGGTCACGGTCACGGTCACGGTCACGGGAGGGCTCAGGCACAGCTTTGAGCTTTGCCCGAAGAAGAAAGCAGCGGCACACCCGCACCGGACGAGCGTGGCCTTGGAATGGCGAGCATACGTGACACTGGATGATGTGACCGGCGATGGGACGAGTGCAAGTCAGATGTTCGCCGCGCGCCGTCTGATCCTCAGGTGATCACTGATCAGGTCATGTGCGCGGGCACACGCCTGTGTCGTTGTGGACTTGGCACTTGTGGCGAGCAAGGGAATCAGGAAGGAGCCCTAGGGAGAGGGAGACGCAGCTGCCTGTGCAGTCAGGATTCGGGCAGCTCAGCAGCTGTGCCTGATGCTTTCTTTCGCTTTAGCAGGTCAGGATCAGCTCGCTCGTCTTCTCCACGGGCCGGTGCGCCTTCCGCTGCAACTTCTTGCGGCTGCGGCTGCGGCTGCAAGAAAACAAATAAGATTTACTGTAGCTATTGCCAAAAAAAAACACAATGTTTTTCTCTTAGGACAAAACAATATTAGCCGCAGAAACCACCGGCCCCTACTTCACCCCCGTGTCACTTCGCTTAGGAACTGGAAGCAGAGAGAGCGAGCGTGTCTTGATATGATCCGAGGGACATGTGTTCGTGTACAAGCAAGGGTGTCTACCAAGATGCAGGCAAGCAGCGGACTCTGATCAGGGTCATTACACCAGCTCTATCCTCATTTCTACATTTTTTCAAAAAAAGACGTGACAAAGTAGTGGCTTAATATCCTCTTGTACGACCATTAACATGACCGGAAAAATGGTGCCTCGACAAGCACCTTTTATTTAGCATACTATATCCTGTTACACACCACATTATAACTTGAGTCTCATCGTCTGGAACTGGAAGTCGGATCGCGGACAGCGACAACTGAGCACGTTAGGTGATGCAGCAAAGCTAGCCGCCGGGAGCACTAGACGCCCTTCCCTGGCGGGAATGCAATAAAGCCACTCACCTTACTGTGCAGCGAGGGCTTTCAGCAATTTGCAACAGCAGCCCAACTACCAATATTTTGCTTCGAACAGACATGGCGACAAGATCCAGAGTTAGTTAACACGAGACAGTTCCATCCGTCAAAAAAAGTGGATTAGCGGGCCTCAAAGTACCAGGATACAAATCAGCCCGTCAATCATTATGGCAAAACGCTGCCAAATAAAATGCACAATGATGCATCCCTGGATATGTTTTGAATTGGTTAAATGAGCAATAAGGCAAGGTAATATGATATACAGGTACATAAATAGAAGAGTCACTACAATCGAAGAATCGCATGAATAATCCCCACCAAATTAACTGGTATCTATAGAACCACTAAAATCGAAGAATTGCATAAATAATCCCCACCAAATTAACTCCAATGGATATACATGTTTACCCTACATGTATACTGTACAACCACCAGAACAATGTGAGTTTGAACCAAAATCTAGAGCAAGGAAAACTCTGAAAAGCCCATCAGAGTTGGTTGTCAGATCAAAATGGCATGTACGAGGATGGAATCCTGAACCAGAAAATAAAATGCTTCAGAGTATGTATGTATGAGCTTAAATCATATGCAGAAAAAGGGTACGGCGTCAATTGATCAATAACTTTATTGCTAGAAAGATAGCAGTACATGATCATATCGTTCTTCAGACTGAAGGACATTGAAATTAAGGATTGTGTGACTGAACAAGTCTCGTGCCCCATTTCCCCTGACAATTCCTGGAATTACTTATAAAAATTCCTGAATTTTTTTTACTAACAAGGGACATACTATTTCTTAATTTACGATGCTTAAGGCAGACATTTCTAGTTTCCTAGCGTCCTGTAAATCCTACAGTGTTATATTTAATTATAGGACATATCTTCCTAACAACTATGTTAATACCACCTGTGTGATTGTGTTCTGTGTTGCAGTGTAACAGCAAATGAGCATGTCAACACACGGAAAGTAAAGTGTGGAACTATGAAAACAGGAATCACCTCAAGACAATATGACCAGTCCAAGGTATATTGAAGCACAGAGAAAGATAAACGAGATGAATCCCCTGAAAGAAAGAATAGCAAATGTTAGCATGGTGTTTTACCATCAGGATTTTCTTAATACAACATCAATCCATCAAGCTATAGGAAAAAAACTATTCAAATAGGGAGCAGACCATATAACACCCCATGCAAAACCATTGCAAGGGCAAGGGCAGATTTCAGCGAACTTCTCAGCATCACTTGTATTAACTCTTCGGGATATCAGGTCATCATAAATGTCTATAATTTGAGAACATTTCATCCAGAAGATAATAATTCATGGATTATTCTAGGATGGAATTACAAGGAAAAGGCTTTTTACTTCTTACCATAAACTGAAAACAAGCTGTTCATCACACCTGTTGCACATAAATAAACATAAACATTAATTTTCAACCATACAATTTGCATTCCAGAAGCTAAAATAAAGAGTACATGATTGTAGGACGTCTTCGGTCTCACCTATGAATAAGATCACATATTTCAGACTATGGAAAGATGTAAATTCTTGTATGACCCAAACAACAGCAATGAACACAATGAATCCTGGATAACAACATCGTAA
>CM041629.1:15614615-15625659 GCA_023333625.1 Bothriochloa decipiens | reverse complement strand
GGTTCGGCCGAAACGTGCGGGGTTGCGGGCGCAGGAACCGAGAGAAAGAGAGAGATGGGCGGGCGGGCGGGGCGACGCGGCGCGGGTGTGGGCGTGTGTGTGTCCGCGGCGCGTATGGGCCGAGAGATTTTGATTGCTCCAGTGTACAGCAGGCCGCGCAGCCAGCCAGCCAGCCGACGCCAGGTACACTTGGACGTTTGTGGGTTACGTGGCCATCACCGGGGGTGGCGCTCCCAATAATGGCAGCTAAACAAAGCAAAGCAAGCGATGCCAAACCCGGCCTCCGGTTGGTGGCCGTGGGGGTGATCCGGCGAAGGAGACGACCGGACCAGGTCCGCCGGGGACTCGAGTCATCGCAGTGTCCACGTCCATGAGGATAGGACGGGGTAGGCGCGGTGGTTGGGGCTCCGCGTTGGTTGGCCGGTTTGCTCCACTACTTCTTTGCAACCGAACGCGTCTCGGCGATGGAGCTCACCGACTTTTCTTTCCTCCCGGCGGTTCCTTCCATTTCATTTTTCACCCTTCTTTTTCGTCTCGAACTCGTTTGGCATTTTCCCAAGAGTGACCAAGGAGCGAGCTACTCCGTAGTAGTTTGGCTGTACGGGTACGCTACCGAAGTTGAGGATTTGCTTGCGTGGGCTTAACCCGTACGGCTCATGATTTTGTGCAGGCCACGCGTCACTGTCCGGGGGCTCGCCGACCATGGTGTCCCGCAGATGGGTTCAGTTGTCGTGTGTCGTGTCGAGATTTCAGTGGATCACTGACCACGCGCAAGTGTCAAATGAGCCCTCAACCTCAAAACTCCCGGGACACGAAATCTCCTCTGCTTCTTCCGTCTCCCTCCACGAGATTTCACAGTGCTACTACTAGTAGTAGTTGTATTGTGGGTTGTGTTGTGGCTCTGGCTACACACCGTGCCGCGGCCGCGCTGTCAGCGAAAACAACGCACACTTTAGGCCGGAACTCACGCTTTTTAATGCGCGTTTCTAGCCGCGTTTTGGATTTGACATGATCTTTCGCTTCAGCAGGAAGGATCAGGCGTTCAGCATCGTGCTTAGTCTGTTCCAAGAGCGTGGACGGATGGTTTTCCTACTTTATCCCCATTTTTCCTCCTTTGCTTTCTCTATTGAATTGAACAAAAGTAGAGTAGCAAACCTATGATGCAGCCAGCAGCCATAAAAAGTTAGATGGACAGACAGGCCGGATAGCTTTAGGCCGAATGCGTACAAAACTTGAAAGCAACAACTCAGCCAAACATATACCAAAAGCTCCGATAAAAGCTCTCTCATCTCACAGAGACACAGTCCGATCCAATAGAGATGCAGCAGACGAATGTTTATCAGACGACAGGCGTTGACGTATTCCGTGTTTAACAGAATGTTGGTCAGTGTTTATCTTTAACTATAATAGTTACTAAATTATAGAATTTCAAATGACTCGGTACACAACAATGGACATGCTTGCACAGGCGTAGACTTAAAAACGAATATAAAGGTGGTCGAAAAACATATGGAATACACTTCTACACCATTCTAATCTGAACTTCAGCAAAGAGGTTTTTGGTTCAGGATTACATCAGGGATCTGAGCTACTAGCAGCAACCAAAGCTGCATTGAATGCATGCACCTTCATTTCACCACTTTGAATGGCTCCAAGAACATCTCCTTGATTTCCATCCGTTTCTCATCGGCATCGTCCTCCCCGGTAGATGCAGTGGGAGATGCGCGCCATATTCACGCAGGCATTTGCGAAAGGAAAAGGGAATCGGCAGTTACTGAAGGCATCTTGATTGACTGTTTTCCAGGTCTCCATGGTCAGGTCTCTCATGGCTTTGCGCGCGTCATGCTCCGTGGCTCTGTTCACGGACATGTAAATGGCTATAGAAGATGGCGCATCTCCTCTCTTCAGCTCTTCCTACATGTCCATTACATGCGGGAAATAAATCTCAAGAAGCCCTGTTTGGATCTAACAAATTAGTGCAGGCAAGAATAAACGGTGTTCTTACTGAATGTGTTGCCGAGTAGTTGCAGATGCGGAATGTTTTGGATACCATCTGTACCAATTTTGGATACTGTATAGAGTTTGGGGTAACACCTTCCTTGTCGATCATGAGGAAAGCATGAGTTAACATTAGTGGCCCAGAGACAGATATCCACCCGTTCTCCAAATACTCATGGAGTGTTGGTTTGTAATTGCTGTGATGCCACTTTGCTTCAGTCCTGCCACTGATGAGACAGTAAGTAGTTGTGTATGTGTCAGCTTCGTCGTTCATAAACTGTTGTTGTTTTGTCAACCAAAAAATCAATGATGATAGTATTTGTCTATTTGTGGTTTGTACTTACTGCTTTCTTTAGAAGAAACCTCGTACCACAGCCTTCTTGTCTAAGACTATCTGTACTCATAGACCTCTATATTCAACCTCTAAACGAAATATTCCATCTTGGTCATCGAGATTCCTACTCTATATCATTTTTCCCACACCCATCCAACATTTATACCAACCTCTATCCAATGTGGGGCCCACTTATCAGGATTTCTTTCTTTTTTCCCTTTTTCTTTTCCCCCTCTACTCCTTATCCATTCGACCGACGCCGCTCTCCCTCCCAGCGACCGACGCCCCTCCTCCTTCCTCCTCCCCTTCCTGGCGATTGGCGAGCATCCATGGCGGGCGGAGGCACGGGGTTCCGGCGGCCATGGCTCGAGGCACCCCGGCGCCCCACCTCCCTCCTCCTCCTCCCCCCCCCGACGGCTCGAGGCACCCCCACGAGGCACGGGGCTCCGGCGAGCATGGGGCACGGGGCTCCTTCACCACGGCGCGCACATAGCAAGCAGAGTCCGCGCCGCCGGAGGTCCTGGATGCGCCTTCCACTGAGCTCGGCCGGAGGAGCCCCTCCTCCCCTTCCCTCCACCCCAGCAGCGCGGCCTCCCTGCTCCGGCCATGGCGCTCGGGAGGTGGATGTGCTGCTGCGGCCATGAAACGCCTGCGCGTGCGCAGCGGCGGCTCCTCTGCCGTGTGGGCGGCGCCTCCTCCTCTGGCTCCGGTGCCGGGAGCGGGTGCGGCCTCCTCCTCTGGCTCCGGTGTGGGGAGTGGGCGCGGCCTCCTCCATGGATGGGCGAGCCGGCCGTCGAGCTCCCCTGCCCATGCCGCCCAGCGCTGCGGGCCCGGGCCAAGGACGGGGCGAGCTTGGCCCCCGGCCATGGCAGCGCAGGGCGAGGTTCGGGCGGGCACGAGCTCCCTTCTCCTTTCTCTCTCTGCTCCCTCCCTCTCTCCCTTCTCCTTCAGCGGCGGCGAGCAGGAGCACCGGCAGTGGTCCCCGCAGCGGCCTTCTCTCTCCTCGAGCGGGTCCCGCAGCGTCCTTTGCGGTTCGCGCCGTACACCCGCCACAGACACCGTTCGAGAGCTGACCGTTCGAGAGCTGGACCGCAACCTTGCAGGTCCGTGTAGCGTCCCCCGCTGCAGCAGTTTGGAACGGTACACGAACCTGCAGGGAGCTGTACCGTTCCCCAGTGCGGATGGTCTAAGCATGTGCTCAGCAACCTCATTTGACGCGTAGCCGGGTAGCTGTCTACATGGTGAAGTACCTGTCGCGCATGCAAAGCGCCGACGCAGCATGGGAATGGTTTGGGCGAAAACCAGTTTTTCTGATTTGCGTGTTTGATTGGGCCTACTTGGTTTGGATGAGAATGGGCTCATGCTTGTATTGGGCTGTTTTTTTTGAACTCTGTATTGGGCTGGTTTAGTTTGGTGAGTCGCTGAAGTGGGCTGGATGGGTCTGGAATCGGCTTTAAGTTTTTGAATTTTTTTATTTTTAATTTTTTTAAAAAAAATTTACAAAAATAATCGGCCGTTTCAAAAAATGACAGAACTAGTCGCCTACGGTGGGCGTTTTTTAAAAAACGCCCACTGTCTAGGCGTTTTTTGTGACGTGGCAAACGGCCGGCCGGCGCCGGTGCCGGCGTTTGCGGGCGGCCCCCTGGCGGCCAAAAAACGCCCACTGTGTGGGCGTTTTTTGGCGACCAGGGGGCCGCCTGCAAAAGAGCGCGGCCGGCCGCGCCTGTTTTGTGGGCGGGCCCCGTAGCAGTAAAAAAACGCCCACACAGTGGGCGTTTTTTCCTGTCCAGGGGGCCGCCTGCAAAACAGGCGAGGCCGGCCGTGCACTTTTGCAGGCGGCCCCCTGGCCGCCAAAAAACGCCCACACATGCCGCCAGCTATATATACCCAGCCCCCCCTCAGATTTTCATTATATTCACTAAAATTTTTAGAAAAAAAGGAAGAAGAGAGGAGGGAGGAGAAGGAAGTAACGGCGAAGCCCTGCCAGTTTGAGACCTCGGCTTTTAGGTAAGTTTCTTATACATTACAGGTCTGTTGCTATGCGTTAGTAAAATATAATGTGCACTAGAGTTGTTTAGTTTTTAGTTGACTCTGGGTAGATCTGTGAGTAGTATGTATATTAGATCTATAAATAATGATGTTTCTTTTATGATTTAAACAATGGATTGCATGATTTGAAATGTGACGAATATCGTATTTTCTCTGAATAGATATGCAAAACTTGTGGCGGACGGAGTTTTGGAAAAAACGAGGTTGCCCTAGAGAATTGTATCCCGACGTGTCTAGCAAGGATGCTCTTGTTCCTCCTGCAGTCCCTGTCCCAAATTGTGACTGTGGAGAACCGGCTGATATTGGCCAATCTCGCCATGAGGACACAGTTGCCCGTTGCTATTACACATGCGGTGGATTCAATGTAAGTAATTGCACCTCTGTCATTGCGCCTTTATTCATTGCTAGTAATTGCGACTCTTGCATCTCTAACAATGTCGTTAGCAATCATGTTTTGTAGGCCCATGAGCGGTGCTTTTTCTTTCAGTGGATTGACGGTCCAGACAAATTCGACCCAAGGTATCTCCAGTTTGACGAATGGTGAAAAGGGAAGCATAATCCACCCGATCAATTCGAGCGGTGGGTGGCACCTCCCCCTGACCCCGCCCCAATGACAGACGAGGAGAAGAAAATAGCCCAATTGAGACGGCTTGAATCTCCGCCTCGTTGCAAATGCGGAGATTATTCTGTAATAAGTTCAGATAGGCCTAACGAGTTCGAATGTCCTAACCCCGCCGGAGTAAGTGCAAATTGTATGCGGTCATGGCTTTCTTAGTATTTGTGCATGTACTAACATTTTACATTGTAGGGTGGGTATACCTTGTTGCAGAAGTGTAACTTCAGGGAGTGGCTGTGGGGTCCAAAGAACAAATGGCCGGATCCGAAGGTGGACAAGAAGAGAAAAGTGGTTACCCCTAAGCCTCCTGTGTTGTGCAAATGTGGTGTCGAAGCGCAGTATGGCCTACTACCATCGGAGCTTGGAATAGGCTATTGGTGCGGCCATATGGTTGATTACGATGAGGTCCTTTTGTTCCACTTGTTGCTCACTTGATATCCAAGCTTTTTGTATTTGCTGACTTTAAATTGTTCCATTTGATCACAGAGCCTTAGGAAATGCAAGTGGGAGGTTTTTGCCCATGTTGAAGACCGCAGCGAATACATGGATACACTG
Organism: Bothriochloa decipiens; assembly: GCA_023333625.1. NCBI lineage: Eukaryota > Viridiplantae > Streptophyta > Magnoliopsida > Poales > Poaceae > Bothriochloa > Bothriochloa decipiens. The sequence goes on along the minus strand of CM041629.1, from coordinate 15,620,107 downwards.
AAGCAAAAGCAAGTAATGGACCTGAAGTTCAGGTCTGGTACTCAGCTTGTGGACAACTACATTAAGATGCGGAAGCGAGCGCAGGTTGACTATGCCCGACGATTGCGTGTCCAAACCCCAAGTGCTGCTCGGTGGAAGAAAGACTGTGATGCATGGAAAAAGAAGAGAGAAGAGGAAGCATCCTTGCATGCGAGGGAGAAGATGAAGGAGGCCGAAAAGAGGAGTGCTGATGCGAAGATGAAGCAGAAGATGGCGGAGGCGGAGATGCCGATGAACGACGAGGACGAGGAGTATGATGAAGCGTTCACCCAAGCCCTCGATGACTTGGAGGCCGCTTACTATAAAAAAAAGGAAGAAGAGGAGTATGATGAAGCGTTCACCCAAGCCGTTGATGACTTGGAGGCCGCTTACTACAAAAAAAGGAAGAAGAGGCCAACGCAGCTGAGCGTAGCCGTACCAATGAGTTTGTGGGAGAGGATAGTGGTTCTGAAGATGAAGACTTGCTTCCCGGTTATATTTCGGATTATTAGGGTCGTTTTGTTAGATGAATTCGGATTAGTAGCTCATCGCCCTAGCGGACCTATAATTTTATTGTAATAAACTATTTCCGTGACTTTTAACTGTGCTGTAATGGACTATTATAACGGATGTAATGCAAGCATGTAAGGGTTTAGGGTTTAGGGTAAATTTTTAGGGTTTAGGGTTTTTAGGGTTTAGGGTTTAAGGTTTTTTGGGTTTAGGGTTTTTAGGGTTTTTAGGGTTTAGGGTTTACGGTTTAGGGTAAATTTTGACAAAAGAATAGTGCGTATCATACATGAAGACAGTAATTACATCGTACAGGGTACTACTGTCCCGGAGCCTGTCCCTGCCCCTGCCCCCTACCCCTCTTCGGCCTCCTCGGTCGCACGTGCCCCGACGAGTAGGTGTAGGATCCGGTGGAACACCTTGAGTCGCGCGGACGTCCTGCATTGGAGTCATCTGTGATAACTCCTGCGTGTAGGGCGGAGGTGCTCCTGCAAGCTGTGAGGGGCCGATCTCGACCTCCTCGTCGCTGATCGATGCGTCAGTGGGGGGGGTCATTAGTTAGTCGGTAGGTCCGCGACGAGGTGCCGGCTCCCTGGCCCGACGTCGAAGCTGCTCCCTGCGCGGAGGTACCCAGGACTCCCCAGGCTGCTCCCTGAGCGGAGGTACCCACTCCATGGGGCGAAGGCCAGGCTCCCCAGCCTGCTCCCTGAGCGGAGGAACCCTCACCATGGGCCGACGAGCTGGGTGGAGCATGAGTGAAGTGCCTGGATGCCTCTGCTCCGTGCACCGAGGACCCCCCTCCGGAGGAACGAAGGTACGGCGTAGTGAACACTGTGAAAGGTGTCATCGTAAGTCACACAGTCATCCATATTAGAAAAACATAGGTAGACGAGGTGGGGTACACGGAGTTACCTCTGTTCTGGGGTGCAGGAGGACGTGCTGCGGGTGCCGGTGCAGGAATTTGAGGCGCTGCGTCGTTGGTCCAACAAGTGAGAGCCCTCATCACGGATCTAAGCGTCGTACGCATCCGCGTGTACGAGGTGCGCTGCTCGTCGACTGTCAACGCCAAGCCACCCTCCAAGCGGCGACACACGGAGTCCATCTCCGTGTAAAGTAGTTGCGTACCATCGACCTAATTTCAGTTTGAAGTTACATGAAAGATATACGTAATGAAGTACTGATATATATGAGAGATTCAAGTACTCACCGCACGGAAGTAATCCTGATCACGGTGCACAGGGTAAGTGTCACGCACGGCGGCGACGTGTGGCTGCTGCTCTGGAGGAACGAAGGTGACACGTGTGCGGGTACGAGGCTGGTACCACCGGAGGTACATCATGTACGAGTCCTCAGTGTGGGGGCGGTACTCATCAACGACGTCCTCTGTGGCAAGCAACCAATCGTCCACGTATGGCTGCAGACGTGGAACCCATAAGTTGCTGCCGACCTGTCCCCTCCGAGTCAGCCTGAACACAAATTTAAGTAAGACATGTCTACTGCGATTAATTTTTCAAAGTCAGTTGTTAGTAGTACTTACCTATGAGCATCTGCAGGGACGGTACAGATGATAGGGACGGGGGACGGCTGCATGAGACCGAACTTGCGCAAAACACGCCCTGGGCAGTGCGGTTCGACGAAGATGTCGAACACCATCGGTCGGAGCGTCAGCCAGAAGGCCTGATCACGTGTGCACAACGTGGACAGCCCAAGGGGAGCTCGTGCGTGGATAGCCTCCTGGCTGTAAGGCTTCCAGATCACGTCGGTCGGCTGTATCCTGTCGAACTCCAGCATAAACTCGTTGTATGACCGCGTGACCTGCATATGTGCCCATCGTCGCTGAAATATAACAATAAATGGGTTAGAAGGTACGATACGAATTAACTATATACGTCAGCTAGGAACACGAACCTGACGATGGCACCAGACTGTACCCATGGTGGGGTAGTCCTCAGGCGGAACCTGCAAGTACAGGTCCTCCTCGTAGGCGGTGTGATCCACCACAGGTCGACCAATCGCGAACCGTTCAGCTGCCCATAGCTGTAGAAGGAGGGGGCAACCAGTGAGCAAAGAACTTGTTTCTATCTTAGTACACGCTTCGCAAAGCCCCCTGTACGTCACCGCCAGTACGGCAGATCCCCAGCTCCACTGTGGCACTGCTCCCTCGTCAGCATCAGCGATCGCGCGCGCGTAGGGGATCATGACCTTGTCGACGGCATGTCCCGCGCTGCTGGTGAACATGACCCAGCCAAAAAGCCACAACAAGTAGGCCTCCAAGCTCCGTTGCACAGAGTACACGTCAGCCTCTGGGTGTAGCTGATCGGACTGAAAAAGATATAGTTAATAAAGTTGAGTAGAACTGTAAATTGATAAAATTCTTTTAAATTAGGCCTTACGGTAAACTGCATGAGCCACTGCTGCGACGGGCCCATGGTCGTGTACAGAGGGAAGCTGCTCAAAGCTGGAAGTGCAGGGTGACGTTGTACGTGGCCGAAGCGGGCCATCATGTCATCTCGCCAATCATGAAGTCCGTCGACTGGCCCAACGGCATCGCCAGCGAGGGGAAGGCCAAGCAAGAACGCAACGTCCTGAAGCGTCGGTGCGACTCCTCGCACGGCAGGTGGAACGTGTGTGTCTCTGGCCTCCATCGGTCGACCAGGGCTGCTAGAAGAGACCTATCAAAACTCCACCTCCTCGTCTCATCGGCCTCACCAGCTCGAGCCTCTATAAGACGACACAACGGGAGGAGGCCTGCCTCACGTAACCTGCACATAAAAATTTTATGTTATTAAGAAGCCATGTGTACTTAATTGGAAGAATTGAAAGAGTCAACGGATACCTGGAACAGAACCGAGGGTCCACTGAAAGTAGACGTCTGGACGGTCGCGGTCGAAGTACGGACAGATTGGCGTTCTGCATCGCAATACGGTACGAGCGGTGGTGCAGATCGATCCCTCGATCTAGCAGCTCCGGTGTGTCGTCGGCCATCCCTGCATGACAATATCACAGTTAACACATATCACACATGTAAATAGAAAGTGAAAAAGTATACAACAATAAATTTAAGGTACAACAACAAATGATCAAATTTGAAACATAAAGACTGCACATACAACATGTAATAGAAATATATTCAAATACAAGACTGAGATTATGAACATTACATCTGGAATATAGGTTGAAACAATAAGTTTATTCACTCCAGTTACAACAAAGCAAAAACCGTACATTATATAATCTTAACCAAGCTCTCTACACATCACTACACGACCGAACCACGAGGCACGCGTGCACGCCTTGGCCTAGTGAGCCTAGAAGTTGTCCCTTCTCCTGTTGGCGGGGTACCATCCAATCCGGATCCTGATGGCGGGGCTTCTGCTGTTGTTGCCATATCTGAGTCCTTGGGACACTTCTTGTAAGTATGTCCTTCCTTGTCGCATTTGCTGCAACGTGTGTACCTTCCACCTGCTTCGGACTCATCCATGGCGTTTTGAATACGTCTTGTCTTCCGACGCCCAGCCTTGTCTTTGATCTTACTTGGGTCTGGAATATAAGTAGGTTGCGGTACTGTACCTGTAAAATTCCCCGTTATGCCAAAACCATAAATTTCATGTGACCATGTATGCAATATGGCTACCTTGGTGAAATAGGGAGATACAAAAGTACGATCAAGTATTCCACACTCCGAGCTCGCTGCAATAACATGGGAACATGGTTTGTGGTAGAGTCTTGGCTTGTGGCACATGCATACGCAATACCCATCCTCTCTAAGTATGCATTCTTGCACAACTCTTCTTCTATATATTCCACGCTTGGCCTTATCAGCACACAAGATTTCAAATCGGTGCTCTCTAGTATCTTGAGTTATAACTCTATGCTCCTTTGCCTTCTTACGTTTTTCCTCCAGATAATTTGTCAGCATTTGTCCGAAGAAAACACCTCGCACTTGCATTGATAGGGCAGCGACTTGGTACCGGTCTCTGAAATATCTGCATGTTCCATGCAGGATGAACTCAACAATGGCAACCAAGGGAAGGTCTCTAACACCACGCATCACCCAGTTGTAAACTTCAGCCAAATTAGTTGTCATAATATCAAACCACGCTCCGCCGACATCATGCAGCAAAGACCACTTCTCCTTAGGCTCATTCTCTATCCAGTGCGAAAAATTTCTCACAGCAGATGCCGATCTCCTTCTGATGTTTGGACCATCTGTGGGCAGCGGTCCTAAGGACTCTGGACCATCCTCACCAACAGGTGCTGATCGACTTGAGTGTTCTTCCATATGCTTCGTTGTGAGCTCGTCCAACCTCCTCCAAAGCTCGTTGAATTTTTTCTGTTGATTCTGTCCGCACAGCCTCTTGAATAGATCCATCAAGCTCTTGCGCTTAAACTGCTTGTAAAAATTAGCACCCATGTGACGCATACACCACCGACTTTGAACATCTGGCCAATCTTTACCATATCCCATCTCTGCATCATCGTGCTTCAGATATTCAATTGCCCGAAGAAGGCCAGCGTGACGGTCATGAATTAGGCATACACCAGGCCTCATACCAACAATGCTAACCTTCACCTGCTTGAGAAACCAGTACCAACTATTGGTATTCTCGCTCTCCACAAAAGCGAATGCCAGTGGTAGAACTTGATTGTTCCCATCAACGGCAATTGCTGTTAGTATCTGACCTCTGTATTTACCTGTCAGAAATGTCCCGTCAATACAGAGTACTGGACGACAATGCACAAAAGCCCTGATGCAAGCACCTAGTGCAAAGAAAGCTCGTTGCAAGACCAATACTGCACGGTCATTCTCCATGGTTGGGTATGTTATAAGATCTGTACATGTCCCTGGATTTCTGGCGGCTATGCATTGAAGAAGAGATGGTAAATTATCATATGAGGCTTTGAATGTGCCAAATCTCATCTCGATAATCTTCTGTTTTGCCCTCCACGCCTTAGCATATGAAATG
>CM041629.1:15576021-15609557 GCA_023333625.1 Bothriochloa decipiens | reverse complement strand
TTAAGCTCATTCCTCAACCTGCAAAATGTGGATTCATCAAGAGGTTTTGTAAAGATATCCGCTAATTGATCTTCGGTTCTCACACCTACTAGAGATATATCCTTTTTGGAGACATGATCTCTAAGAAAGTGGTGGCGGATATCAATATGCTTGGTGCGGGAATGTTGGACCGGGTTGTTTGCAATCTTGACCGCACTCTCATTGTCACACAAAATGGTCACTTGCCCGAGGTTGACTCCATAGTCAAGGAGGGTTTGCATCATGTAGAGAATCTGTGCACAACAAGCCCCTGCAGCAATATATTCCGCCTCGGCGATGGACAATGCAACACTATTTTGCTTTTTAGAAGACCAAGAAACAAGAGATCTCCCAAGCAAATGGCACCCTCTGGATGTGCTTTTTCTATCAATTTTGTAACCGGCATAATCCGAATCGGAATAGCCAACAAGTTGGAATCTTGCTCCTTTGGGATACCATAGGCCAATACTTGGGGTTAGCTTAAGATATCTAAGGATCCTCTTGACGGCACTCAAATGGGTATCCTTAGGGTTAGCTTGAAATCGAGCACACATACATACACTAAACATGATATCGGGCCTAGATGCGGTAAGGTAAAGTAAGCTACCGATCATAGAATGGTAAAGAGTTTGATCAACCGGGTTACCTCCCTCATCAAGATCGAGATGCCCATTAGATGCCATGGGTGTGTTGATTGGCTTACAATCCTTCATATCAAACCTCTTCAAGAGGTCCTTGGTATACTTCTCTTCAGAGATGAAAGTCCCTTCTCTCAATTGCTTGATTTGAAACCCAAGGAAGAAGGTAAGTTCACCAATCATGGACATCTCGAACTCTTTTGACATCATATCACCAAACTTCTTGCATTCTTCTTCATTTGTTGAGCCAAAGATGATATCATCAACATACACTTGACAAATGAAGATTTCCCCATTATGCTTCTTGGTGAATAGTGTAGTATCTACTTTCCCAATTATGAAGCCCTTCTCAATAAGAAAGTCCCGAAGGCGCTCATACCAAGCTCTTGGAGCTTGCTTAAGCCCATATAACGCCTTTGATAACCTATAAACATGATTAGGATATCTAGGGTCCTCAAAACCGGGAGGTTGATCAACATAGACACGCTCATTAATGAAGCCATTTAAAAAAGCACTTTTCACATCCATTTGAAATAGTTTCATATCATGATGTGATGCATAGGAAAGGAGGATACGAATGGCTTCAAGTCTTGCAACCGGTGCAAAGGTCTCTCCAAAGTCCAAGCCTTCAACTTGAGAGAACCCCTTTGCCACGAGCCTTGCCTTGTTTCTCACAATGGTTCCTTGGTCATCTTGCTTGTTGTGGAACACCCACTTGGTTCCAATGATTCTTGCATCTTTGGGACGCTCTTCAAGTGTCCATACTTGATTACGGGTGAAGTTGTTCAATTATTCATGCATGGCATTCACCCAATTCGGATCCTTGAGAGCTTCATCTATATTTTGAGGCTCAATGCAAGAAACAAAAGAGTGATGTTCAACAAAGTTAGTCATATTTTGAGATCTAGTTGAAACACCCCTTTTTGGATCCCCTATGATGAGTTCTTGAGGATGGGCTTGAAGTTGTGGAGCTCTTCTTTCAACCACTTGAGGAGAAGGTTTAGGAGCATTAACATCTTGAGCTTGTGCCTCTCTTTGTTCATGGGAGACATAAGTATCTTCATTTTTAACTCTCCCATATTTATCTTCAACTTGAGGCACATTTGATGAGGAAGAAGGCTTGTCAATGACTTGCACTTCATCATCATCTTCTTTTGGCTTGATGTCTCCCACCGGCATGTTCTTCATGGCCTCCCTCAATGGTTCATCACCTACATCATCAAGATTCTCAATTGCTCCTTGGGAGCCGTTAGATTCATCAAACTCCATATCATATGTTTCTTCTACCAAGCTGGTGGCATGGTTGAATACACGATATGCTTTGGATTTTGATGAGTAGCCAACAAGAAATCCAATATCACAACGTCTTTGAAACTTCCCTAGGTGTTGCCTCTTCTTGTAGATGTAGCATTTGTAACCAAACACCCGGAAGAACGAGACATCCGGCTTCTTCCCATTAAGCAACTCATAGGGGGTCTTCCCAAGAAACTTATGGAGATATAACCGGTTGGATGCATAGCATGCGGTGTTGATAGCCTCGGCCCACAAGTTATCCGATGTATTGTACTCGTCTAGCATGGTTCTTGCAAGAGTGATAAGAGTCCGGTTCTTCCTCTCTACAATGCCATTTTGTTGAGGTGTGTAGGTGGATGAGACTTCATGCTTGATCCCAACTTCATCATAATAAACTTCAATGTGAGTGTTGTCAAATTCCTTCCCATTGTCACTTCTAATCTTCTTGATGGTGACATCAAATTCATTTTGAGCTCTCTTGGCAAACTTCTTGAAGCAAGCGGCTACTTCGGTTTTGTCATGAAGAAAGAAGGTCCAAGTGAATCTTGAGAAATCATCAACAATCACCAAACAATAGAGGTTCCCTCCAAGGCTCTTGTATATGGTTGGTCCAAATAAGTCCATATGTAATAACTCTAGCACTCTTCCCGTTGACAAGTAAGCTTTGGTTAGATGGGTGTTTGCAACTTGCTTGCCGGCTTGACATGCACTACAAGGCTTGTCCTTCTCAAACTTGACATCCTTCAAACCTCTCACTAGCTCTTTCTTCATTAGCTTCTTGAGTGTACCCATACCAACATGTGCTAGTCTTCTATGCCACAACCACCCAAGTGAGGTCTTGGAGAATAAGCATGTGTTCAAATTTGCATCATTGGAGGAGAAATCAACTAGATAGAGATTGTTGTATCTAAAGCCTTTGAATATGAATGAAGCATCTTCTTTCTTTGTGACAATTACTTCCTTCTCATCAAACAAACATTGGAAACCAAGATCACACAATTGACCAACGAATACCAAGTTGAAGCTCAATGGCACAACATAAAGCACATTTGACAAAGAGTGATCATTTAATATTGCTATCTTGCCCAAACCCTTGACCTTGCCCTTTGAATTATCACCAAATGTAATCTTGTCTTGATGTTGGTCTCCTTCATCTAGTGAGGTGAACATACGAGGATCACCGGTCATGTGTTGAGTGCAACCACTATCAATAACCCAATGACTTCCACCGATCTTGTAGTTCACCTATACACAAGAGATCAAGCTTGTTGTTTAGGAACCCAAACTTGATGAGGTTCCTTGGCTTTCTCAATTAGTGACTTTGCAACCCATATTTTCTTAGGCCTATTCTTGTTGGGAGGTCCTAAGAATGCAACTTTCATCTTCCCACTAGAATCCTTCCTAAGCAAGTAGTGAGCATTGAAGGCAAAGGGTCTAGCATGCTTGGGCAAGGGTTGTGGTGAGGGTGTTTCACACTCATGAGCAAAGTGGCCTTCCAATCCACACTCAAAGCATCTCTTTGGCTTTGGCTTTGGCTTTTGTTGAGTTGCTTGCTTAGCTTGAACTTGTTTTTCTTGGTGTGCCTTGAACCCAATGCCACTTCTATCGGTCTTCATCACGGTGTTCATCAAGAGCTCACTTTGAAGTGACTTGCCTTTTGCAAACTTGCTCAACCCAATCTTGAGATGTTCTCTCTCTTGCTTGAGCTTCTTGTTTTCTTCTATGAGTGACTCATTGATTGGTTCCTTCATACAAGACTTTTCAAACATGAGCCTTTTGTTCTCTTCTTTGAGCTTCTCATTTTCAAGAGCCAACTCTTTATCATGATCAAGGTTCTCAATGGTGATGGTGTTGTAGGCCTTCTCTTTTTCAAGATTCTTCTTAAGCTCTTCATTTTTAATCTTGAGCTTGACATAGTCATCATAGTGCTCGGCCTCAATCACTTTCTTGTCCTTCCAACTAGAACCTTGCTCAATGCTCTCCACAAACAAATCATCACATGATGTAGCTATATCAATCTTAACAACTTGGTTAGTAGCCTCATGTGTTTCGGAGAGAAGATCATAAGCCATGGCAATATTATCATGATTGACCTTGATAGTGGTATACTTCTCTTTCAAAGAATCATAGCTAGTGTTGAGCTCATTGTACTTCCTCTCAAGTTTATCATGTTTTCTTTGAGCTCCTTTTTAGAGGCTTTGAGCTCCTTGAGTTGGGAAGATACAATTTCAAATTGATCTCCAAGCTCATAACTAGATTTTTGTAACTTTTCACATTTCTTATCAAGCGAAGCATTCTCACTAGCAAGCTCATCATTTTGGGCTCTAGTTTTGATGATGACTTTAGTGTATTTGTTCATAATTTTCACAAGTTCATCATAAGAGGGTGATTCAAATTCATCATCACTTTCACTACCACTTTCATTATCACTATCCTCAAGATTAGATTGTACCTTCCAGTCACCTTTGCCCATGAGGCAATAGTATGTAGAGGATGAAGACAACGGTAGAGGTTGTGGTGGCGGTGTAGAACCAATACCAATGGCAGCAACACCTTCATCATCACTCTCTTCATCAGATGATCCACAAGAAAACTCAATATCGGTGACCCAATCACCAACAATATAAGCCTTGCCATTCTTCTTCTTCTTGTGGTACTCTTTATCTTCTTTCTTCTTGTGATACTTGTCTTTCTTCTTGTCTTGCTCATCATCATCACTTGAGTCTTCCTTCTTGTTCTTGCCCTTCTTCTTGTACTTGTCTTTGGGTGGTTCCAGGCATTGATGAGAGAGATGCTCAATCTTGTGGCAATTGTAGCACTCCATTTCAGAGATGGGCTTTCTCTTGCTACTTGTATAGAACTTCTTCTTCTTGCCATCAAATTTGATGCCATGATTGTTGAGCTTCTTCATCATCTTGGTGGTTTTCTTCACCATGAGAGCAAGACTAGCATCATTGATTTCAACATCACTTGATTGGTCATATGAGATCTTCTCTTTGCCTTTTCTTTGATGGCTTGCATTAAGAACCAAATCTTTCTTCTTGGATGATGTGCCATCCTCGGGAGTGAGATGCATGTACATCTCATGAGCATTGACCTTTCCCAATATTTGTGTTGGTGTAGCATTGGAAAGGTCACCTTGATGAAGCACGGTGACAATGTGGCCATACTTCTCAATGGGGAGAACACAAAGAATTTTCCTTGCAACATCGGATGGCGACATTTGATTGAGTCCAAGTCCATTCAATTCCTCTACAATAGTATTCAAGCGAGAAAATATTTCATTAGCACTTTCATTGGATTTCATCTCAAATGAATTTAACTTGCGCATAACAAGATGATAGCGTTCCTCACGCTCACTCTTGGTTCCCTCATGTAACGCACAAAGGTCGGACCATAGTGCATAGGCGTCCTTGTGGTTCCTAACACGGTTAAACACTTCCTTACAAAGACCACGGAATATAGCATTCTTGGCCTTAGCGTTCCACTTCTCATGATGAACCTCATCATCGACAAGGTCGGCTGAGTCCTTAGGTTTTGGGAATCCTTGCAACGCGGCTTTGAGGACGCCAACATCAATGGCTTCTAAGTAAGCTTCCATACGAATTTTCCAATAAGGAAAATCGTCTCCCTCGAACATGGGAAGAGGGCCTTCCCCATGGGACATCTTTACTCTAGGCGGTTAAGCCTAATTTAGAGCAACTCAGCTCTGATATCACTTGAAAGGATCAAGATGCCCAAGAGGGGGGTGAATTGGGCTAATTCTAAAATTTCTTGCGGAATTAAAACCTATTAGCCTATTTCACCCTATGTGCCTATGTGTGTTCCTAAGGATTCTACCAAGAAAAGTTTTGCACCCTAGTTCCAATCCTAATCTAGCATGGCAATTCTAAGAATGTAAATTGCGAAAATGTAAATGCTAGAAAGTAAATGCGGAAAGTAAAGGGACAAGGAACACAACGATGTTTTCCCGAGGTATCAGAGAGTCGCCACTCTCCACTAGTCCTCGTTGGAGCACCCGCGCAAGGGTATAGCTCCCCCTTGATCCGCGCAAGGACCAAGTGCTCTCTTCGGGCTAATTCTTTGACACTCCATCGCGGTGAATCGCCGGAACCGCTCACAACTCGAGTTGGGCCATCCACAAGCTCCGTCGGATGATCACCAAACTCCCAATCACCACCAAGCCGTCTAGGTGATGGCGATCACCAAGAGTAACAAGAACAAACTCTCACTTGACCTAGAAAAGCCTAATGAGAAGGTGGATGCACACTTGCTACTCTTGAATCTCTCATGAGGGCTAATCAATGGATTCTCAAATCATTAGCACCTCACTTGCAAGCTCTTGCTCTCCCTTGCACTCAAAGATAGCCTCAGCTGAACCAAAATGGCAAGAGTAACAAAATGGAGAAGGTGGGGTTGTATTTATAGCCCAAGGGCCAAATCCAACCGTTATGCAAATTTTCAGCCTTCTCGTGAGCGCCGGACGCGTCCGACGCCCACCGCCGGACGCGTCCAGTGCTTTAAGCCAATTCGAAACCAGGTGACCGTTGGTGCTACAGTAACAGCGCCGGACGCGTCCGGCGCAGCGTCCGGCGTAAAGCATCCAACTGTGTACCTCTCTGTGTAGCGTCCGGACGCTGTCAGAGCGCGTCCGGCGCTACACATCCAACTGTGTACCTTTCTGTGTAGCGTCCGGACGCTGTCAGGGCACGTCCTGAGCCGGACGAGTCCGGCGCCTGGCAGAACAGCGTCCGACGTTAGAAAAATGATTCGTTCACTTCCAGTTCAACTTTGTGAACGATCTCAATTCTAACCAATCTAAGGGCCTCCAGGTAACTTCCTAGCACTAAGTTCACAAGTGTGCACCACACCTAACCACTTAGACTTAACTAGGTCAAGCTACCCATTTGCTCCCCCCTTAATAGTACGGCTAAAGGAAAAAACAAAGTCCTAAAGACTAATCTGTCGTCACCCAACACCATCGACGAACGAAACTAATCCTATCTTCGACCTTGACGTTCATCCTTTGAAAACCGAAACGAATCCCATCGTCAGGGGGCATGAAAACCATATTGCCCTAGATTGTCATTACCATGACCTAACCAATCCCTGTTTCTGCAAAACACACGTTAGTCATGATAATCGTTGTCATCAATCATCGAAACCCACATCAAAGGGGCCTAGATGCTTTCAATAGGGCATCAACAGAAGGAAACACTACAGAGGGACTCCATTCCCAATGCAAGTTACCCGTCCGGATTCGATTTATTAACTATCATCATGATTTCACAGATAAAACCATGCTCATCTTTTTCATTCTTCTTCTTTTTAAAAACCTACTAATTAAGCAGGGCTAAGCATAACTACGCATTTTCTAAAAACAGGTAACAAGGAATATGAAAATAAGACAGGTAATGCAATTGGTGGGTTATCACTCAACGCCTATTAGTTAATGTAACATTTTATAACTGAAGTGATAAAAACTTTATAAAAATAAGGATAGGGTTTAAATGTATCCCGAGCTTGCCTTTGTTGAAGTGGTGGTTAGTTCTCGTTGAGATCACAGATGTTAGACTTGGCATCAACACCATGGATGGACGACACCAACACCATGGATAAGGACTTCAACATTATTGGTGGATGTCACCTTCTTGAACACCGTTGTCAGACGATATCTTTACGAAGGTTGGTCAACACGATCCAACTCACCCTCAAAACAACTACACGTAATGAAATGATGCACGCTTTAGCATGATGAACTCATGACATGATGCACGGCAATGCATTGGTGAAAGCATAATAAGATTAATTATTAACTATTTTAAAAGCATTACACAAGATAAATATAAAACTCTTCATATTCTCAAATAACATAGCCATATTAGGTGTTAATATGATATAGCAACATCATATAAAGGTAAAGGAACCATATTTTCTATTTACATATTTTTATTATAAATATAAACTATTTCAGAAACATGTCATAAAATTTTTAAGTCAAAAGGAGTTACATAGCATGAGTATGAATTTCCTTCTTTTCTAGTATTAAATAAAAAGCATAAAACATAATTAATTATTTTATTACTAAATATGGCATATTTCATATTTTTAATAAAAACTAGGCATCACAAGGAACACAACAAAATTTGATTCACCAAAAACGGAGTTACGAAACTCCAAATATGAATTTTTAAAGATTCAAAAAAGTATTCACAAACAGGTCATCGGGGCACTATTCACCTAAGTCATTGACTTCGCAACTAGGCCCCTGCAGTTTCTCTAATTCTTGCCCGAGGTCCTTGACGTGAGTTAGAGATACAGGAGCTCGTCGGGCTCGCGATTACGGCGACCTGGTGCTCGTCGACGGCAACGGTTCGGCGTGGGATCATCGGAAGGTGGCCGCGCACCCACGGGCGGTCACGGCTCGCCCCACGGTGGCTTGTGGTGGCCTAGCCGCCTGCACATCCAGGGCCACAGTGGGCAACCAGGATGGCGGCGGCTTTCGGTGGGGATTAGGGCTGGAAAAGGAGCGCGGGAGAGGCATAGGGAGGTGGCGAAGCTGCTGGTGACTGCGGCCTAGCGCATGGAGGTCCGGAACGCAGCGCGGCCGGAGCTCCACTTGGTGGCAGCCATGGCGGTGACGAAAAGGAGGAGAAGACGATGACGACGCCGGCTTAAATAGAGCAGGGAGAGGGATGGCGAGGTGGCAGGCGACTTCGTGAACTCATCCACGCGGCCATGCGCGGGAATCGCTGTGAAGTCGCGGCCAAGTCGACCACGACAGCGACGCGGCTGACTGGAGTTCGCGAAGGTACTGTTCATCAAAATTACAGTACTATCACTCAACGAAAATTCAAAATTACTCCAAGATTTTGAATAGAAATTGAAAAACTCCCAATCTATGGAATGATCAAAATTTCATGCTCTACACTTTTGTTAAAATGAAGAACTTCAAATTCTGCCTAGAAATTATATTTTTAAATTAAATTTTGAAAAGAGAGTAAAAAGGGAATAAACCCCTAGAACAAACATTTTAAAAATCTTTTGATTTTGCTAAACAATTTGAAAATATTCAAATCTATGGAATGCTCAACTTTTCAAACCAAACATTTTTCATATACAATGTTTTCCCAAAATATGCATAATTTTTGAAATATGGATTTAACATCAAAAGAGGACAAATGCTGGAAAACTGTATTTTCAAATTCATTTGAAATTATTTTTGGAAACTTGAAAAATTTGAATACCATTATTGTAGCTCTTGTCAAGATCTACAAACATAGATTTCAAAATATAGAAAGAGGGGTAAAATAGGGTTTTGAAAGTAGTTTTTGAATTATCAACCAACTCATCATTTCAAAAGCACAACCAACCTATAAATATAAACTTGTTTTAGTTGAGACATATCATGGTTGATCTAACATAAAAATTAAACAAAGAACAAGGTAACAAGATAAATTTTAGGTTGTTTTAAACATTTACAAAGTCACATAAAATGATAAGGAAACTTTAAGTAAACAGAAAACATCATCATTTCCTGTATAAAACTAAGCATCACATAAAAGACATAATTAAAACATGAATGCATTTATGCTATGATGCTCAATGATTATGCTTGATAATGTACTTGATTATAATTTTAATTGCTTATTAACATCTAGGATGTTACAATCTTACCCCCTTAAAGAAATCTTGTCCCGAGATTTTGAAGCAACAAAATCCCGTGGGGTAAGCAATGGAAAAGGAAATGTGTCAAGCAATATAACTTGACAGAAGTTCATTAAACAACAAGGAGCGAATCAAGAGTTACAACCAAGATATACAAGAGGTTGCAACTAACATGGTATTTAGGCTTTTAAAGGAGTTTAAGTAAAGATTCTCAGGATAAGTTCAAAGAGTAGGGTACGTTAGTTGCGAGGCTATAGTAGCTCATGCCCACAAACCTCGATACCTGTGCGCACCCTGTGGAAACTTGTGTGCCCGGGTCACACAAGAGACTCTAGATTCCGTCGTGGCACCAGGGTTACGAGACACGGCACCACTATAAGGCATAACAGCAATAACCCACATCTCAAAATATTGAGCCGGTAACCGAGATCAGAAGTTGGTCACCATCACAAGGTATTTAGGAACTCAAAAGATAACTTTGAATAGCTAGGAAGTGTTCAAGGAGTAAGAACATAGATTGTGAGCGATAATGGTTCAGGAGCACCAACTATGATACCAGTGCATGCCCTGATAAAAATTCATGTGATCGCGAATCACAGGAAATCCCAGGTTGACACGGCACCACAGTCATGGGTCGCAACACCACTATAGAACACAATCAAAGTAACTCTCGAACAATATTTGTTGGATATCAAGGCCAAGAGAGTAACATGAGCAAAGAATGAAAACACCCTAATTGTGAACTATAAGTTATCACGACCATAGACTTGGGTAACGGTGAACGCCCAGTAGTAACACCACATAGGCGACCCTAGGTTTCGACGATGTTTCCAAGTCATGGTTCATGGTACCTTAGAGGACGCAGTCAAAGTGATATTCGAGCAAGATATTCATCGCCTTACGACATCAAGGAGGTAGCATGTGTCGGAGTTGAAAAGAATCAAGGCATGACACATACTTAATAAAAGAAGAAAGGATTCGTACCAGGTTTGGGCTTTAAGGTAATGGCATATATCAAGGCATATTCCACAAATCTCCAAGGATCAAGAACTTATGGAATAAAAGATTATTAATTGGTAAACAAAACCTGGTGTAGGACAAGATTTATCAATAGAACAGCTACCAGGGACAATAGCTGCTCCCAGAATATAAGAAGTTTTTAATTATCATAATATCATGTTATGCATGATATGCAATATGCTCGTCCTATACGTATTTTCAACATTAGAAGCACTTCATCTTCATCATGTTAGTATATTATAGGGCTTTATACTATACACCATTTTCAATGCACCAGATTTACTGTTGAGAGTTACTTCAGTATAGCTTTGTCAGTGAAGTTGACTCTCCTCTTGACCTTCCAAAGAAGAGTTGAAGAACTTCTTAAAGCCTTTTAACTTGAATCATCGGAAATTCTTCATAAAGTCTTTCAGCAAGAAAGAAGATAGAGGAAAGATTATTTTTAATTTGTTACTTTTGAAAACTTTATATTGTAAACTCATTTTGAAGTTTTTCAAAAGTAATGTTGCAGCTGACCCATTGTATAAGCTCTAATACCAAACTATGGCAGAACCTCCCAAATTATATGGCCCACTGAAAGGTCTAGGCCCTTGTTTGGGTTTTGGTAATTAATGACAACGCTTGTGGACTAACCTTTGAGTTTAGTGTGTGAAGGATAAAGTGGTTGAGTTCACAAGATGAGATGTATGTCGGCATTGGTTTGAATGATAGTATGTTGGAAAGTTCAAATCAAACATAGCAAGCAAATGAAGGCCGAAGCAAGACTTAGCTTGATGGACTGGTTGCAAGTGTAAAGGGCAAGTTGAGGCTTGAAGTGAGGGACCTTGTGAGGTGAAGCTTGGGCAAGACTTGGCGCCGAAGGACCGAAGCGACGGTGAAGAGCAAGTGAAGCTAAGGTTGATGGACTTGGAGTCTATGTGATGGTTTGAGTGATCCACATCATTTTTGAAGATCAAGCTCGAGATTGATTGTCATATCAAGTGGCTTGGTGAATGTCGGGCAACACCTTCCTTGCGGTATCAAAATTGTGGAATTTGGATTTGCGCAAGGCGAAGGTATGAAACATAGGGTGTTTCATTTTGTCGGCTATAAGGTGTTTAGAGAAGATTAAGATAGCCGGATTTAGGATTGATAGCCGTACTATTAAGGAGGGCAATCATGCTTTACAATTCGGTTATCTAGTGCCACTTAAGAGTTCTAATGTTGAGGTACGTTTAGTGGTAAGTGGCGATGAAAGGAAAAACCTTTGTGAAATGTTTTCAAAAGGCTAACCGGTGGTGAGTTTGGAAATGGTCTTGATGAGATCATCTCTTGGTGTTGGCTAACTTGAAAAGGTCTTTAAGAGCGCTCAGACTGACCTTGTCATGCTTTGAAACCTTCTATATGGTATGGAATGGTCGTCCAAACAGAAAGGAGAGAATTGCGCTTTGTTGGAGGGTTTCAGGGACCCACGGACTGTCCGGCCCTTTGGCGGTGGACTGTCTGAGGTGTACTCCTGGAAACTGTACAATTTGTCTGCCAGTTGACCCACTGACTGTCCGGGATCAGCCCCATGGACAGTCCGCTGGTCATTTTGGCCGATGAGCAAAGTTGCTGGACTTGCTATCCAGGGCGCTGTGTTGAACCACGAACAGTCCGGGCTTTGACCCATGGACTGTCCGCCGGTGGATATTTCTCTGCGAGCACAGCTGCTGTTGATTCTGTTGAGCGAGCCGATCAACGGTGGACAGTTCGGGCTTGGGACCATGGACTGTCCACAAGTGTTAATTTGAATAAAACGACTAGTTTTCGGTGGACTGCAGACTGTCCGGGTGTTGTACCGCAGACTATCCGCGAATGTCGCAGAAACAAAGTAACGACTATGTCGATACCCTGGAAATAGGCATCCCAGACCCCTTGCTTGACAAACTAAAGCCCCGCAAAATCAGCATCTTGAACCCTCCGATAATCTCCCGCGCTAACGTACGAAGGCCCAAAGGCTGAGACGTATCGGACTGGCCCGCGAATGAACAACGACGGCCCGAAACCAACGCTCGCTCGAGAGGTTACCGAACGGACCAGTGGTGTTCATCAGAGAGGGTACCGAACGGACAAGTACTGTATGCGCGAGGGTACGATTCGAGCTACCCCTCGAGGACGGAACTTCGTCCAGCGAACGAGCCGGCCCTCGAGGACGTAACTTCGCCCAGCAAACGAGCCCCCCCTCGAGGACGGAACTTCGCCTGGGCGAATGGTCGGCCCTCGAGGACAGAGCACCCCTCGGCCACCAACTCCCCCGTACGAATCCGCGCGCATTTAATGCGATCTATCTACCCCCGCCTAACCGCATGGCCACAGTTACGGTAACAGTCACAGGCGTGGCGGTCAAATCTACTTTTACTGCCCATGCCCCGAAATCCCGCAAGTCATATTACGCTGTTGCGCCATACCGAGCGCTGTGCCACGACCCGTACCGCCTCAAGACATATAAACTAACCTGTTTACCGTGTTTTCCGGGATTCGATCTTATCCAGCGAAGCTCGACCACCTCGGCAAGACCCCCTCGGCTCCGGCCAGGACCCTCGACCGCCACCCCTCGACTTCACCGAGCGTACCCTCGAGCTAAACTTCAACAACTTCCGATGCGACGGCTGCAGGGCCTCCCATACCGACGTACATCACTACAGCGGCACCGACATGATCGGCCTCAACGTCGTACGTCATCAGCGTCATGTGGACTCGAAATACATGTACACCTACGCCCCTCCTTCGTCTATAAAAGGAGGCGCCAGGGCGTTAGAAAAGATGAGGGAGATCGAGAGGATCTAGAGCATAGGAACACTAAGGCCCTAGATCACTGAACGACATCGTGAGCCTGTGGAGGTCGAGAGCAAGGCTCCCGCACGCCACAACTCCGCCTTTCACTCCTCACACCAGCTTGTATTTTCCCCTGTACTAGCACTTCGGTGCAGAATAACACGAATCATCCTCCCCCTGCTGGACGTAGGGCCTTCTTTGCCCGAACCAGGATAAATCATTGTGTCATTCTTGCATCACCCACCGGATTAGGGAGCACGCGGATACGATATTACTCGTTGGTGTTAACCCCTCGAGGGTCAGAGCACCGACAGTTGGCGCGCCAGGTAGGGGAGCTGCGTGTCACTAACAATTTCCCGCCATTTTTCCGGATGGGCGATTTCGTTTCCCCACTTCCGCACGCTACGGTGATCTGGTTCGGGAGCCTGGAGTTCATGACCCTCGGCCAGGGCTACGACATGACCCTGCTCTCGATCAGTGACCCGAACGAAGGTCGCGGTGCACCCCCATGTTCATGGGGAGCCGCTCGCCAGCCTCATGACCACGCTTCCACATCCAGAAGGAGGCACGGTCGGCGCCGTCATCGTCGTCAACCCGAGTCAAGAAGGGTCCTCGCCGCTTTCCCCACGCCCCAGACCGGAGATGAGAAACCTCTTGTTGAGGGCGTATCTGACTCGAGTTTAGAGGCAGAAGGCAAACCGGCAGGATCCCCGCACAACCCTGACTCCGCTCTCACCGAGCGCTCGTCGGGGAAGTGCGACGAAACCCCCGCTCGATCAAGCTTGCTTCCGCACGGGCTGTTCGAGCGTCGTTGGTGGTCTTCGACCGACTTCAACAATCCCACGACGATGGCTACGACATCAACCCACTCCGTCACCAGCGCGTCGGAGGACCGCCCAGACACCCTTCTCCGCGCAATGACGGACGTGGGGACTGTCACACCGGCCTCCGAGGGTTTGGCTTTTGCAAGAGCGCCCGGCCCCCGGAGGTACACCGTCGGCACACTCCGACGGCGGCTGCAGGAGGAGGCGCGGGGGCAATTCCCCGTCTTCTACTGCGGCGACCCTGACTCTGACTCTGATCACTGGGATCCTACCCGAGAGTGCCTCCACATCGATGGTGGCGTTGACTCCGATGAGGAAACCGTCGATCCAGCGGCCGCGGCGTCAACCGCCGTGGCGAGAGACGCTCCCCCCAGAGCAGAGGACCAACAACCAGACGCACCCCGAGGAGCGTGCCCCCATCTTGGCGAGCAGGACGCGCAGATGGCATAGATTCGGGAGTTGCAGGCGAAGTTCACCGACGAGCAGGAACGCTTGCGCTTACTCGAGATGACCCTCGAACAAGAGCGGCGACCGCTCGGCGGCAGAGCCCGAGCCAGGGCCCGAGAGGTCAACCGGCAGATCGTCGAGGAAGGAGCACCCGAGCAACCCGTCCACCGTTATCCCCGAGCAAGCCAGAACGTTGTTGCGGTGGCTATGCTCCTCCGCAATATGCCCGCACCTTCCAACTCGCAAGCTCGTGGATACAACGCGAGGTCGAGGGCCTCCTCCAAGTTGCTGCTGCTCAACAAGCCGAGAGCTCAGCCTCGAGGCGTCGAGGAGCTGCCTCCGAGCCTCAGGTCGAGCCCTCCCGACCCGAGAGAGAGGGCTCGGTCGATCAGGGGGCGGCCCCCCGACAGAAGAAGAACCCGGCCCGAGAGCCTATCAACGATGACCGCGCTCCCCGCGACGCGCGCCTCGACATTGTCGAGAACCGCAGACGCAAGCACGGGGATGCCGAGGATCGAGGGTACAGCGCCCATCGAGGAGGGTGTTACGACAGCGAAGAGGACCAACAGGCCCCAGAGCCACCGGGCCCCCGGGTCTTCAGCAGGGGGATCCGCTGCGCCCAGCTGCCCGACAAATTTCGACCCCCCACGAGCCTCGTCAAATATAACGGCAAAACCAATCCCGAGCTCTGGCTAGCCGACTTCCGGTTGGCTTGTCAGGCGGGCGGGGCGCGTGACGATCACGCCATCATACGTCACCTTCCCCTGTTCCTGTCCGACACCGCGCGTAGGTGGCTCGAGGAGCTTCCCCCCGATCAGATTCGCACTTGGACCGACCTTGTCCGTATCTTCGAGGGGAATTTCAAAGGTACCTACGTGCGTCCTGGAAACTCCTGGGAATTGCGCAACTGCAAGCAAAAGCCAGTAGAGTCTCTCCACGACTTTGCCCGACGGTTCTCCAAGCTCCGCACCGAGCTGCCCCACATCTCCGACCTCGACGTCGTTCTAGCGTTTGTTGCGGGTACAACCTGCAAGGACCTAGTTCGCGAGTTAGGGCGAAACCGCCCCGACACCGTCGACGAGCTTATGGATGTGGTCGCCAACTACGCCGCTGGCGAGGAGGCCGTCGGCGCCTTCTTCAGCGATGTGAAGGACAAGGGAAAAACGTCGGTAGCCGACAACGCAGGAGGCTCGAGCAAAGGGTCGAAGAGAAATAACAAGAAGAAGAAAAATCAACAAGGCAAGCGGGAGGCTGTAGAAGATGATCTCGTCGCTGCAACCGAACGCAAAAGACCTCAAGGTCCCCCCGCGCCCCCCGAGGGCGCCATCTTCGACAAGATGCTCGAGGAGCCCTGTCCTTACCATAAGGACGGGGCAAAACACAAGCTTAAGGACTGCCGCATGCTTCGAAGGCACTTCGAGCAGGTAGGTGTGAAGAAGGGTGACGACAAGAAAGACCAAGGCGGCGGCGAGGGAGACAACGGGGAAGACGGAAAATTCCCCGAAGTCTATGACTGCTACATGATCTACGGGGGGCCCTCGACCCAGCTCACGCCCCGACAGCATAAGCAGGAGTGTCGAGAGGTCTTCTCAGCTCATGTCGCAACACCTCACTACCTCGACTGGTCCGATGCGCCCATCACCTTCGACCGCGATGACCATCCGGATCGAGTCCCCAACCCCGGGGCCTATCCGCTCGTCGTCGACCCGATCATCATCAACACCCGCCTCTCGAAGGTCCTCATGGACGGCGGCAGCAGCCTGAATGTCATCTACCTCGAGACCCTCGACCTCCTGGGGGTCAGGAGGCACCAACTCCGACCCAGCGCCGGGGGGTTCCATGGCGTCGTGCCAGGGAAGAAGGCTTTCCCCGTCGGCCGTATTGAACTCCCTGTTTGTTTTGGCACCCCTGCCAACTTCAGAAAAGAGACCCTCACCTTCGAGGTGGTCGGGTTCCACGGAACGTATCACGCCATCATCGGTCGACCGGGCTACGCGCAGTTCATGGCGATCCCGAACTACACCTACCTCAAGCTCAAGATGCCAGGACCCAAAGGCGTCATCACTGTCGCCTCCTCCTACGAGCACGCATACGACTGCGATGTTGAATGCGTCGAATATGGGGAGGCCGTCGAGGAAAACACCATGATAGCCGCGACCCTCGAGCACCTCGCAGACGAGATGCCAGATCCCAAGCGACACGCCGGCAATTTCGAGCCGGCACAAGACACCAAGAAAGTCCCCCTCGACCCGAGCTGCCCATGCGAGAAGGTGCTAACGATCAGCGCCGACCTCGAGGACAAATAGGAAGTCGTGCTCGTCGACTTTCTCTGTGCAAACGCCGATATGTTTGCGTGGAGTCCCTCGGATATGCCAGGCATACCGAGGGAAGTCGCCGAGCACGCCTTGGAAATCCGGGCCGGGTCCAGACCGGTGAAGCAACGCCTGCGCCGCTTCGACGAGGAGAAGCGCAGGATCATCGGTGAGGAGGTACACAAGCTTTTGGCGGCTGGATTCATCAAGGAGGTTCATCACCCCGAATGGTTAGCTAATCCCATGTTAGTTAAGAAAAAGAATAGAAAGATGCGGATGTGTATTGACTATACTAGTTTAAACAAAGCATGTCCCAAAGTTCCGTTTCCTTTACCACGCATTGATCAAATTGTTGACTCCACCGCGGGGTGTGAAACCCTCTCGTTCCTCGATGCTTACTCCGGCTACCACCAAATTAAGATGAAAGAGTCCGACCAGCTCGCGACTTCCTTCATCACACCTTTTGGCATGTACTGCTACATGACAATGCCCTTCGGCCTCCGAAACGCCGGGGCAACATATCAGCGGTGTATGCTCCATGTCTTCGGCGAACACATAGGCGACATGATCGAAGCCTACGTCGATGACATCGTGGTCAAGTCCAAAAAAGCGGACAACCTCATCCGAGACCTCAAAATCGCGTTCGGGCGCCTTCGAGCCAAAAACATAAAACTCAATCCCGAGAAATGTGTTTTCGGAGTGCCTCGGGGCATGCTCCTCGGATACATCGTCTCCCAGCGCGGGATCGAGGCCAACCCTGAGAAGGTGGCGGCCATCACACGAATGGGGCCGATTCGGGATCTCAAGGGCGTGCAGAGGGTCACAGGCTGCCTCGCGGCCCTCAGCCGCTTCATCTCACGTTTAGGGGAGAAGGCCATGCCTCTGTACCGCCTCTTGAAAAAATCCGAGCGATTTACGTGGACCACAGAGGCCGAGGGGGCCCTCGACAAACTCAAAGCCAAGCTGACGTCCACTCCGATCCTCGTCCCTCCTCGACCAGCAACGGCGACCGAACCGCCTGAGCCCCTCCTCCTCTATGTCGCCGCAACCACCCAGGTGGTCAGCGCGGCCATAGTGGTGGAGAGGCAAGAGGAAGGACGCGCCTTGCCAGTCCAACGGCCGGTTTACTTCGTTAGCGAGGTGCTTTCGGAAACGAAAATCCGCTACCCACAGGTGCAGAAGCTGCTCTACGCCATCGTCCTTACGCGTCGCAAGCTCCAACATTACTTCCTCGGCCACCCAGTTACTGTGGTATCCTCGTTCCCCTTGGGGGAGATCATCCATAACCGGGAGGCCGCTGGAAGGATTGCCAAGTGGTCAGTCGAGCTGATGGGCGAGACCATCACCTACGCACCACGGAAGGCCATCAAGTCTCAAGTGCTGGCGGATTTCGTCGCCGAGTGGACCGACACTCAGTTGCCACCAGTCCAAATTCAAGCCGAGCTGTGGACGATGTACTTCGACGGGTCGCTCATGAAGACCGGAGCAATCACGGGCTTGCTCTTCATTTCACCCCTCGGAGTCCACATGCGCTACGTCGTTCGCATCCACTTTGCCGTGTCTAACAACGTCGCAGAGTACGAGGCACTTGTCGCCGGATTACCAATCGCCCTCGAACTCGGGGTCCGACGCCTTGACGTTCGAGGCGATTCACAGCTAATCATCGACCAAGTGATGAAGGCCTCGAGCTGCCACGACGCCAAGATGGAAGCATACTGCAACGAAGTGCGCAAGTTGGAAGACAAATTCCACGGCCTCGAGCTTACCCATATCGCTCGACGGTACAACGAAGCCGTGGATGAGCTCGCGAAAATCGCGTCGACTCGAGGTACGGTCCCTCCGGACGTGCTCTCGAGGGACCTCTTCGAGCCCTCCGTCGATTTGGGCTCGGGGGCTTGCTCTACACCCTCGAAGCCCCACCCCATGACCTCGATTGGGGCCCCCTCGACCGGGGCCCAGGTTATGGAGATCCAGGAGACATCCAATCCGTCGAACCCGCCACCGGATTGGCGAGCCCCTTTACTCAACTGCCTCATTCGGGGAGAACTCCCGGAGGACCGAACCGAAGCTCGACGGATCATGCGACGTGCCAAGTCCTACGTCATCTACGGTGACGACAAGGAACTCTACAGGCGAAGCCCTTCGGGCGTCCTTCAGCGCTGCATTTCCATCGAGGAAGGAAGGAGGCTCCTCGAGGACATACACTCAGGAGCCTGCGGCCACCACGCAGCGCCAAGGACCCTCGTAGGCAACGCTTTTCGACAGGGTTTCTACTGGCCGACCGCAGTTTTCGACGCCACGAACATCGTCCGCTCGTGCAAAGGGTGTCAATTCTACGCCAAGCAGACGCACCTCCCAGCTCACGCCCTACAAATGATCCCCATCACCTGGCCGTTTGCGGTCTGGGGGCTCGATCTTGTGGGGCCTTTCAAAAGGACAACCAAAGGGTATACACACCTGCTCGTTGCTGTCGATAAATTTACCAAATGGATCGAGGCCTAGCCCATCAGCAACATCCGCTCCGAACGGGCGGTCGAGTTCTTCACCGACATAATCCATCGCTTCGGGGTCCCGAACGTCATCATCACCGACAACGGCACGCAATTCACCGGCAAGAAGTTCTTGGATTTTTGCGATCGCCATCACATCCGTGTGAATTGGTCCGTGGTTGCACATCCTCGAACTAATGGCCAGGTCGAGCGCGCCAACGGCATGATTTTGCAGGGCCTCAAGCCAAGGATCCTCAAACGCCTCGGCAAGCACGAAAAAAAATGGGCCGCGGAGTTGCCGTCGGTCCTATGGAGCTTAAGGACAACACCTAGTCGAGCCACGGGGTTCACCCCATTCTTCTTGGTCTATGGGTCCGAGGCCGTCCTCCCCACTGACCTCGAGTATGGTTCCCCTCGACTAAAGGCCTACAACGAGCAAACTAACGAAGAAGCCCTCGCAAACGCCATCGACCAGGTCGAGGAGGCTCGAGACATGACACTGCTTCACTCCACGAGGTATCAGCAAAAACTTCGACGCTACCACGACAAGCACGTGCGCCCGAGGGACCTCCAAGTTGGAGACCTCGTCCTACGACGACGGCAGAACAACAAAGGACGTCACAAGCTGACGCCACCATGGGAAGGTCCATTCGCCGTAGCTGAGGTGCTAAAGCCCAGGACGTACAAGCTCACTAACGACAAAGGCGAAATCCTCACCAACGCGTGGAACATCTAACAGCTACGTCGTTTCTACCCTTAGGGCACCAGTGCCCTTGTACATTCTCGCATGTCTTGTACATTCCCGCATGACAAATATAAGGACTACTTTCGATTATAAGTTCAAACTCGTTATTATACATGCAAGAGGTAGCCTCGACCCTGTCTTACCAGAGTCGAGCCTCCCTCGGGGGCTAACGGGGGGGAACCCCCTAAGTTCCTAAAAATACGAATGATTTTTTCGCACGCTCCCCTCTTTTTGCTTCCCAACTAAGTTGACAACGCCTCGAACTCCCTTGGGGTCGAGGGTTGTCGAGCCGGAACTCTCCTACGCTTCCGGGCTACGGTACCTCCACTCGCTCCCCCCTCGAGGGATACGAGTTCACGTTGAACGCTCAGTTGGAAAACAAAAGTGAGGCGAGCAGAACTCGAGCGCTTCTTCTTTCTCACACCTCGATACGCTTCACGACTAAGTAGAAAACGCCTCGAGCTCCCTTGGGGTCGAGGGCTATCGAGCCGGAGCTCTCCTACGCCCCCGGGCTACGGTACCTCCACTCGCTCCCCCCTCGAGGGATACGTGTTTGCGTCAAAAACTTAGTCAAAAACGCGAAGTCTAAGTGAGTAGAAAGCAGAAAAGGTTCGAAAGAAAAACGACAAATCGCATTATGATAGATGCATTCATGTTCAAAAAGGGGCTTTCAAAGCCACATTGAATCTAATTTACAAAAATTAATTCATTACATGGGCACCCTCGCCCAGTCTTGCCCTACAGGCTCGCCCCGTCACCGCCCCCCTCGACATGGTACCCTACATCCGCCGGGGGAGGACTTCGTCCTCGAATAACTTCGCCAGCTCTCCCCCCGGCCTCTCGGCGTCGTTGATGAGCCCTCGGCAGCGCTCCTCATTCTCGGCGTCGGTCTTCGAGATGTCAGGAACAAAGCCTTGGGCCACCACGTTCATATCAAAAATGAAGCCGGAGGAGACCACCGCAAGCGCTCGCTTCACGCCAGTGTGAAGCGCCTCCCGCACGCGATCTCGAAGGGTGGCATCGAGGTAGTAGATCCAGTCCACGAGCGCAGCACCGGGGATGTCTTCTTCGGCACCCTCGACGGGCCCGACCTCCCAGAGGGCGCAGAGCCCGTCGAGGGCAACCCGGAGATGACCAAGAAGCGCCCCCTCCGCCGCAAGGCTCTCCTGTAGCGCCTTAGCGGCATCTTGAGTCACAAGCAGCTTGGACTCGATGCCTGAAGCACAAAGCAAGAATTCGATAAACCATACGGAAAGAACAAAGATCAAAAACCCTTTGAGGAACTCACCAGCACAGCGAGTCTCGAGGGCGTTGCGATCCCCTAGCACGGCGTCGCGCTCCCCCCGAGCCTCGTCCCGCTCCCGCTGGGCCTCTTTGAAGGCTCGGGTCACCTCCGTCTTCTCGAAGTGGAGGGTCTCGAGGGCGCCACCAGCCAGGATGATGGCCTGCTCCTTGTCCTGGAGGGTGGCCTTCATGGCCCCGAGCTGGATTTCTAGGTCGGCGGCACGGCTCTTCTCTTCCTGGGCCAAGGCGGAGAGGGCGTTGCGCGTGGCGGAGACTTCAGCGAAGCTGGCCTCGAGCGAACGGATGCGCGCCACGGAGCTCTGAGCCTCCGCCATGAGCAGCTCGACGCGCTCCTGGGCTCGGACGCTCTCGACCCTGGCCTTCTCCGATTCGGCCTTCGCCACGTCAGCCTCCTCCCTGGCACGCTCGAGCTCCCCCTCGAGGCGGGCGGCTTCCCCTCGAGCGGCGTCGGAGTCTGCCTTCGCCCGGGCGGCTTCCTCTTTGGCCTTGGCGGCCTCCTCCCTCGTCCGCTTCAGCTCCTCCTCGAGCTCGGCCACCCTGCTCTGCGCAGAACCACCGGCCTCAAGTTGGCGAAGCACTTCCTCCCGGCTGTTGTGCGTTTTGTGGAGAAAGACTGACTTCAAGTAGGACCGCCTCCGCGCCACCTGGGGATAGGAAATCGAGGGTTAAGACATCCCATACGAAAGAATTTAACAAAAAATATACATATGGCCTAACACAGCGACTCACCCCGAGATTCCGGTCAAGGCCTTCGGCGAGCTCGGCGCCCAGTTTCAGCAAGTGCCGCAGCCACGCCCAGGATCGCTCGGCCTCCTCCCAGCACTCGACCTCCGCCGGGTCGTTCATCTCGATCCCCGGAGCGCTGGGATCGCCGAGTTCCCGGAGCATGATGCGCTCCTTGCCCCAATCTGGAAGGACCGTCTTGACCTTGGCTCGCGCCAAGGAATCGATCTCCTCCACCACATCGCTGGAACGCCGTAACCCACGGCCAACTCTCCCGGGATGTGGAACTCTGATGCGGCGCGGGCACCCCTCAGCCCGGGGTCGGACGTCGACCTCCTCAGCACACCGACAGCCGCCGTCTCCTCCGGCTACTTCATCGACGGTTGTGGCGCCTGATCCAGTGCTGCGTCCGGTGCTGTCGGAAGCAGCGAAGGTGTGGAGGCCGAAGCTTCACCCAATGCCATGACTTGTGGCGCCGGTGGGACCACCGCCGGCGCGTCTTCTTCCGGGCTCGGTACCGAGGCATCCTCCGGTTGCGCCCCTGGCAGCCGTAGGACCGTCGAAGCCTTCGACGCCGCTTCTTGTTCGGACAGCAACTCGTCCATAGTGATCACGGACACCCATTGTTTGGGCAGTCCGGAAGTCACTTCCGCCTTAGACGTCTCGGGCGGTTGCTGCGCTGACGGGTCCAGCGACGCCGCATCCCCCGGCGGCATCTGCTGCGCCTGCTGATGCTGGGGCTGGTCCCCAGTTTCCTCCTCCTCCTGCTGCGGCCGTGGCGGCTCCGCTTCTTGCAGGGCCCCCTGCTCCTGCTCCCTCCGGGCCTCAAGCTCGCGCAGACCCACCGGCCAGGGCCGCCGCTCTCCCGTCGAGGGGGGAAGGGTCGAGGCCTCCTCACCCTCGAGGTCCACGACGACGGCCCCCTCTCCCGACTCGTGGCCCTCGGGAGCTCCCGCCTCGGGTGCGGGGATCGAAGCCTCCGGACCACCAGAAACGGAAGCCCCCGGCGTCGGGGCGCCGCCTCCTGATGCCGGGTCGAGCTCGAGGGCCGCGGGCGGTGACGTCAAGGAGGCGCTCCCTCCCTCGTGCGTCCTCCCAGGCACGGAGTCGCCACCCGCCGTGGCCCCCAGGACGCTCGACCCTGCAGCAGGAGTGGAACCCGTCAGCCTACCGCGTGCCATAGCACCAAGGGCGGAGGACAACCACTTGGCTTCCCACGGAGCCAAGGGCCTCGATGACGCACCTGTAGCCGGGGCTTCCGTCTTCGAGGCTGCATCCATCTTGAGCCGCTTAGCCGGCGCGAGAGACGCCTCCTCGATCTGGCGCTTGGGCCTGAATGGAAAGCAGAACGGCAAAAAGGTTTATTGAAATGCACAAAGACGACGCAACGAAAAGAAAACGATTCAACGGCACTTACCCGAAGGGTATAGAGGCCTTACGGGCACCCCTCGAACTGCCCGCAGATTTCGAGACCCCTCCCGAAGCCGAGCCCTTCGCAGGGCTGGGGCTGCTCGGGGCCGTCGGTGGGGTCGCCGCGCTTCCCTGCTTCGACGGGGCCTCCCGGGCACGCCTCTGCTCCGCGCGCGCCGACGACCGGGATCGGGTCTCCCGGATTGAAGTGGGTGGGCTCCCGCCTCGAGTGCGACGTGAGGTGGGTGATCCCCCTCGAGGCGAGGCCTCGGCCCCCCTTTTTCCACGTCGGCGCTCCGAGGCCGACGCCGCCGGCTGAGGGACGCGCTGCTCCGCCACCTCCTCCTGCACGAAGGGGCGGTCAGCATGGGTGGATTCCGGCAGGATGCGGTCGAGGCACCCCTCCACCCCCTCGACGTCCTCACTGTCATCATCATCATCTTCATCTCCCTCGGACGAGGGAGACTCCTCTTCCGGGAGCCCGTCGCGCCTCTGCTCAGCGCGGCGCTTCGCGAGCCTTTCGCGCTCCAGGAGCTTCTTGGCTTTCTTTTTCTCCTCCTCTCCTTACTCCGCTTCTCTTTCTAGGCGGTGAAATGTCTTACCTGACGATCGGCAGCGTCCTCCCTCAGTGGAGGCCTCGATCTCCGGTAGTCGATTCTCCCCTGCACAAAGACATTCAGTCACAGGGACATAAGAAAGGGGAGGAGGAGGGGAGGGGGAAAACTCAAAGGTCACGAGTAGAGGCACTCACCAGGTCGAGGCAACCCTCCTCCGGCCGCATGGGGAGACGGTTGACATCTTCCACCTTGAACGAGCCAGACACCATCCCCTTTACCCGCGCGACGACTTCCGAGGCGGACGGCCTGTCGCCAGACATCCGGCACCTCCTGAGAAGCTCGGGCGCCGCCGAGGGCAGCATCTCGTCCAACCGCAGCGGGCGCTCCATCAGAGGGAGCACCCGTCGACTGTGAAAGGCCGAGGCGACCATCCCCGCCGTCGGGCCCGCTTCTCGAAGGGCCCTCATCGCTACGACGAGGGGGTGAAGTCGACGCTGAAGGTCTCCCGCAACACCGAACGGCCAATTGTATGGACGCTCGGCGATGAGCCGCCCGGTGTACGGCGAGAGATAGCCGCCGTCGTTGCGCAGATAGAACCATTGCTCGTCCCACCGGGAGTGGTTAGTCGCCAACCCGGTGGGGATGTACTCGCGTGGCTCCTCCGACCTCCCGGTCTTCAACACGAAGTTGAGGCATCCCGCTCTGACGATTCGCCTTACTCCGACCGACACCGGGGAGGCGAACCACTCCCCCTTGTAGAGGTGGAGCCATAGCTCCCAGTGCGGCTCCATTCCGAGATAGCCCTCGCAGACGGCCACGAAGATGGCGGCATTGGAGATGGCGTTGGGGGAGAAATGGTGGAGCTCGACGCCGTAGTAGTTCGTCAGCCCCCGCATGAACTCGCTTGGGGGAACGCCGAACCCGTGCCGATGGAACTTCAGGAAGCTCACCACGTACCCCTCCGGCAGGTTTGGCTCTTCGTGGTCCCTGGGCGACGCGATCCACTCCGGCCGATTCGAATCCGTGATGGGGCGCAGAAGCCCTTCCCTCACCAGCTCGGTCAGCCTCTGCCGCGTCACGGTCGACGGGCGCCAGGGCTCGGCGGGCTGGAGAACTAGGGCCATGGCGGCGGCGGCGGCGCAGATCTGCTCGGTGGTTGCGGCGGCGGCAGCAACAGCACGAGTCTCCTTGGCAGACGGATGACCAGGAAGGTTCCCAATCGTGACTTCTCGCTCTAAGTTTTTATCCTCACACGCGCAGGAAAGCGGGAGCCAGCAGAATGGCAAAAGTGGGAATGAACGCCTGTCCCCTCTGTTTTTATACTCAGGAAGAGCAACGGGCGGAGCCTGGCGGCAGGGAAAAGGTAACTTCCCGCAATTAATGCGTTTACCTGACCGTTCCCCCCTCGACCCTCGACCGGACGCACGCGTCCTATCTCTGGCAGAGAGCGGTTGCTCGGGCCCGCCACGATCGCGCTGCTAAGCCTTTCTCCTCAAAAGGCGTGCCCAACGGTAAGAAAAAAGGACCGTTACTCGCTGACGGAGTTTTCTACATAAGGTAAAACGCACCTCGAAGTCTCGAGGGAGCAAAGGCCGGTCCTCGTGTGAGGGCTTAACGACCGCCCTTGAGCACCAAAAAAGAGCGGACTCCGACACCGCCTCGAAGTCTCGAGGGAGCGAAGGCCGGTCCTTGTGTGAGGGCTTAACGACCGCCCTTGAGCACCGAAAAAGAGCGGACTCCGACACCGCCTCGAAGTCTCGAGGGAGCGAAGGCCGGTCCTCGAGTGAGGGCTTAACGACCGCCCTTGAGCGCCAAAAGAGAATGATTACTTGTCGACAGAGATTTCTGCGAGAGGAGAAAACGAGGTCTGACCCTATCTCAAAGTCTCGAGGGAGCGAAGGCCGGTCCTCGTGTGAGGGCTTAACGACCGCCCTTGAGCATCAAAACCGGGCTCCGGCCCTAAGTCTCGAAGGAGCGAAGGCTGACCCCACGAACAAGGTTCGACAGCCGCCCTCGAGCACCCGAGTCAGGGGTGACCAAGGGGGAGCCAACATGAGGCCCTGCTCGAGAACGAACTCTCGAGACCCCTTTGGATGCATCCAAGCCGAAACGCTACGGACCTTATGGAATCCCCCCGAAGGAAGGCATCGAGCCGCCGAGACCTATCGAATGGAATCGGAATCCATAGGACCATTGCGTTTTGCTTTAATGAGACTGCCTCCGGGCCACCTGCCGACCTCTATCGAACGAGGAACGGGCTCTCGCTTGGATTTTCCTGTTACTAGCTCACTGAGATCTTCACGACTCACCCTAGCAGGGGTAGTCCGATGCTTCTCACCTCACATCCGATCGAAAGGACTCGTGAGAAGAATGCCGAGGCCAGCAACGCCCCAGCCGCACGAGGCTCGGGGGCTCACCTGTGTCCGGCGCCTCTCGACGAAAGAGGGTCGAAAATCCCCCGGGGGCTTCCCTCGGTAAAACGCTACGACTCCAGTTTAGGCCTATACCCGACTGGACGAGCACCCCTTTAACTAAACATAAAATAAATCCCTCACAGGAGTCTTTCGACTCCTACGAGGCCTCGGGGGCTACCCCCGCGGGGGTCGCTCACGCGCCCCCCGTGAAAAAATCTGAATCACGTCTCTTTCCTAAAAATTCCTGACCCCCTCCCCGAGTGACATCACTCGCGCAGGGACTCGGGGGCTACTGTCGATACCCTGGAAACAGGCATCCCAGACCCCTTGCTTAACAAACTAAAGCCTCGCAAAATCAGCATCTTGAACCCTCCGATAATCTCCCGCGCTAACGTACGAAGGCCCAAAGGCTGAGATGTATCGGACTGGCCCACGAACGAACAACGACGGCCCGAAACCAACGCTCGCTCGAGAGGTTACCGAACGGACCAGTGGTGTTCATCAGAGAGGGTACCGAACGGACAAGTACTGTATGCGCGAGGGTACGATTCGAGCTACCCCTCGAGGATGGAACTTCGTCCACCGCCGTCCACCGCCGCACCTTCTCGGCCGCCCGCGCGCTCACAGACGCGCGAAGGTTCACCGTCGTCGTGTCACCTGCTCCTTCATCGGCTCCGAGCTATAAATATCGATCGGATGACGCCGTTCTTTTCCTTTCTTCCTCCCACCACCGTCGCCGACGATCTCCCTCCGCCGCCGAAATTCGCCGTCGACGCTCAACCTCTGTCCAATTGCTCTCGCCCAAAGTTCCGCAACTTCCTCACGGTCCTTTTGGGCCAGTCCATGTTTTCTTTCATCGCTCGAGCTGCCTGCACGCAGTCTTCTTCCCCGCGGCCAGTCAGTCGCGCCGCCGCCGCCATCTCCGCCGTTTGCTGTCGTCGGAGGTGAAAATATTTTATCTTCGACCCCTTAATCATGCTCTCCGTGTTATCCTGCGTCTGATGTGCACCTTGGTTTGAGCAGCGCACTACCGGAGGTCACCGTGACGCCGTTGTGCCATCGGAGCGCCGCCGCCGCCATCACCGCCATCGACCGTAGCTCAACCCAGCCACTCCGGACCTCTACTAACGTGCGCATCAGCGCCGTGGTGAGCTCCTGCGTCTATTCGTATTATCAATTTCATCCATCTCGCATCGGGAGTTGTTGTAGTGCAGTTCGAAGTCGTCGGAGTCCTGCTCGAGGGCTCGGCCGACGAAGTCGAGGGGGTGACGGTCGAGGTGCGGGCTCGAATCGAGGGATCGAGTCGAGGGGTGCACTGTTCTCGAAGGTGTCGAGTCGAGGGGTGCACTGTTCTCGAAGGTGTCGAGTCGAGGGGTGCACTGTTCTCGAAGGTGTCGAGTCGAGGGGTGCACTGTTCTCGAGGGTGTCGAGTCGAGGGGTGCGCTGTTCTCGAGGGGTAGTCGAGGGTTGTACTGTTCTCGAAGGGTTCGAGTCGAGGGGTGTACTGGTCTCGAGGGGAGGCTCGTTCGTCGGGCGGAGTTCCGTCCTCGAGGGGAGGCTCGTTCGCTGGGGGAAGTCTCGTCTTCGAGGCTGGTCCATTCGCTCGAGCGAAATTCAGTCTTCGAGAGGATGCCCGAATTGTACCCTCGAATGTACAGTACCTAACCGACCGATAGATCCTCGAGCAGGTTTTGGCTTCGAGCCGTCATAGCCCGTCCGTGAGTTAGCCCGGCATGCTTTAGCCTGCGAGCCCTCGAGCGTCGTTAGCTAGCTCGTTGGACTCCACGTGTTGTGCTGAGTCTGATGGATCAGAATATGTCACCGAAAATCGCACCGACGGCGAGGAATCGGCGGTCAACCACCGCGCCGCCATTGGTCAGCGCGGGGTTACTGTGCCGATTTTCCTTTTTCCATTTTCAGAAAATGATTTAAATGCTATTTTCTTTGAAAATTCATAGTAGTTCATATATAGCTCCAAAAATTCTAAAAATTTTTGTGAGTGTTCCTTATGATGTCATCTACATAGGAAAAATATGAAATGCAAAAATTGAGTACATTTTGTATATGTTAAAATTAGCCCTTTTAATTGAAAAATGGACTTTCAATGATTTTTAATAATTAAAATAATTGGCTTTTAATTCTGAAATTTGTTTTGCCATTTAGTT
Organism: Bothriochloa decipiens; assembly: GCA_023333625.1. NCBI lineage: Eukaryota > Viridiplantae > Streptophyta > Magnoliopsida > Poales > Poaceae > Bothriochloa > Bothriochloa decipiens. The sequence goes on along the minus strand of CM041629.1, from coordinate 15,580,733 downwards.
AGGCTAAGAGCTTTCTAGAATAAAATTTTGAGATTAATTTGATAACTTCAATTTTTATGTCTTTATTTAATGCTGTTAAATAATTTATCAACCCCTTAACCTAATCATACACTCATCGAGCATCATGTTTACTATTCCATCATGTAAAGCATATTAATTATCGAATAGTTTTCGTTAACGGAGAGTTAACGTTATCACTCAGATCCAAAGGACGAGCAGATTCAAGAATCGGGAGTTGATCCAGAGTTTGAAAACTTCTACCCCGAACATCAAGGCAAGCCCCGGATACATTTAAACCCTATTCTATTTATAAAAGTTTTACCGCTTCAGCTCTGAAATGTTGCATTAAGTAGTAGGAGTTGAGTGAAAACCCACAAAATGCATTACCTGTCTTATTTCCTTAATCCTTGTTACCTACTTTGAAGATGAGTAGTAATGCTTAGCCCTACTTATTTATTTAATTGTTCAAAGGCAAAAGAATGAAAAAGATGAGATTGGTTTTTCTGTTGAAATCTTGATGATAATAATAAATCGAGTCCGGACGGCGAACTTGCACTGGGAATGGAGTCCCTCTGTAGTGTTCTCGTCTGTTGATGCCCTAGGTCCCGTCCGTTGGTGAACTGGATGATATCGAGAATTTAGAAATCCACATGCATGAAGTGGTATACGGATGGTTGGAGCCGTGTATGCCATGGAGTGACCTAGCGTGGGGTCAGAGAATCCCATCTGCTGTCATAGTGTGTTTTACTGTGGGGTTTAAGTTTCCATGTATCTCGGTACGCTGGGCCGCAGAGCTCACGTGTATCATGTGGTGATATACGGCTGAGGTTGTTATCCCGGTATATCGGTGTATCTGGGGTGCTTCGGAGTTAAAGTCTCTGGTATGCTCAGTCGCCTAGGTCCCAGCTGGGTATGAAAATGGATTCGAATCGCCGTTGCTTCTCGGAGAAGAAGACTCGATCGTTGTTCATCATCGTAGTAACAACTTGAACAAAAATTAAGGTTAATAATGGAGTTGGTTGATAATGGGAGATAGTCCCAGCAACTTCTCTTTCTGTAAAGCTTTTCTGCAAAATTTCTTATCTCTTACAAGCCTTACCTTGTCCCTCTAGACTGCATATCTTGAGTCTCTACCCTTCTCTTTCGTCGGGTCAGTCTTGTTGAGTACTGTTGTACTCAGGGTTTGTTGAACCCCTGTTGCAGGTGAGCTTCATGGGCAGGAGTGTTATGCATCCTGCTGCATGACAGTCGTTGAGGAAAGCGACGACGAATAAAGATATTAAGCTCTTGGGCAGAGCTTTTGCGTAATATTGTAATCTACTGCTACTCCACTACTATTATGGTTTGTATAACTTAAACCTATCATTGTAAATATTTTGAAACTCAGAGTTTGTAAATGTATGTTATTGTAAGTCTTCCGCTGTTTTACTCCGTGGTATTTTATTTATATAAAACTGTTGTAATACTGCAATGTCTCTCTACAATGATTGATCCTGCTCGGAGAATCGTGGATGATTCGGGATTTACCCGACAGACTTTTTAAGTCGTATGGAACGCAATCATGGTTATTTGGAGTCTGTTTAGACAATAATCATGCGTGTGGGCCATATGATTTAGGAGGTTCTGCCACACCAGGACGCATATTATATTGCCCTATGTTATATATGTAAGTATTACATTACAAATCTTTTGCGTTTAGACCGTAAGTTCGTTCATGCATCATGCTTAATTAATTTATTTAATTACTTTCCCCTTTAAAGTGGTTTGGGTTAAGTAGTATCAATCCTTTTCATGCTAACTGTTAGAATACTTCTCATCTATCCTATCTTGCCTCAGGATGGCCATTACCAAGCAAACACCTCGCAAGTGTACTGCACCAAAAGGAGTACCTCGGCATCAGTTAGCTCCCAAATACGAGATCGAAGAAAGCAGTAACAATCCGCCTCAAGATCCACAGGTTGAGATAGCAAGGCTTAGATCCGAGTTGGAAAGGGCTGAAACTGACAGGACTTTAGAGGTAGCCGAAATTACTTCGTTAAGGCGATCCCGGAAGTATATGAAGCACCAAAGAAATGATGCTTGGGCAAGAGAAGATGCAGTAAATGTTCGTGTCCAAGAACTCGAAGATTATGTGGAAGATTTGGAGGAATATGCGGAGGAGGCTGACGATGAATGTGTGAGGTTGAACAACTTATTGGATCCTGACTATCAAAGACAGGCAGCCCAGGATGACCTTGGTCTTGTAATGGGTCAGGACGAGGAAGAGGAAGATCCTGAAGAACTAGAATCCGTTGATGAGGATGTTATTGATGAAGAAGAGGAAAATCGGATGGATATAGAAAATGAAAGTGAAGAAGAAGATGTTATGGAAGAAGAAGATCCTGAGATAGTAGAAGAAGAGCCTGAAGAGGAGGAGGATCCTGAGGAAGATGAGTAAGGAGTTTGGGAAGTAAGATGTGTAATATATCCTTTCTTTGCTTTCTAAAGCCTAGTAGGTATGGGCAGTCTTGCCGGAGAGCAGACTGATGCAATAAAATAATGTAACATAAGTATGTTACGCTCTTGTAATATATCCCTATGAAATCCCATAAGGCTTTGTGAATAAAGTGTAGTTTGTGTTTCAACAGATGCCTGCTCACACCCGTTCCCGTGATGCTGCTGGTCCATCTCAGGATGGAGGTGATATTCCTAATCCTCCACCAGTTCCGCCCACTCTGGCTGATGCAGTTGCAGCATTAGTCACTGCCACAACCATGATGGCTCAAAACCAGAATCAGAATACCCGACAAGGAAATCATGGGCGGAACCATAGAGATGAAACCACATATGTGGATTTCACAGACACTCGTCCTCCAGTTTTCAGCAGAGTAGATGAACCTATGGAAGCTGATGATTGGCTCCGCACTATGGAGCAGAAGTTTGGATTAATTGAATGCACAGAATATCAAAAGCCCATGTTTGCAGCCCAGCAGTTGAGAGGTACTGCAGGAGCCTGGTGGGTAAATTTTGTTGCAGCTCAGCCCGAAGGCCATCGTATTACATGGATTGAGTTTCGAGAAGCCTTTCGAGCACATTTTATTCCCGAGGGGATAATGACCATAAAGCTCGAAGAATTCCTTTCCTTGAGGCAAGATGATATGTCTGTTATGCAATATTTTGGTAAATTCAATCACTTGTCTCAATACGCGTCAGACTATGTTAGTACTGACCGTAAAAAGAAAGAGTGTTTCCTGAGAGGTCTGAATAGTAAAATTCAGAGAATGATGACGGGAAATCCAAATGCCACTTTTCATGAAGCGGTGAATATCGCTATCTCTTATGAAGATAAGAACCGTCAACATTTGAAAACCAAAAAGAAGAAAAGTGTACCCTCTGGATTTTCTGGTGGCAATCCAAAGCGCCAGAAAATAATCTATCACCCTCAGAATCATTTTCGTCCACCTTATCGTCCACCACAATATCAAGCACCGCAACAGACATTCGCTCGTCCTGTTGCTAATCTTTCATATCCACGACCGCCGAATGCCCCTGGTATTCGTAATCCCAATTCCCAGCCACCTATCTTTCCCTGTTATAATTGTGGCAAACCTGGTCATTTTGCACGGAACTGCCCGCATCCGAGGCAGTATAACTCTTATGTCCCTAGAGCTTTTGCACCACAACCACAGAGTCAGCCTAAAGCAGGAAATCCGAAGGTATCAAATAGTAAGAATGAAAAGAAGTCTGGCAGAGTGTTCTACACTCAAGTTGGGGAGATACCAGAAGGAGAGCCTGTAATGATGGGTACGTTTCCTGTTGCTGATCATCCTGCAATTATGCTATTTGATTCTGGTGCATCACATACATTCATTAATGGTACGTTTGTTAAGACACATGAAATTCCAATAAAGGATACAAAAGAACAGTTCTTTATACAATCGCCTGGAGGGCGTATGTGTACTAAAGAAATGGTACATGATGTGCCAGTGAGTTTGGGTGGGTATATTTTTCCCACTGATATGATAATATTAAAGGATCAAGATATAGATGTGATCCTGGGTATGAATTGGATGAAACGGCATGGTGCTGTGATAGACATCCTGAATAGAACTGTGAGATTAAACATACCCAATTGCAAAACTTCACTTCTTATCCAACTTCCGACACTTAAGAGGCATGTTCCAAAGGTATGTGCCACCTCTGTAAAAGAGATTGAGGAGATACCAGTGGTCTGTGAGTTTCCTGATGTATTCCCCGATGAGTTACCGGGTTTACCTCCCGACAGAAATGTGGAGTTTAGAATTGATTTGAAACCTGGTACTGCTCCTATATCCAGAAGAGCTTATCGGATGGCACCACCTGAGTTAGCAGAACTCAAGATTCAGTTGCAAGAGCTACGAGATAAAGGTTTTATTCAACCTAGCTCATCACCCTGGGGATGTCCTGCTCTCTTTGTGAAAAAGAAAGATCAGAGCTTGAGGTTATGTGTGGATTACCGACCCCTGAATGAGGTAACCATTAAAAATAAGTATCCTCTACCCCGCATTGATTTGCTTTTTGATCAATTGGCAGAAGCAAAGGTGTTCTCTAAGATTGATCTTCGATCTGGGTATCATCAAATCAAGATTCGCCCAGAAGATGTTTCAAAGACCGCTTTTACCACTCGGTACGGTCTATATGAATATTTGTGTTGATGCAAAATTATATCTGCAAACACACCGGGCTAATACCCG
>CM041629.1:15497333-15523808 GCA_023333625.1 Bothriochloa decipiens | reverse complement strand
CCTTAAGGTAAACATAGTCACCCACTTCAAACTCGAGCTCTCTTCGATGAACATCTGCATAACTCTTCTGTCTAGACTGGGCTGCTTTCAGATTACGCCAAATCACTTGGACCTGCTCTTCTGCCATCTTCAAGACATTAGGACCAAATACTTGTCTTTCTCCAGCCTGATTCTAGAACAAAGGTGTTCTACACTTTCGTCCATACAATGCTTCAAATGGAGACATCTTGAGACTAGCTTGGTAGCTATTATTGTAAGAGAATTCAGCATAAGGCAAATTGTTGTCCCAACTGTCATTAGACTCCAGGGCGCAGGCCCTCAACATATCTTCCAGAATCTGATTAACCCTTTCCGTCTGACCATCTGATTGTGGATGATAAGCTGAACTAAACCTTAACTCCGTTCCTAAAGCTTCATGTACCCTCTTCCAAAACTTGGAAGTGAACTGTGTACCTCTATCCGAAATGATCCTCTTAGGAACTCCATGAGCACACACAATTCGAGCCATATACTTTTCTGCCAACTGTGCTCCAGTGTAAGTGGTCTTGACAGGTATAAAATGAGCTACCTTGGTTAATCGATCCACAATGACCCAACAGAATCATAACCTCTCTGAGTTCGAGGTAAACCCACAATAAAATCCATGCTGATTTCATCCCACTTCCATTCGGGTATCTTCAATGGCTGCAGCAATCCTGCTGGTCTTTGATGTTCTGCTTTTACCCTCTGACAAGTATCACACAGAGCAACATACTCTCCAATATCCCTCTTCATACCTTTCCACCAATAGTGTTGCTTCAGATCTTGATACATCTTAGTACCTCCAGGGTGAATGGAGTAAGACGACTCATGACACTCCTTAAGAATAGTATCCTTGATTTTCTGATTATCAGGCACAACCAACTTGTGCTTATACCAGAGTGTCCCTTCTGCATCAACACTAAATCCTAGGGCTCCATCTTGACTAACCATCTTGACAATCTCCTGAAGTTCCTCGTCAGTTTTCTGACCCTTTCTGATCTCCTGATCAAGTGTCGGTTCAACGTCCATAGAAACTCCCTGAGTGTTAGCCACGAACCCCAAGTTGAGATACTCAAATTCAGCTAGTAGCTCTTTAGGTAACTCCATTACTTCTAACATGTTTAGCTGACTCTTTCGACTCAAAGCATCAGCTACAACATTAGCTTTACCAGGATGGTAAAGAATCTCCAGGTCAAAATCATTAATCAATTCTAACCACCTTCTCTGCCTCAAATTCAAGTCCTTCTGCGTGAATATATACTTCAAGCTCTTGTGATCAGTGTAAATGTTACACCTGTGACCAAGGACATAATGTCTCCAAATCTTCAAGGAATGCACTACAGCTGCTAATTCCAGGTCATGCGTTGGATAATTCAATTCATGTTTCTTCAACTGTCTAGAGGCATAGGCAATGACCTTACCCTCTTGCATCAACACACAACCCAAACCATGTCTAGAGGCATCACAATATATAGAGAAGTCCTTTGTCATATCTGGCAGAGCTAGCACTGGTGCTGTTGTTAACCTCTTCTTCAATTCCTCAAAACTAGCCTGACACTGTTCTGTCCATTTGAATGGTTTATCCTTCTCAAGCAAAGCAGTCATAGGTTTAGCTATGGTAGAGAACCCATCAATGAACCTCCTATAGTATCCAGCCATTCCTAAAAAACTTCTGATGTCCTTGACATTCTTAGGTGGGCTCCACTTAAGCACATCTGCAACATTCTTAGGACTAACTGTAACTCCATCCTTAGAAATAACATGCCCAAGAAAAGAAACTTCACTCAACCAGAAGTCACACTTACTGAACTTGGCGTAAAGCTGATGTTCCCTCAACTTCTGCAATACCAATCTGAGATGCCCTTCATGTTCTTCCTCACTCTTGGAATAGATCAGAATGTCATCAAGGAATACAACCACAAACTTATCAAGATACTCCATAAAAACTTTATTCATCAGGTACATAAAGTAAGCTGGAGCATTGGTCAACCCAAACGACATCACTGTATACTCATACAAGCCATATCTGGTGGTAAAAGCAGTCTTTAGTATATCACTAGGCCTAATCCTCAACTGATGGTAACCTGATCTCAAGTCTATCTTAGAAAAGACACTAGCTCCCTTCAACTGGTCAAACAGATCCTCAATCCTAGGTAAAGGGTACTTATTCTTAACAGTCACTTCATTCAAAGATCTGTAATCTACACACATCCTCTGTGTTCCATCTTTCTTTTCTACAAAAATTACTGGGGCTCCCCAAGGGGACGAACTAGGTCGAATGTAACCTTTAGACTGTAATTCTCTAAGTTGTGACTTAAGTTCTTCTAGTTCATTAACAGCCATTCTATAAGGTCTTTTAGCTATGGGTGCAGTACCCGGTAACAAATCAATGATAAACTCAATCTCTCGTTCAGGTGGCATACCTGGCAAATCCTCGGGAAATACATCTGGAAACTCATTGACAACTCTGATGTCCTCCAAGGGTTCACCGTTGACATGATTCACTGTTCCTTGATCCTTGGATGGCAGAGGAATCACCACATCAACCATATTTCCATCTGGTGCTGTCAAGCTCACTGTCCTTTCTGAACACTTAATATTCGCTTTCCATTTGTGTAACCAACTCATTCCCAAAATAAGATCAAGTCCTTCCGACTCAAGCACTATGGGTTTAACAGGAAAATCTACCCCCCTTAACTTAACCTTAACATCAGGACACCAAACGTTTGAAGCCATATTTCCCCCAGGTGTTTTAACGCTCATAGCACTAGGCATAAGTTGTGCGGCAAGGGCATGTTTACGAACAAAATGACTACCAATGAAAGAATGTGATGCGCCAGTATCAAACAGAACTGAAGCTGGATAAGTATCGACAAGGAACGTACCGAACACCACATCTGAAGCTTCCTCAGCAGTCTCCACCTTGACGTGGTTCACCTTCCCAAAGCTCTGGGACTTCTGTTTCTGGGGGCAAGCATTAGCATAATGTCCCGGTAGTCCACATCTGAAACAAGCATTGCTGGGGGTGCTATTGACCTTCACAGGAGCACTGTGGGGAGCATTCTGACGAGGAGCCTGATTGCTCTGATGAGGGACTTGACTATTCTGGCGCTGCACTTGATTACCACCATTGCTGGGGTTGTTATTGCGCTGGCCTCCCTGCTGTACCTGATTCTTCCCATACTGCATGAAAGAACGCTGCTGGTAGTTCTGGAAATTGTTGAAGCGAGGACGGTTGCTGCTTCCCTGATCCTGGAACTTGTTGGCCTTCCTCTTCTTCTTCTTGTCCTCCATCTTGTGGCGCATGCTCTCAAGCACAATGGCCCTGTCAACCATTTCCTGAAAATTGGCATACTTGACGTTTGCCATCATGTAAGTGAGTCCATCATTCAACCCTCCCAGGAAATGATCTTGCTTGTCCTGGTCTTGCTCAACATCTCTAGGTGAATAGCGAGACAAAGCAATAAACTGGTCACGGTACTCACAAACAGACATGGAGCCTTGCTTCAGATCAGCAAACTCCTTCTTCTTCAGCTTCACTAGTCCTGCGGGAACATGGAACTCCTTGAATGCCTCAGTGAACTCCTCCCATGTGATGGTGTCAGGATTGGCATGACCAAATCGGTATGAATCCCACCAAGAAGCGGCTGCTCCTTGTAATTGACCAGACCCATAGAGAACTTTTTCCCTATCATTGCACTGAGCGATTTCCAACTGTTTCTCCACATCCTTCACCCAATCCATAGCAACAAGAGGATCAGGGGAATTAGAGAAGAAAGGTGGACGTCCCTTCAAAAACTCACTGCGCCTGTCCCTGGGTGGCGGTGGAAGGTTCTGAGTGTGGTGCTGAGTCTGGGCTTGGTTCATCATCATGTTCTGCTGCAGCAGGGTCATCATGGAATTCATGCCCTGCATGAATTGAGTCTGCATGGCCATCATCTGCTCCATGGTAGGGGGAGGTGGTGGTGGTGGGGGGTTCAGGTTACTCCCACCAGTACCGCTGGCGTCACCAGTGTTGTCGTTCCTCCTGGTGTGCACCATCTAATGCAAAAGAGTAGCAGGGTATAAGAATATGCAATCTCGACATATATCTGTGTTAAATATAAATTGTGATGTAACTGCAACATAATATACTATCTCTTCATATCAACCAACCATGTACCATAACCTCTGACGGTATGATCACTGACAGGATAACAATTTTCTAATTCTCCAAACGGATAGCTGGCATGAACAAGTGACAGGAGGCTATGACTGAATAACTGATATGATGAAGCAGAAAGAGATAAAGCACAACCTATATAGAGACCCAAAACCCCGAATTCCTAAACAAGGTCTTAACTTATATGAATACGATAAGTGTGGACATCACCCCACAACTTATCTTAATCATTACAAAGAAGCAAATCAAACATAGTCCATCATGATAAACAAGTTCTTACACCAATAAAGCAAGACACACTCCAAACTCACTCGCACTAGACTCGTTAGGCTAAGCGTTTAAGCGTGCTAACGCAGCACTATTTATTACATGAAAGGGGGCTTCCTAATCAATCCTGGTACGTCTTCCAACTGCTTTATAGAGGATGTGGTCACATGCAACAACAAAGCAGACCACTGTCATGATAGGAGCAATAAACATACCTATGGCCAGAGGATAATATATACAAGGAGTGCATGCATTTGGTGGTATTTGTGGCAAAGAAAAACATCGTAATATCATGATCAAAATGACAACTGCAAGGTAATAACTGCAAGATTAGGTAACCGATGATCAATAGAGGATAGTAGCGATAAGTGTAATAAATGCATATCCAGGTAATGGATGACACATGCTAACAAATGATGGGGTATGCGAGGGCTTACAAAGGTAAACCTAAGACGGTTGGGAAACATCCGTTTCTAGCTAAGGCTTCGTGACCTACGGTCAACACGGCTCCGATACCACTTTGTCACACCCTGATTTCAGAGGAATGAAACCGGGCCCAAAATTCATGTGCGCCAGGAACAATTTACACACATGAACGACAAATTACATGGTTCAAAAGCACAGTGTTCGAATAAAATATAGTATAACGATTAAATCGTACCATTATTACATAATTGTCATCAGAGTAAGCGGAATATAAATCACATCGTCCAAAGCGAATAACAACTGAACGACGTAGACGTAGCGACTCCATCTCGCCACAGGAAAGTCGACGGCAGCATCACGACGCCTAGCATCCTGGATAGTTCTCAGGAAAGTCACCATCCGAGTCATCACTCGAGCATCCTTTGGTTGGGAAATAGCAAGGGTGAGTTCCATGTCGAAACTCAGCAAGTACTGACGGAAAGTAATGACATGCAAGGCTAGTACAAGGTAAAGCTGAAAGGTAGACTGCGGTAGCATTTTAATGTAGCAATTAAGATTTTTTACTTAGCAACCTATTATCTAATCAACTTGGTTGAAACACCCAACCCTTTATTAAGGTTCAAGTAATAATTAATGTGTCATTTAGCATCATAGATATAAACATATATCATTAACAACATTAAACATGAGATAGCCATCTCAAAGGAACACAGGATAGCCATCCCGATAAAACCCGAGGCAGCAACCTCAGCAACATCACCACGATTTCACAGCTTAAACCATTTGGCTAATCATGCGAGGATCCGGGCCGCTCGTGACCGTGAGCACGGACGATATATCGATTTTAACTCTGCGCAGAGGTGTACACTTTCACTCCAGATTGTGATTACTCTTGGTGCCCGAGGTGATCAGCCTCTTAGCCCAATGCCGAGATAGGCTGGCAGAGGTCACAACAAGGTCCTTCACAGGGTCATAGGCAGTGGTAACCCGATCCGCGATGTCCCAAGCACATGAGAGACGTACTCGTAGCCGCCGCCCCGGTCTACGGATCAACCAGAACTCCCATGCTAGAACTTGTAACACCCTTCACGCCATAGCCATGCTACCCGTCGGTAAGCCACCCTCCTGCCTATGATGATCCTGCTAACACACCAAGCCAGAGCCCATTAGCCTGGAGCTGTACGGAAGTCCCAGGTTGCCGCTCCACGAAAGGTCCACCAGGGGGAGGAGATACGGATGACCTCGTCGCTACGAGCCCTCTGACATCCGTTCCCCCTTCTTTCACCGCCAACCAACGATGCGGACCTGCATCAACTTCTCCAACGGCCGAAGCCAAGAGCCCACGGCTCCAACATATTTTTAAGAAGCAAGTTTTATCTTCATTAGGCAGGTGAAAGGTGAGGTAGAGCACTAGCAACCTAATAACCTATTAACTAGAACCCCCATAGGATATGTCTGGGTAAAGTGGCTAGTAGATCTTATGGTTTGCCGATTTATGACACATGCAATACATTAATTAAAAATGAATAGGCGCAATATGATCAAAGGTGCCTGCACTTGCCTTGGTTGATGTCCTGCTGCACGTAGTCCTCCGGGTTCTGCTGATCCTCGTTCACCCACGTCTCGTTCTCTATACGTCGCAAACATCACACCGAGCAATACATGCAAGCAATCATACTTTAATTAGGGCAGTACACCAAAACATCTCAACAGAAGCAAACAATAGCATAAAACTGTTCTACTCGTCGAGACGATTCCAAAAAGTCTAAGTTTGCTAAAATCGGAGTTAAAACGTGAAAGTTATGGCCTATACAAGGTTAGGGGCTAAACTGCAGAAAACAGGACTATAATCTAATTATTTTTGAATTGCGTAGGACTAAATTGTAAATACAGAAAACAACAGGGGCTTTTCTACAAAAGTGCCACGGCTGTCGGCGGCCTGACCGCGTTGACGCGGTCAGCGCACACGTGGCGCTGACGTGGCGCTGACCCGGTCCACGGTGGGTCAGCGGCCGATCTGAGCCGCTCGGCTCAGATCCGACGGCTGGCCACTATCCGGCGGCGCGGGGTCGCCGGAGCGGCGCCGAGACGGCGGCGCGCTCGCCGGTGTTGGCCGGAAACGCGCTGTGGCGCTCGGCTGGCTGCGCGGTCTGGCCGGGAAGGCACGGCTTGGCCTTGCGAACCCGTTTCGGGGACCAAAGACGATGGCCGGCGACCGGAGCCGGTGGCCCGTGCGGGCGGCGCCATGGCCGGCGGCGGCTCTCGGGTCGGGAAAGCTATGCGGGGCACGGGGAGTCAAGCCAAGGGTACCAACGGCCGGCTCACCTCACTGCGGTGTGTTTGGCAGGGTCCGTGTCGGCGGGAACGGACCGGTGACGGAGATCGACGGCGGCGGACGAAGCTCCGAGCGGCGGCAATGGCGGCGCGCGAGCTAGGGTTTCGAGCGGCGGCGCGAGAGCTCCGGGTGGCGGCTAGGGTTTGGAGAGGTGGCGCGGCGAGGCTCAGGCATCCGCTTTATAGCGCGGGCGGCGAACTTCGGTTCGCGTGCGGGCGAGCGCGCGGGCGGAGGCCGGGTGCGGCGCGGTGTGCGTCTCCCGGTTGGAGACGACACTGTATATGCGGGCCCCACTCGGGTGGGTCCCAGCTGTCAGTGGCGTGGGTGCGGTGACGCGAGCGCTGGCGCAAGCTGCTGGCGTCGACGCTGACGCACGCGGGCGACGCGCGGACGCGGGCGACGCGGTGCGCGGGCGGCCTGCTGGGCCGCTCGGCCCATCAAGCGGCGCGGCGCTGCGGCTGGGCCGGCCCGGCGGACGCGGCGCGCGCGGCCTGCTGGCACTTGCGCGGGCGCGCGCGGCGCTGGGCTGCGCGGCGGCTGGCCCGGCTGAGCGGCGGCCTGCTGGCTGGCCTGGCCGGCTGTGGCCGGCTGTGGCCGGTGCTGCAGCTTCTATGCTTGGCCATGGCTGGCCATAGCCGGCCATGGCTGGCCAAACTTGGCCAGGAGAGGCTAGGGTCGGCCAGGACCCACTAGGGACTGGCCTGGGCTAGTTAGACTAGGTTTTGCTAGAATAGTGTTAGTGGGGACGAGTTAGAGCATAAAGCAAAACCCTAAAACGCAACAGGGATGACACAAAGAGCTCAAACAAGTCAACCGAAAACTTATGCAGCAGCATGAATGCAACAATGCAGGGTTTTCTAACGTGCTACTCATTTTAAAGTAATTCATAAAACTTTGATAATTGTCCTATGAATTTAAAACATCTATGCCAAAATAAAAATCAAATTCATTTAAATTTTAAAGTTCAAAAAAATCTGGGTGTTATATGATGATAGTTAATAAATCGAGTCCGGACGGCTAACTTGCATTGGGAATGGAGTCCCTCTGTAGTGTTTTCGTCTGTTGATGCCCTAGGTCCCGTGTCGATGGTGAACTGGTGATATCGAGAAACTAGAAAATCCACATGCATGAAGTGGCATACGATGGGCCAGAGTTCCCACGTATGTCATGGAGTGACTTATAGTGGGCCAGAGTCCCCACATATGTCATAGTGTGTTATACTGTGGGTTTAAATTCCCATGTATATCGATACACTGGGTCGAAGTGCTCACGTGTATCATGTGGTGATATATGGTTGCGATTGTTATCCCACTATATCGGTTCACCTGCTATGCTTAGGAGTTAGAGTCTCCTGCATATCAGTAACCTAGGTCCCAGCTGGGTATGAAAATGGATTCGAATCGCCGTTGCTTCTCGGAGAAGAAGACTCGATCGGTGTTCATCGTCCTAGTAATAACTTGAATAATGAGTAAGGTTTAAGAAGGAAGTTGGTTGGTAATTTTGATCTTGAACAAAACAGCTTTTCTTTCTTTCAAGCTTTTCTGCAAAATTTCTTGTCTCCTGCAAGCCTTACCTTGTCCCTCTAGCCTGCATTTCCTGAGTCTTTACCCCTCTTTTTCATTAGGTCAATCTTGTTGAGTACTTTTGTACTCAGGGTTTGTTAAACCCTTGTTGCAGGTGAGCCTCATGGGCAGGAATGCTTTGCATCCTGCTGCATGACCGTCGTCGAGGAAAGTGACGACGAATAGGATATCTCACTCTTGGGCAGAGCATATAATCAAGGTTATTGTAGTAAGATATATTGTATTCCATTGCTACTATGATTGTAATAATGCAACTTATGATTTGTAACGTTTGAACTAAACGGGTTGTAAATCTATGTTATTGTAATCCTTCCGCTCTTTTACTTTGATGTATATTATTTATATAAAACTGTTGTAATACTGCAATATCTCTTTGTAATGATTGATCATGCTCGGAGAATCGTGGATGATTCAGGATTTACTTGACAGACCTTTTAAGTTTTATGGAACACATTCATGGTTATTTGGAGTCTGTTTAGACAATAATCATGCGTGTGGGCCATAGGATTTAGGAGGTTCTGCCACAGAGATTGAGTGGATGACAGGTAAAAGGAGGTACGTTGCCACATTTGATGACTTTGCTACCATAAACAAACTAGACAATGGTTTCCTGCATGGATCTATTGATGTTGATGGAGAAGAAATTTTACCTATAGAGCAATGGAAAAAGTTCTATGAACCCAATGAGAGAGGTACAATTGGAAATCCTAAGGGTTTGAGACACTATCCAGCATTGATCAACAAATTCTACAGATTGACCATCTTGCCTAAAGGAGGAAACAGAGATACAATCGGGGATGAGTTCTGGAATATTATTCATCACATTATGTATGAAGAAAAAATTGATGTGGTCAAACTTATTATGAACCAGTTGGCAGTACAAAAGCATGACACCACCACCAACCAATACTTTGCTCCCTATATCATGTCTCTCATTCTTCAGAAAACAAGGTTCAAAGGGAAGCGTGAAGTCAAGCACACCTCATATAGGCACTATGCAAATGAGCCAGAATTCTATAGAAAGCCAGTGACTCCTTTTCCTCCACCTGTGGCAGATGAAGAAGACGAAGGTGGTGATCATAATGAGCACATGGGAGTTGATGATGAGCAGCACATGCCAGAGCCTCAAATGCATCATGGATATCAGTGGGATCCTCCTCCTGGTTACTTTGATCCTTATTTTCAGAATATGCAGCAGCAGATGCAGCAAAGTTTTGAGGCTATGGATGAGAGGTGGAAGACTCGCATGGACACTAGCTTCCAGAGGTTTGAGCAGCACCTTCACACTGACACGTATTAGCCTATCATGACTAGACTTAAGGGTGTTCAGCAAGGGCTGCATAATGATATTGATGCTCTCACTTCATAGTTTGGCACATTGACTACATAGGAACAGTTCCAACAGCTTCAGAACAAGCAGGATAACATTGAGCAAAGATTTGATGTGCCAAATAACAATTTCAATATCTTTAGTGACCATTTCAACATGATCTATCCAAGGCTAGTGTGGCAGAACCTTCTAAATCATATGGCCCACATGCATTATTATTGTCCAAACAGACTCTAAATAACCATGAATGTGTTCCATAAGACTTAAAAGGTCTGTCGGGTAAATCCCGAATCATCCACGATTCTCCGAGCAAGATCAATCATTACAAAGAGACATTGCAGTATTACAACAGTTTTATACAAATAAGATACATCAGAGTAAAATAGTGGAAGGATTACAATAACATAATTTTACAAACCTTTTTGTTCAAATTTTACAAACCATAAGTTTAAATATTACAAACCATAGTAGCAGTGGAGTAGTGATATATAACTTATTTACAAAACCCAGTCGGTGCGCTCTGCCCAAGAGCCAGACATCCTACTCGTCGTCACTCTCCGCAACGACTGTCATGCAGCAGGATACGAAGCACTCCTACTCATGAGGCTCACCTGCAACAAGGGTTCAACAAACCCTGAGTACAAAAGTACTCAACAAGACTGACCCGACGAAAGAGAGAGGTGAAGAATCAGAAGATGCAGGCTAGAGGGACAAGGTAAGGTTTGCAAGAGATAGGAATTTTTGCAGAAACGCTCAACAGAAAGTAAAGTTGTCTTACTCTAGGTCAAGATTACCCACCAACTTCATTCTTAAACATTAGCCATCGTTCAAGTTGTTACTACGATGATGAACACCGATCGAGTCTTCTTTTCTGAGAAGCAACAGCGATTCAAATCTATTTCATACCCAGCTAGGACCTAGATCACTGGGATACCAGAGACTTTAACTCCGATGCATACCAGATCACAGATATACCGGGATAACAACCGCAGCCATATATCACCACATGATACACGTGGGAACTCTGACCCAGTGTACCGATATACGTGGGAACTTAAACCCACAGTATAACACACTATGACATATGTGGGGACTCTGGCCCACTATATATCACTCCATGACATGCGTGGGGACTCTGGCCTACTGTATATCACTTCATGCATGTGGATTTTCTAATTTCTCAATATCATCGATTCACCATCGAACGGGATCTAGGGCATCAACAGACGGAAACACTACAGAGGGACTCCATTCCCAATGCAAGTTACCCGTCCGGACTTGATTTATTAAATATCATCATGTTTCCACAAACAAAGCCATTCTCATCTTTTTCATTCTTTTACTTTTTGAAAACCTAACTAATTAAGTAGGGCTAAGCATTACTACACATCTTCCAAAATCAGATAACAAGGAATATGGAAATAAGACAGGTAATGCAATTGGTGGGTTATCACTCAACTCATATAGCTTAATGCAACATTTCATATCTGAAACGATAAAACTTTTATAAAACAAGGAAGGGTTTAAATGCATCCGGGGCTTGCCTTGGTATTCGGGGTAGACGGTTTCGAGCTCTGGATCAACTCCCAACTCCTGAGTCTGCTCTTCCTTGGGATCTGGTGCGACAACGTTAAACTCTCCGTTAACGGAAACTATACGATAAAATAGTATGCTTCAACATGATGGAATACTAAATATGATGCTCAATAGATGCATGATCAAATTAAGGGCTTGAGTACAACTTTCCTTCATGATAAAGTTGCAAGCCAACAAAACTTACTCACTAAGTTTACTAGGGTTAACTACGTCATTAAAGAAATTCATTAAACACATAAAATAACGTTAATTAAACCCTAATGACATCAACCAGGTAAGCGCAAACAATTAATTAAAGTACCAAGGGTCATTAAGGTTAATAACCCGAGGTCATCAATCAATCCCAAAGTCAAACAAATCCTATAATGATTAAACTTAATTAAAGGGATTAATTAATTATTTAAAAGCATAAATTAAGGGCATAAAATTAAAGTTGTCTAATTTAGCTCAAAATTTTATTTTGAAAAGCTCTTGGCCTAATTAGATGGCAAAATAAATTTTAGAAATAAAAACCAATTATTTTATTTATTAAAAATCATTGAAAGTGCATTTTTCAATTAAAAGGGATAATTTTAAATTATGCAAAAAGTATTAAAATTTGGAATTTCATATTTTTCCTAGATAGAGGAAATCATAAAGAGCTTACATATAAATTTTTAGAATTTTTGGAGCTATACATGAATTACTATGATTTTTCAAAGAAAATAGCATTTAAATTATTTTCTAGAAAAAGAAAAAGAAAATCCTTTTTCTCTCCCCGCGTTGACCTGACGGCGATAGCGCTTGACCGGCGGCTATCTTGCCAGCGACGAGGTCTCCGGCGATGAGGCTTGGCCCTGTAGGCTCAGCTCGGCACGACGAGTCGATTGAGCTGGATAATGTAACGGCGGGACGACGGCGGTGCACTGACCGGCGGCCATGGCGGCACGGCGGCGCGGCGGAAAGGAATCACCGGAGTTTCTCTGGTGACGGCGAGGCTACCTACATGCGCTACACACCCTCACGAACACAAACAACAACAAAATGAGGACAAACCTGACCCCCAGCCGCAACGGCTACGCGCGTGGCGGCGCTGGCACGGCATGCCGGCAGCGAGCCACGGTGACCGGCGGCTACGGTGCAGTAGAAGTAGAAATAAAGGCAGGGATATGTGCAAGAGCTCACCACAGGCATGATGCGCACGTTGGTTAGCTTGGAGGCGGGCTGAGTCGAGTTGTAGTCGGCGGCGGTGATGACGGCGGCGGTGCTCCGGCGGCATGGTCCGCGTCAAGACGGCTCCTGTGCACCATCAAACAGACCAAGGAGCGTTCGATGAGCAGGAGAGCATGAAGAACATGGTAGCAGGGTTGATGAAGAAATATAACCCACCACGGCAGCGGTCGATAGTGGGGATTGCACGGCGGCTCGGCGACCGGCCGCGAGGAAGATGACGGCTCGCAGGCGACTCGAGCGGGGAAAGCGAGCACGAACTAGCTCAAACGAACCGTAAAGATGAGGCAGAGCTGATGGAGAAGAAAATGAAGGTGGGGCATGCTCGGCGGTGGCGAATTTCGACAACGGAGGACGATCGTCGGCGGTGGCAAGCAGGAAGAAAAGAAGACGACGACGGCCGGTCGCGCATTTTATAGGGTAGGGGCGAGGTGCGAGCTGATGACACGCGGATGGCGAAGCTTCACGCGTGGAGGTGAGCTGGTGGCCGTGGCAGAGCGGTATGGCACCGGTGGATGGCGGCGCAGCTTGAGAAGCCGGCCATGGCGGCAGCCCATAGGCCTCAGCGCTGTTCAAGAAAATTACAGAAATGCCACTCGTCGAAAAATGCAAATTACTCCAAAATTTATAGAGGAACTTGAAAATATCCAAAAATATCATTTGCATAACGTTTCAAGAGCTACACGTTTCATTTAACAAAATTTTTGAAATTCTGCTTAATTTTTGAAATATGAATTCAAATTCAAAAGGGGAATAAAACCCTATAAACAAATATTTGAAATTACTTTTGATTTTTCAATAAAACTTGAAAATACTCAAAACTATGAAATTCTCAGCTTCACAAACCAAACATTTTTCATATATAAAGTTTTCTCAAATTATGCATAATTTTTGAATTATGCTTTTAAAATCAAAAGGGGACAATTGCTGGAAAACTGTATTTTCAAACTCATTTGAAATTCTTTTTGGAAACTTGAAAAACTTTGAATACCAAACTTGTAGCTCCTGTCAAGATTAGTATATCAAAATTCCTTATAGATTTTGAATTATCAAAAAGGGGGTAAAACCAGATTTTGAAATAAAGGGTTTTGCAAACCGAACTCAAACTCGATTTGGTTTCTAAATTAATTGTTTGGTCATTAGTGATCACAAACATCATCCAAGGACATTTTTAGGTCATTGACCCAATGACACCCTTGGTTGACCAAGTTGACTTTTGAAAAATATTTTATAGCTTTCCAATTTGAATTTAAATTTGAATTACAAGACTTAGGAATAAGCTTTGAAATCCAAATTCAACTTCAAATATGGAAATCATTTTTTTAAGGGTTGGACTTAGATTTATACACTATGTTTGACACTAGTGTAAACACGGTTTACACCTCAATTACATAGAATATAAACTAAGTATTTTAGATTACATTCGAAAGTAGGTTTTTATGATTTCATGTGACAAAACATTCCAGAAACACAATCAACCTAGGAAATGTAAACTTGTTTTAGTTGATGCACATTAAGGTTGATTTAAACATGAATGCTTTGCAATTCATATGATGACATGGCATGTTTTAGTTAATATAACACCAGGGGTGTTACAACCAGTGCCACCTGCAGCTCAGTTTTCATATATGCCATATTATCCTCCAGAGTTTGCTCCAGCTCCACCTTCAGCTTCATATTATCCACCTCAGTTCTACCCTCCTCCTCCTGGTGACAATGACAATGCTGATTCTTAAGTCCTTTTTGAAAATTAATGACAAAGGGGGAGAAGTGAAGAAGAAGTGAAGAAAAATTGAAAAAATTTAAGATCTTTGATGGAAAGCTTGCTAAAGGAGCATTGCATGTTGTTATTTATATGTTGGACAATGCATTTGTGTGACTTGCATCTTAGTTGTAATAACTCTATATTTGTGGCTTGTATGTGCTAGAACTTGAACTTGTGAAACTATGGTGTATTGTGCATGGTACTCTATGTTATATATTATGTTGCACTAATACTCTTGTGAAGTGGTTCTGGCCTATTTGTGGTATTCCGAGGATATTATTCATGTTTATGGATTTTAAGGTAATATCATATATATATCTTGTGTTCCTCGTTTTCCATTATGTAAGGGAAACTCCGCCAAAATTTCCAAATTTATGCATATGTGAATGAATTGAACCCAAATCTTTATGCACACATGTAGGGGGAGCTTTCACTACATAGTTGAGTTTTGGAGCATTTATCCATCCTAACCCATATTCTTCATGCTATGGATAAATGGTTTAAAACTCTTGTTCAAGCTCATAAAATATATTGTATGGAGTTGGCTTGAACTTTCAATTATCCTTAACTCCTTATTGAGGTTGTCATCAATTACCAAAAAGGAGGAGATTGAAAGGTCTAGGCCCTTGTTTGGGTTTTGGTAATTAATGACAACGCTTGTGGACTAACCTTTGAGTTTAGTGTGTGAAGGCTAAAGTGGTTGAGTTCACAAGAAGAGATGTATGTCGGCATTGGTTTGAATGATAGTATGTTGGAAAGTTCAAATCAAACATAGCAAGCAAGTGAAGGCCAAAGCAAGACTTGGCTTGATGGATCGGTTGCAAGTGTGAAGGGCAAGTTGAGGCTTGAAGCGAGGGACCTTGCGAGGTGAAGCTTGGGCAAGACTTGGCGCCGAAGTATCAAAGCGACGGTGAAGAGCAAGTGAAGCTAAGGTTGATGGACTTGGAGTCTATGTGATGGTTTGAGTGATCCACATCATTTTGAAGATCAAGCTCGAGATTGATTGTCATATCAAGTGGCTTGGTGAATGTCGGGCAACACCTTCCTTGCGGTATCAAAATTGTGGAATTTGGATTTGTGCAAGGCAAAGGTATGAAACATAGGGTGTTTCATTTTGCTGGCTATAAGGTGTTTAGAGAAGATTAAGAAACCAGATTTAGGATTGATAGCTGTACTATTAAGGGGGGCAATCATGCTTTAAATTCGGTTATCTAGTGCCACTTGAGAGCTCTAACGTTGAGGTACGTTTAGTGGTAAGTGGCGATGAAAGGAAAAACCTTTGTGAAATGTTTTCAAAAGGCTAACCGATAGTACGTTTGGAAATGGTCTTGATGAGATCATCTCTTGGTGTTGGCTAACTTGAAAAGGTCTTTGACAGCGCTTAGACTGACCTTGTCGTGCCTTGGAACCTTCTATATGGTATGGAATGGTCATCCAAATAGAAAGGAGAGAATTGCGCTTTGTTGGAGGGTTTCAGGGACCTGCGGAATGTCTGGCCCTTTGGCGGTAGACTGTCCGAGGTGTACTCCTGGAAACCAAACAATTTGCTATGAATCTGGTAGCTGTCTGTCAGTTGACCCACTGACTGTCCGGGATCAGCCTCGTAGACAGTCCGCCGGTCATTTCGGCCGGTGAGCAGAGTTGCTGGACTTGCTGTTCAGGGCGCCGTGTTGAACCGCGGACAGTCTGGGCTTTGACCCACGGCCTGTCTGCCGGTGGATATTTCTCTGAGAGCAGAGCTGCTATTGATTCTGTTGAGCGAGCTGTGGATCAACGGTAGACAGTCCGGGCTTGGGACCGCGGACTGTCCACAAGTGTTAATTTGAATCCAACGGCTAGTTTTTGGTGGACTGCAAACTGTCCGGGTGTTGTATCGTGGACTGTCCGCGAATGTCGTAGAAATAGAGTAACGGCTAGTTTTGAAGCCCTTCTCTATATATAGTGGGTTGCCCGTCGTGGGAAGTCACTCTTGGGCATTTCTGAAGCATATCTCATGGGAGAGCTCCCTTCTAACACCTCCTCTCATATTCTTAGCTTGAGGGCAATATTTGGAGAGTGAGTGTGAGTTCCACTAGTGCGAATCTTTGCGTGAGAGATTTCTTGTGGCACTAGGTGGTTGATTTGTTGGTATTGTTGCTTGTTACTCTTCGAGCTTGCTGGTTCCTAGACGGCTTGGTGTCTGTGTCTTCGTGAAGCACGCAAGAAGATTTGTGCCGTGCTCCGAAGCTTGGATTTGTGAGGGGCTATTGAGTTCGTCCCCATCGGAGGAAGGCGAAGAACATCTCTAGTGGAATCGAAGCATGAAGAGTGCCTAGTGGATTCGTCCGGCTCAAGTTTAGTGCTCGAGAGGAGCCTACCTTGCGAGGTGGTCCGAGGCCTGCGGGCTTGGAGCTAATAAGAGGAGCGGCAATCCTAGGACTTGCTTCAACTTGGACTAAGTGTCCGGCAAGTCACCGAACCAAGTAAAAAACATCGTGTGTCATCCTCTACATTGTGGTTTGCAAGTCTCAACACAAGTTTACTTCATTGCAATATATCTTTCTTGTGTTGTTATTGTTGTTTCTAATAGCTTCCGCTTTATCTCTAGTTGTGTAGTAGCTCCCTTGTGCTTTCGCTTATTCTAGTTGTTTAGGTTGATTGACCTTGCCAACTAGAATTGTTTAGGAGCTGCTCTAGCTTGCACAAGCACCTATCTCTTTGTCATTCATATCTCTTGCTAGGTGCTTGTTGAGTTATAGTTAGAGGGGTGAAGTCTTGGCTAGACCGATAGATTTAATTTCCACAATTATATTGGTTAGCCGGAGCGATTAGTTTTAAAAAGGACTATTCACCCCCCTTTAGTCCACCATCTCGGCCCTACACCCACCCGCACCTATCATTATCTCAAAGACCTCTGATAGCCATGCATGTGTTCTAAATAACTTAGAAAGCCCTGTCGGGTGCCCTCAAAGGACCCCGATTAAACCACATTTGACAACTCATACCAGGATCAACAAAGGAGTAGCTGCAACATTACAACATTTATTATAAAATATATATCAAAGTGCGAAAGAATAAGAAAATTAAATTTACAAAATATATGAATAAGTTTAATTTTTACAAACTTAACTTCAATTGCGGAAGCAGAGTAGAACTACAGAATACAACTTAGGTAGAGCACCTAAGTCAGGAGAGGACAACCAGATCACATCGAGCCCACTGACATGAACTGATTAGCAACACCAGTCAGCACCTGCAACAGGGGTTCAACAAACCCTGAGTATAAAAGTACTCAACAAGACTGACCCGACGAAAAAGAGGGGTGAAGACTCAAAAATGCAGGCCAGAGGGTCAAGGTAAGGCTCGAAAGAAGCAAGGACTTTTTGCAGAAAAGCTCTTATGGATCAAATTTTAACTCATCATTAGATATAACAAAAAGTAAAGTTGTTTTGCTCTAGCTCAAGATTACAAACCAACTTCATTTTGATACATTATCATCATTCAAGTTGTTACTACGATGATGAACACCGATCGAGTCTTCTTCTCCGAGAAGCAACAGCGATTCGAATTCATTTTTATACCCGGCTAGGACCTAGATCACTGGGATACCAGAGACTCTAACTCCGATGCATACCAGATCACAGATATACCGGGATAACAACCGCAGCCATATATCACCACATGATACACATGAGCACTTAGACCCAGTGTACCGATATACGTGGGAACTTAAACCCACAGTATACCACACTATGACATATGTGGGGACTCTGCCCCACTATATATCACTCCATGACATACCTAGGCTCCAACCCTCAGTATATCACTTCATGCATGTGGATTTTCTGATTTCTCGATGTCACCGATTCACCATCGAACGGGACCTAGGGCATCAACAGACGGAAACACTACAGAGGGACTCCATTCCCAATGTAAGTTACCCGTCCAGACTCGATTTATTAACTATCATCATAATTTCACAGATAAAGACATATTCATCTTTTTCATTCTTTTCTTTTTGAAAACCTACTAATTAAGCAGGGCTAAGCATAACTACGCATTTTCCAAAAACAGGTAACAAGAAATATAGAAATATGACAGGTAATACAATTGGTGGGTTATCACTCAACGCCTATTACATAATGCAACATTTCATAACTGAAGTGATAAAAACTTTATAAAAATAAGGATAGGGTTTAAATGTATCCGGGGCTTGCCTTTGTTGCAGTGGTGGTTAGTTCTCGTTGAGATCACAGATGTTAGACTTGGCATCAACACCATGGATGGACGACACCAACACCATGGATAAGGACTTCAACATTATTGGTGGATGTCACCTTCTTGAACACCGTTGTCAGACGATATCTTTACGAAGGTTGGTCAACATGATCCAACCCACTCTCGAAATAACTACACGTAATGAAATGATGCACGCTTTAGCATGATGAACTCATGACATGATGTACGGCAATACATTGGTGAAAGCATAACAAGATTAGTTATTAACTATTTTAAAAGCATTACACAAGATAAATATAGAACTCTTCACATTCTAAAATAACATAGCCATATTAGGTGTTAATATGACATAGCAACATCATATAAAGGTAAAGGAACCATATTTTCTATTTATACATTTTTATTAAAAATATAAACTATTTAATTAGCAACAAATAAGATAAATCATACGGCATCCAGTGACCACAATATTTTTACCACAACACACACATGGCATCAGAAACATGTCATAAAAATTTTAAGTCAAAAGGAGTTACATAGCATGAGATATGAATTTTCTTCTTTTCTAGTATTAAATAAAAAGCATAAAACATAATTAATTATTTTACTACTAAACATGGCATGTTTCATATTTTTAATAAAAACTAGGCATCACAAGAAACACAATAAAATTTGGTTCACCAAACGGAGTTACGAAACTCTAGATATGAATTTTTAAAGATTCAAAAAAGTATTCACAAACAGGTCATCGGGGCACTATTCACCTGAGTCATTGACTTCACAGCTAGGCCCCTGCAGTTTCTCTAATTCTTACCCGAGGTCCTTGACGTGAGTTGGAGATATAGGAGCTCGTCGGGCTCGCGGTTACGACGACGTGGTGCTCGTCGACGGCAATGGTTTGGCGTGGGATCATCAGAAGGTGGCCGCACACCCACGGGCGGTCACGGCTCGCCCCACGGTGGCTTGTGGTGGCCTAGCCACCTGCACATCCAGGGCCACAGTGGGCAACCACGACGACGGCGGCTTCCGGTGGGGATTAGGGCTGGGAAAGGAGCGCAGGAGAGACATAGGGAGGTGGCGAAGCTGCTGGTGACTGCGGCCTAGTGCATGGAGGTCCGGAACGCAGCGCGGCCGGAGCTCCACTTGGTGGCAGCCATGGCGGTGACGAAAAGGAAGAGAAGACGACGACGACGACGACGCCGGCTTAAATAGAGCAGGGAGAGGGATGGCGAGGTGGCAGGCGACTTCGCAAACTCGTCCATGCGGCCATGCTCGGGAATCGCCGTGAAGTCGTGGCCAAGTCGACCACGGCAGCGACGCGGCTGACTGGAGTTCGTGAAGGTACTGTTCATCAAAATTACAGTACTACCACTCAACGAAAATTCAAAATTACTCCAAGATTTTGAATATAAATTAAAAAATTCCCAATCTATGGAATGATCAGAATTTCATGCTCTACACTTTTGTTAAAATGAAGAACTTCAAATTCTGCACAGAAATTATATTTTTAAATCAAATTTTGAAAAGAGAGTAAAAAGGAAATAAACCCCTAGAACAAACATTTTAAAAATCTTTTGATTTTGCTAAACAACTTGAAAATATTTAAATCTATGGAATGCTCAACTTTTCAAACCAATCATTTTCATATACAAAGTTTTCCCAAAATATGCATAATTTTTAAAAATATGGATTTAAAATCAAAAGGGGACAAATGCTAAAAAACTATAATTTTAAATTCATTTGAAATTATTTTTGGAAACTTAAAAAAATTTGAATACCATTATTGTAGCTCTTGTCAAGATCTACAAACCATATTTTGAGAGTATCTCAAAATTCTTTATAGATTTTAAAATATAGAAAGAGGGGTAAAATAGGGTTTTGAAAGTAGTTTTTGAATTATCAACCAACTCATCATTTCAAAAGCACAACCAACCTATAAATATAAACTTATTTTAGTTGAGACATATCATGGTTGACCTAACATAAACATTAAATAAAGCACAAGATAACAAGATAAATTTTAGGTTATTTTAAACATTTACAAAGTCACATAAAATGATAAGGAAACTTTAAGTAAACAGAAAGCATCATCATTTTCTGTATAAAACTAAGCATCACATAAAAGACATAATTAAAATATGAATGCATTTATGCCATGATGCTCAATGATTATGCTTGATAATACACTTGATTATAATTTTAATTGCTTATTAACATCTGGGATGTTACAGGTTAGAGTGACGTGTCCGTCACGTGCGAAGCCTAGAAGACTTCGGATATCTTTCAGCCACATGCAGTTTCTTCGTGTAGATGTAGTAGATCTAGCTCGCGTGCTAGGGTGTGTGCGCATGTGTGTGGTGTGGGTGTGTGTGTGTTGTGGGTTTGTACGTGACTTCAGATACTCCAATTTGTACTCGAAGAGTTGAGGCATAAAAAAATTCTACGGCTGCCCATACGTGCTAAGGGTGACGGCATGGAGACAGCAGCTTGTCATTTTACAGGTGCTAGGGACAGGTACATTGTTATATATAACCGGTCTCATACATTGTCTCATGCATTATCATGTAGGATTTTTGATGATGTGAAAGAAAAAGAGAGGTGAGAGAGAATGATATCGTTGCTTCGTGAAACAATCATCTCATGAGCTAAAATTAAGGACTATGAAACAACTATTTACCATTGTATGAGTTACTGTTGTCATGCACCTCATAGTTCTAGTTTTTCTCACTCCATAAATTAAGAAATTACGAGCTGCTATGAGACAACTTAAAATGATAACCATTATAGTATATTAAGTCGCCTTAAATTATGTGGCACTTTATAAGACTAGTTATTAGACAACATCAATATACCCGCCCTAATGCTGGCATTAATTAAAAAATAAGACGTTTGTAACAAGTCAACGTGAGGCCCACAAATTGGCAAAAAATTGGCCCAACTGAAGGGCTCAACAAGGGAGCAATGTCGCCACCGCCGCCGTCTACGGAGATCGTTACGTCATCTAGACAAATTAGAAAAATAGAAATAAATAAAATAAAATACGGGGATCCGCAGGATCTCCTTTGGGTTACTCATCAATGTGATTGTTCCTATTTCTTTGAATTTATTTTAGTATCGAAGATTTAACAATTGTGGACAACTTGACACATGTGAGAATTTCAAAATCTATCGACTTAGTTTTCGGAAGTGCTTGTAATGGAATAGGATGTGTGTTTGTTAACAGAGATGAGCTGAGTGTGCATGCATGTATATATACGAGCATATGAATTTATGGTTCACTAAACAAATGACGTCTGCATATAGTAATAGTAATTGTTAAATAAGCTTGATAACAAAAATATGGATAACCACTAAATTGCTACTAGTTAAGTATGTGTCCCATAAATACAGAATTTATAATGAAACATATGTACTTAATAAATTCTAAAATTTTATCAAACATGTACTAATATAATAGTCAAACCCCACCAGTCTACGATCACGCTTATTATTGTTGGCAGCCGCTAATGACTCCATGTAGCTGTAGTTCCAACTGTTAGGTTGATAGTTCGCCAACCCTCGAGCAACAAGGAGCATCTCACCGGCGTGTACCCTTGCACCGCGCACGCACGGCCGACAAGCCCGATACACATGTACATTGTGCTTGTGGGTTGTTGGCTTGTTAGGTGCAGCGGACATGGATTGTGGTAGCTAGCACAGCAGACAACACCTCCTTTCCCTTTTCTTTCATTGATTACTCACACGGTATGCATGACGCCACTATGCCAGTCGAGCGAGACGACTTCTGGGTTATTATATAGGAATTCACACACGCCACTTACGCTATATGGGAACACCCACACGCCACGCCCAAACGACCACCACATCACAGGATTCACAGCCCAAACGCCTCGCCCAAATGGAGCTTGTTTACTCCAAATTGGCGGCCGAGTCCCGGATTTGCACTGCAAGTATATAAGTGGCCCCGTCTATCATCGTCGTCATATATAGAGATTTATAAGTTGTATTGTCGCCATCGTGACGTACATGGGTTTGGTGAGTTCCTATATGCATTTAACCTGTCATGCAATCCACTTGTTACTTCGGAGTTCAAAGCTAGCCCCGTCAGCACGTGCCTTTCGCTGCTGATCGCGCCGTGTGATGTTAATTTAGCCTAGCTAGGTTGGCCGCGCCACAGGCCACAACTTGCAAGACCTTTACCACTGTGAGTCATTTCTTTGGGGGTTTCTGTAGATCCACTTGGCAAAATAAAGACCCACTTGTGATAAAAGAGGCAAAGATCCACTCCTTGACTTGACGGCCCGCTTTATATACAGCTGGCCCAGTCCGCTTTCCTTTTGAGCCCGCACCACTTGCAACTCTGAATGGCAACGGGGACATCCCCGCTGGGGATAAGGACCCCGTCCCCGTCCCCACTCGCCCAAAATTCTCTCGCTCCCCGCCACCGCTCCCCGTCTCGGGGCCGATTTCCCCGCGTCCCCGTCCCCAATTGGAGTCACAAGGCCCCGACGGGGTCGCTCACACGACACGAGAGCGGCGACGACGTGGATGGATGGTGCCCGGAGGAGCAAATGCAGGCCACCGAGCCACCGCGGCAAGCCACCGCGCGAAGTTCGCTGAGCCCGCAGGGCGAGGTCGACGAGCAATAGGGCGAGTGCGGCGAGTACGGCGAGCACGAGCGCTGGCTGCGGTGCGCTGCGCTGAATGAGCCGTAGAGCCACAGCGCGAGCAGCGGCCACGGCGAGGGCCGCGGCTGCGGCGGCGTGGGGATCTCAGGCGAGGGCGCGGCCATGGCGAGGTTCGCGCGCAGGAGAATAGGCACCGACAACTCCGCGAGTGCGGCTCCCCTCCGTCCGACTCCGACACTCCGACTCCACGTCGCGAGTGCGAGCGCGACTGCGCGAGTCAGGAGGACGGTCGCCGCGGATCGAAAAGGATATGTGAGGGGCTGAGGGGCTAGGGTTACCAGGCATTTATACCTTCGATTTATGGGTTGGGCCTCTAACATCTAGCACTGGGCTTCTTTTGGCCTGCTAGTTGGGTCACCCGACAGGTGACTGGGACGGGGACGGGGAGTGCTGGAACGTTCCAGCCCCCACTTTCCTCGACGGGGATCACTTTTGGTCTGAGAGTTCTAGATTTAGTTTTTCGAACCGTGAAGATCGAAT
The DNA here is from genome assembly GCA_023333625.1 of Bothriochloa decipiens. Lineage (NCBI taxonomy): Eukaryota > Viridiplantae > Streptophyta > Magnoliopsida > Poales > Poaceae > Bothriochloa > Bothriochloa decipiens. The sequence goes on along the minus strand of CM041629.1, from coordinate 15,499,728 downwards.
CGGCGAAGCCGTCGATTGAAGGGTTTATTGGTTTAATCATTAAGAACCATTTAAACCGTATGTTCAATTAAATTAAACTGATTAATCGAATCGGTTACAAAAACTTTGAACCGGTGTATATATACGACTAGTTGAGTGTCCGTGCGTTGCAACAAGATAATAATAAAATTATTTTTAAGATATTTTCTCTATACCTCTTCCAATAGAACCATCAAAATACTCTTGGGGTCTCCATATTTCTCAAACTAATAACTCATGTTTCTCTGAGTTGAACAAGTTAGTAGTACATAGCCATATTTGCTAGTTCGACTTGAATCAAATAACAGCAGGCTAACTAATATATATAAAATACTATATATGCGGCATCAAACCTAATACATATACGTAGGGATCATATGTATAGCATATATATACGCACCTTTGTTGCCGTAGTAGACAGGAGACGTCCAAACTCCAAAGTCAACATGATACACATACACGGAGCCTAGTAGCCAAGCACTGTACGCATGCAGACATCACGCTCAAACACCCAGGCGGGCAAGCGGCAGTAGCAGACTGGCCGGGCCCAGTGCCAGTTGCCCACAGCGCAAGCGGGTATCCAGGAGAAATGTAGCAGCACGTGCACTGCTGTATGAAATGTTCAGACCGGAGCGGCTCAGTCAGAACCGCCACCGGTTCCATAAAAAACCACCCGTTCCATCCGGTTTTTACCGGTCTGATTGCATGGATTGCCTTTTAAGTGAACTGAACCGTTAGACTCTCTGGTTCGTTACTAAAACTTTTAGTGTGCGAACATCTCCTGATGGATGAAATCCCCATCGGGGATCGGGACCGTTGCCATCTTGACTTGCAACCTGTGTATTATCTAGCCTGTTTTTAAGGAGTTATAACTGACTCTCAAAAAGACATAAATAAAAACAAAAAAGTTAACTCGTGGTGTTCCCGTCACGGCAGTTAACGTTTTGTGTTCCTTGTATTAAACATTAGTGGTTACTCGGTATTTCTGAATTAGGAGCACAACGACTAGAAATGTGTAACCAACGGAGCGGCGCAGTTTGACTTAGGACCAGGGCTTAACGTGATTCTGTATAACACGAAACTGAACATACCCATTAGCCGCTAGCTCGCAAGAAAGACAGTGGGTAAGTAGTAGCTGACTGAGACTCCACTCGTGAAAGGCACATGGCACACAAAGGGCGTATTTGATAACGGCTCAGGAAGGGGGCCCGAGCCCGTGTTTGGTAAGTTGACCCAGTCTCGGAGCCTATGCAGCACGGGTCTTAAAGTAGGTTGGACCAGGCCCCAGAAAACAAAACCTACCTTTGTTTTTTCAGGGCCAGGTTCTTTCTAGCGCGCTCTGTGCTCGGGTGGGCCAATAGGGTCACCTCTGTCTCCCTCACCTTTCACACCGCTCGCTCCTCTTCACCCATCCCACGACGAGACGATGAACACGACGAGGAGATGCTCCGCTCGCCGGTGAAATTCATCGCCGACGATCCATCCCAGTCCAATAGCCCGCGCCAGCAGCTTCGCCTTTCCCTTGTGCTCCTCGTTGACCCACTCGCGCCGCCTCTCTCGTCCGATTTAGGCCGTGCGCCCGCTTCTTGTCGATGTCGTCCGCCATGGCCCCTGTCGTACACGTCCATGCGCGTGCTGCACTTCTTCATGGAGTGAAGCTTCGGTGCCTTGTACTCGTCCGCCGTATCCGCCACCGGCACCAGCAGCCGGTCTACCCAGGACAGAGTCGCTTGGCCCTGCCGTCGATGGAGTCGTTGGGTGCCAACGATGGAGGCTCATGGCAGCGAGCGGCTAGGCTCCTACTGACGCTGGCGAGGCCGACGAGGGCAAGCTCGGGCACGGTGTGGCCGTTCTTGAGGGTGTGGCGTCATCGGCCGCAGGTGCGGTTGCGGCGAGCTCCGCCCTAGCGCGTGTAGCTGCAGATGGAGAGCGCGGACACCGAGGCCAGGGTAACGAGCGCCTCGGCAGGGTGACGTGTGTCTTGGTGGAGCACCACGGTCGCTGCTGCTGTCGCCGTGTCAAGCTCCGACAAGGCTGAGTGCCACGTCGCCACCATCGTCGTCCATGGCCGCCGTCCACCAAGTGCTCGATAGAATGCCTGTAAGGGAGAGAAGTGGTGGTAGCGTCACCCTACTATGTTGCAAGGTAAGCGTACTCATCCGGACCTTGAAACAAACATGATCTATATTTGGGCTATGTTGCTTTCGGCTCGGCACCAAACACGGTGGCTTGTACCCCGTTGGCGGCTGGACAGAGCCTGGCCATTGGGCCTTGCTCTCCAGCTGCAGCGTAGCAAACACTACCAAAGACGGCAGCTCTGGGCTCGGCACATGTAACACCTCGGCCCAGGGCTTAATAGGATTAATAGGATACTCGT
>CM041629.1:15397446-15497323 GCA_023333625.1 Bothriochloa decipiens | reverse complement strand
CTTGAGGAGGCGGGACGTTACAGTTGGTATCAGAGCCAACCCTTGCGGTTTCACGGGCGCGTGTGTCAGTTGCGCAGGCATGGTGTGCATGGCTGGTGTGGATCCGGAGTGGTCACACAGCATGACACATGCGCTGGCACTGGACATACGGACGTGGCCAAGAGGGGACGTTCCTGGCCTGGGGTTGACCGACGAGGACGTCGGTCTCCTAAGGGGGTGAGTATGTAACACCTCGGCCCAGGGCTTAATAGGATTAATAGGATACTCGTACCAACAAGTTGCAACTTCTTTTCCGGAAGCCTATCAATAAAGAACTCCAAGGTTAAGCGTGCTTGGCCTAGAGCAATTGAAGGATGGGTGACCGACCGGGAAGTCTTCCCGGGTGCGCACAAGTGAGGACAAAGTGCGCAGAAAAGACTAGTGTTGGTCTGTGAGGGCAGTCTATGTCCTAGATAAGCGGCCGGATGTAAGCGGGCCTGGCCTTGAGGAGGCGGGACGTTACAGCACAAGCGGACGAGACGGTGCGGATGGATCATTGGGTGACCCACCCCGGCCCCTCTCCTTCTTTTTATGCGACAGAAACCCGCGGAGCTATCAGCGATGCTTGCTCCCGTCGTCATCTCATCCCCCGTTCGTCCGTCCCCGCCGTAGAGCATGCATGTCACCACCGGTTGCGTCTCGGTCTCGCTGCCGGCCGAAGAGCTCTGTCCCGTCGTCTTGTACCGCCCGTCGTGTCGTGTCGCTTGGCCGCCTGGCCCGCTGCGCGGTGGCCTGGCCTCCAGGCCTTCCCAAAGCATTCCTAGTTTTCTTCCTGCCGTACATCACCATACCATACGTCTGTATATCCCTGTCACGTAACACGACATGTGCACGTCCCCCGCCGCGCCAGTCTCATTCTCCGGCCTTCTTGTCATCTTTTGATTGAATTATTAAGAAAGTTATTTAGGTATTTATCACGAAAAATTAAAGTGGTTTCTTATTTAGCGCGCTATATGAAGATTATAAATAAATTTCTCCAAATTCTTACATATCGCTGCCTTGATTTTATTTATTTTTGACATGAGGCAGCTCCATTTGCAAACTGAAGTACAGAGAGTCTAAACGAGAAGCAATGATGAGAAGACAGTTGCCAGAAGTAAACTAGCAGAGCTACAGCACTACCGAACCTCTGACTCGGAGGTTACCGAAGAGAAGACTGTCCAGAAGTAAACCACCAATGCTATTCGGCGCACACGCGCCACTATCGATAGCGGCTAGCGGCGCACACATACATCGTGCACAGAGGAAGAAGGAGGCGGGGGTGGGGGCGGGGGTAGGAGGAGCGGGCGGTTGGTGGGCGGAACGGTGGACGAGGCGGCGGCGGCGCCGGAGCTTCTCTGAAATCCGGCCAACTCCCCTGAAATTAGGGTCCGACGAGCGGCCACGGCGACGGCGGCGACCTCTCTCTCCCTCCCAATCCTGAAATTAGGGTCCGGCGAGCGGCCACGGCGACGGCGGCGACCTCTCTCTCCCTCCCAAATCCTTCCCCGCTATAGAAATCGGTCGGTCGGCCTGGCGGCGGCCGCGACACGGTGGTGGTGGCGGTGCGGCCGGCGGTGAGCGAGGCAGCGGCGACGCCGCCAAGCCGGGCCGCCGTTCTCTCCAGCGTTCGCCCCCGCCGCCTACCCAGCCCATCCGGCCATCCTGCCCCGCCCGGCTCGGCCTGCTTCCGCCGCCGTTCTCGTCAGAACTCGGCGAGCCCTCGCGCGGTCACGACGGGGGGCCACGGGGAGGTGCGGGGGTCGGGCGTCGCTATGGCTGCTGGCGTGCGCCGTATAGAATCCCCCCCGAAGTAAACTAGCAGAGCTAGCGACGCTGGCGTGCGCCGTATAGAATCCCCCCCGAAGTAAACTAGCAGAGCTGGTATATATCACTACACCGAACCTCTGACTCGAGAACTTTTATCATCTAAGGAACTACATGTGCAGAAAACTCAAGTCACCTCATTCAATTTACTAGTGCTGACAAAAGAAAATCTCAGATAGATTGATGGAGTACTTGCGGACTCTTCCCATCTCCATTAATTCAGCTACTATCCCCCAATTAATACACTGTTATGTGTCTATGGGCCTCTTCTAGTTCAATTTCAGCAACCTACCAAGCGGCCCCATGTATATGTATGGGCTTCTTCTAATGAAGTGAGTGCCATGTTCAATTCCTGGTTTATATTACTGTCAGAGAACGTTTTAGCGAGGATGAGCCATAGTATAGAAGTAGGAGGTAAATGCATATACGTACGCTAGCAACGTCTACTTACACACAGAGTCGCACAAAATCGAGTAATAAGACATATAAGATAAGAGTTGTGCGAGTGCGCATGATAACATGGCTTTCCCTGCTTTACCCTGTACACAGAACGCCACAACCCACATGATGATATAGGTGATTACAGAAGATCACATTAGCAGCTGAGCACCGCCTATCACTTATTTCCTCCCTAATTAAACACAGTAAGTAATAAATCCAAAAATAACTAAATATTAAACACATGACTATTTTAAACAAGCCATCGACAGCTAAGTATTCAGTGCTATGGTTCTAGGAGGTGCCCGCGCTTCTCTTCTCGGATATCCACTGCTTGTACTTGTCGAAGAACTCCTTGTTCTCTTTCTCCAGCTCCTTCCACACTGCAAATGCTCGCAGCAATAGAATAGAAACATACTATATGAATATTTAGCAGAACAATTTGGAATGGCAATTCGTTTGCTGAACGGACCTGTGGAGGTGACGACGGGCTGGACGTCGGCGCGCTTGGACAGCGCCTCCATGCACTCCTCCATGCTCATCCCGAACGTCATGCACCTCTCTATCAGGTGCTGCACCTGCATGCGTAACGACGCCGACCACCGCAGTTAGTTCCGACCATATCATCCATGCATGCAGACGATTGTGACTTGAGAAGAACTAATAATACAGGGAATAATACTGAAACAGATGGGAGAAAAACGAAAGGTTAATTACCGTGTGGATATAAGAGGCAGGATTAGAGTCGTTTCCTTGTCCTTGAGCCATGGATCTTTTTTTTTTTTGAGCCACACACTAGGAAGGCCCTGTTGACCTTTCTCTCTTCGTCTACCTGAGTAACCTGTCCTCCCGGAACAGTCTCTCTATAACCTGTAGCGAGAGTCTATGGCTGCCCGCAATCTGATTCCGTGTGTGACGATAAGGCGTGCAGAGTCGACAGGGGAGGATCCTATATATACATGCGCCACGGATGAGGACACCGCCTCCCGCCGGGCGCCTCGCTGGGAGGGGTCCACGGCTCCCTCCCACCCCGCTCAGGCCGCGGCGCCGGCCAGTCGGCGGCGGGGTCTCTCGCCTGTGGCGTGGACCGAGCGCACGGAGCGAGCGCCGGAGAAAAAGCGGGGCGTGCGTTCACGTGGGCGCGGGCAGCCGATTGGAGGAGCGGAGATTGGAAAGCGACGTGGGCCGCCGCGCGCAAATATCTCTTTCCCCACCCGGTCCGCCCGTGGTCTATGCCGGCGGGCCCCTGCGCGCGGAAGCCGCCAGGTGGACATGCACCTCGCCCCCTTCACGTGGCACATGGCCCCGCACCGCCGGCCACGTCGCCACTCCTCGGTCCGGATCGGCGCCGGTCACGGATCCTCTGTCGTCTCAACTCTGCAGAGCAGCGCCTTGAGCCAGACCACCAACAATGCCCGAGCGAGCGCGAGCGGCCGAGCATGAAAGCAGACGGCGGCTCCGCGGTCGTGGCCACGGCTCGGCACAGGGCTTCAGGGCATACGCGCGCCGGCGCAGCGGATCCGGCTGAGGTTTCTGTGCGCCACCACGGGACCTCGCAAGTGTGGCCGTCGAGCAGACAAAAGCCCTGCACAGGGCCGTGCCCGGCCGACGCGTAGCGGGGTAGCTGTCTACATGGCGGAGTACCTGTCGCGCATGCACAGCTGCGTGCGCAGCATGAACGATCCCTCCCGGGTCCCGGCCTCTCCTGCGGAATGCGGATAGGGAAAGCGGCTGCTCCGTTCTCCATCAGATCACTGGATTAACAAAAGGGCCTGCATGTATGGAGCTGCGTGATCTGTCATTTCCAAGCAGCAGCCGATCGGTGATCGGTCGAGCCGAGCCCCTTCACGGTGCGTCCGCGACTCCGCGCCCAACTGCGTGTGCGCTCGCGCTGACTCGAGCTCGACGGACCAAAGGGCTCCATGGGCGAATGGCACGCTTGCTTCGGACACACATGAAACCCCAAGCACCTGGACCTGATGTTCCATGGCAATGGCATTGCCATATCCTGTCCTGGTCAGTGGTCACCACTCCAACAAACAGAGACCCGCATGCGCGGCTCTGGAAAGCGCGGAGGCGGCTTCATGGGCCTCTAGGTTAGGGCCTGCACTGCTCCTGTCTTGAAAGACATGATGGGCCTCACGAACCATCTTTTTTTTCCCTAAAGAGACGAAGTGGCTGGCAACTTCAGCCTGCTTACATTTTCTTTCTGGAAAGGACCCAAGAACAGTTACGTACGTGAATTCAAGCTGCGCTGGCAGATTAAATTTACCCTTAAATTTAAACTTCATCGTGAGGAATAATAAGAAGTTTGTTGCCGTGCTTGGCGCTACCGCGTGTGTTTCTCTCGGAATGGCAGTGGGTGCTTCGACGCGACGCGGACATCCTGCCGGCGTTCGTCGCTGCCATCGTCAGCGTGCTCGTGTTGTCGCGCTCTCTCTCTCTACGGTGTCCAATGAACCGAGAACAGCCCCAGGTAGGCTAGGCATTTGTTACATAATTGTTTTTCTATTATACAGTACTCTTTAATATTTTTAATGCATGTGTTATATTTCTTTGTTGATATGAGCAACTCGATCTTAGATACCCGCTCTTCGTGTGGATTAATATAGACATAAAATTGCATCCGCACACGTGGACATATATACAGAAAATTTTGACGGGCATGGATATGGTTGAATGGTTACCTATTGCCATCCCTGGGCCTTGTTGCCTCTTGTTTTTATGAATTATTAGTTTATTACTATGGTGGACTGATGGTCGTAAGCCCATAAATACCAGGGCACGTGCGCTTGTGAAGCTTCAGAGGCAAGAAATAATTTATTTCAAAGAAAAGCTAAAAGCACCGGATTCTCTGGTCAGGCCGTCAGTGTGGAATTTAACCTAACATCACGGAATCACGGTTTCAATAATTCAGAAGAACAAGCTGCCATGTGGTGATCTTTGGAGGAACCGATTTTCAGGTGTATATAAACACGACGGACAATTGAACGGACGGGCGTACTGCGATTCTGCGAAGCATCGCAAAAGCTGGACTGGTTGGTGACTTGGTGGGGCGGGACTAATTAGGAGCGAGCTTCCAGAAGGATGCCCCGAATCGGGTGGGTCGTTTCCGAGCTGCGCTGCCTGCCTGGCGTCAATGGCCGTTGCCATCAGGGGCTGCTCGTAGTCAACAAGGCGGCAGCATGGAGGACGATTAATTCCACGGCTACCCAGCCCGACAATACGCGCTGGGACACCAGCTTGTCATTTTACAGGTACTATAATGCCGGCATTAAAAATAAGACAGTACTCCCTCAAGTTGAGTTTACCGTTTGACATGCCACAGACACCATTCATCTAGGAGTATTTTATATTTTATAATTATGGATTTATAGTTATTTTATACTTTGTTTTGTTGTAAATCTAAGCATATCAAGTTTTGCAACATATCAATTTGGTTTCCAGTAATTCAAAATTATTGGTGATATATTGTAAATTTAGAGTCTTGGTATATATGTACACCTTAGAAAGTGGGCCTGGGTGAGTATGTATTAGGCGAATGCGACATATTGGTCTAGCTCGTGCTATACGTGGTGCACTACAGTATTGTTTAATTTGATAGCACCCTTTTTTGTTGTCAATTGCTCGCTCTGTTCTAGATTACAAAACATTTTGCTTTTCTACAAATATTATTTTTATATGTGTTTAGACATAATATAGATCCAAATGTATATCAAAAGCTATGTATTTTCGAAAGCCAAACATCTTTGATTTGGAATGGAGGGATATACTCCCTCCATAATACAAAGTGTAGGTCGTCGTGTGTTGTCCAGAAAAAAAATGTGACTCCAACTTACGAGTATGTGTGGTATACTAAAAAGGTGTGCTGTGTAGATGTATGATTATGAAAATAGAGTTTATAGGTGCAAGCACGATTTGCTTTTGTCCAATTAATACATGCAGAGAATAGACAGTGTAGAGGGTATGTAGGTGTTAGTATCACTCGACGCATGTAAACATAAAATAATTCATAAAGACACAAAATGAACGAGTGAAACCACCATTTGGATTGAAGCTCCTTGTTTCAAAATCACCCTACAAGGACAAATCAATTCCATTGTTACATATATGGGTTCCAAAATCATAGACCCAAGTAGGGCTGAGGAGGGCTAGGCACCCCCTATGCTTGGTGAACTCCTCTTATATACACAAGATTTCACCATGTATTTGGAGAAAAAATGATATTTGGCCCCCCTCATGATCATTTTCTGGCTCCGCCGCTGGTTTTTAGCACTGCCAGTAGTTTGGATAGGAGTCTAATCCACATCTTTTGGATGGTTCGCAAGTCATTAGTCATCAACAGATGGAGAAAAAACTATGACAACTAGATCAAACTTATGATTGCTAGACTGATAGATAAACAATTATGCAACAAGCTATGTGTTACTACTAATGCTCTTTACATCTAACATTATAGGTTGCATTCCGTTTCTAGACATCAACTAAAGAGTGTTACTATACAAATTGTCTTAGTGGGTTTTGATCCAATGTTGGTAATTCAACTACCTTTTGCTTTACATCACAGATATGCAATGCAGATGCTTTTAACATTCAATTGAGAGACCCTTCAGCCCTATCCAACCATACCACACTAAGTAAGTATAGTCACTAAAGATGAATACAAAAAGTTTAAAGGAATGTAGTGAGGAGGCAGTAGGGTAAAGTGGTAAAAGACCATATGCAAAAAAAACTTTGAAATTAAAACAAGTAACGTAAAATTGGACTTGCAAGGTGGGTTTGATTGTGATAATACACTACATATAATCATAGTAATAAATATCGTTAGTAGCACCCACAGTAGTAGTCGGTTATAACCGTAGCGACCCTCTACCGCTACAAAGTAGTGAGGATAGCATGTTGGAACTTAGCATCCCGCTATTATCGTTGTTAGGTCACAATTCACTATCTGGATGTAGCCATGACTACAAAAATAAGAAGGACAAATGATATTATCTTCAATTGATATGAAACCTTAATGTTAGTTTGTTTATACATATCTTTTTTTATTTGTTTAGATTTCTTTACAGTTTTATACCGTGAATTGTAATTAACTGAAAACTTCTGATTATACTTAACAAACATGACGTTGGTGTTGATGTAAAGTCCAAATTCTGTCCATTTGAAATATTCAAATATTATAATTGTGCGGCCGAGATAAGGTGTTTCTAATCCATAATATATGAGTATATACCTTGACAAAATATTTTCTCAATCAAGCAGCGTGCATCATCTAATCCGACACCATTGTATCCAAACATCCTATCCTGTCACGATCGGAAAGCACAATCAAGTGAGTGTTGCTGCAACAAGCTGTTTTCATCAGAAGCTAGCACCGTAGCAGCTGCTACAATTTCGTGTGTCCCTAGTAGGGGAAGAAAGCCACACAAAAACAGCTCATGCCACCAGGCGCAGGCGGGCCCCGCCATCTTCGATGCCCACAAGACCTTTCCGCACCTCCCGCCCGTCTAATTCCAACGTCGCGCGAAAAATTTTCCACACGCCACACGGGACACGTAACTCCCCCCTTCTCTTCTCGCTGTCAATCCTGGCCCACCGGTGTCGTACGCGCCTCCAGCCCAGACCACCCTTGCCACCGCCAAGTGGGCCCATCGCCACACACGCCAACCCGCTTTACACCAAACACCAGGCAGAAAGGGCCACCGCCATGTGGGACCCGCCTATCACACCGCAATCACACGCACGGGTCCCCCTCTTCCTCACCTTTACTACGCGCACGCCACAAGCGAAGGAAACCCCACCACCACCCCACCCCCCGCCCCCCAAACAACTACGCGCACAGTCGCACACCATCCCTACCGCCGTGCCCGCCTCGCCTCTTCTCCGGCGACGAGGCGCCGCCGAGGAGCTCAGCGTGGAGTGGATTTGCTCTCGTGTGGGAGGCGCTGCCGAATTATCTGACCGGGTCGTCGTTGCCGTGCGCCGCCGATAGTAGAAGTTTTTCAAAGGGTCTCTCCTTTGCGGCACTGGCCTCTTAGTTTATTACTAGGAGGCGGCTCCAGCCTCGCTCCTGAAGCGACCTGGTCGTCGCCGCCGCCGCCGCCACCGCCCCGTCTTCCCGTGGTCCCTTGGGGCTGGCTGTGGTGATGAGCTCCGTCGGATCCTAGGGTTTTTGAATTCTGACGGCTTCGTCGAGCTGCGCAAGGCGTCGAGAAGGAGATGGTGCCGACTGGGTTGTTCGGGTGGGCGTCGCCCCATGTACAGCCGCTCACGCCCGTATCCGAAGTCTCCGAGCCGCCAGAGTCCCCGTCCCCGTATGGGGACGGGCCGGCGGGGGATGCCGGCGTAGGGGCGAGGGAGGGGGAAGGCGCTGGCGCCGGAGAGGAGGAAGTGGAGGACGACGAGGTCGAGCCGCCGCCCGCGGCGGTGTCGTTCTGGAGGCTTTTCGAGTTCGCCGATGGGGTCGACTGGGCCCTTATGGCTGCTGGCGCGCTTGCTGCTGCTGCACATGGCGCAGCGCTCGTTGTGTACCTTCACTACTTCGGGAGGGCCCTGAATTTGCTCGACTCTGAGCGGGTTGGGTCGTCTCTCTATGGAAACAGCGATGAGCTACTCCGCCGGTTTAAGGAGGTAAGCTGATACTTCTGATTCTTGGCACGTTGTTGTACATACAATAGCTGTTACATTTTCGATTTTTGATGAAAGGATGTTTGAAATTTAAATTTTTATTTCGGATTATCTATTCTCTCGTAATGTCATTCTCAGAAGACACTTCCCCCCAATTGATTAGCTTGTAGCCGCAGATGTTTGTAGTACTTTTACTTTGGGGACATAGCAATTCTAAAAAACTATAGGATGCAGGTTGCTTTGATTTCTTGTTGAATAGGTGCTTCTAGGTTGCATTTCAAACATTAGGGCTCATGCACATGTTTGCTGCTTTGCAGTGTATAGTTATGTTTATAACTCAAATTATCACTTCAATTCAGTCCATTTTGATTTCGTTTCTGATGCAAAGTTTCCAAAGTCATCATGTGTTATTAGGAATTGGAATGGTGGGTTGGGGTGTGTTTGGTTTCACCTTTGCTGAAAGTTTGGGCTGCTGATTCTGTGGAGTCACCTTTTGAAATTGCACATATGTTGGGACGGAGAATGTAAGAATGAAGTAGCCATGGTTTAAATGTTAGTAGTGTTTTATGGTGTTGTCCTTTTGCAAAATTTATGTCGAGGTTGGTTGCAGGATAGTCTCCTTGATCTCAAGGATGCCAGGGTCTATAGATGTTTATTGGTGAAATATGTGTTTCTTAGCTGTTAACACGTTAAGGGAAAGGGTGATACTTGTCCATTTCTTGTGCTTGGTCATTATTATTGTATCCATGTGTGATTGGAATGTTTTTAAATGTGTTTTGCATTCTGAACATTGAGTTCTTTTGTACTCTATATTCATTTAGTTTATGAAAGTTTGCCTGGAATATCCTATAAGCTGCCTTTGGTAGTTTAGTTATAGCCATTTTAGAATTTTTCTTGCAAAAAAGGTATTTGAGGATTTGAGGCAGCCAAGTGAATGTTTCACTTTACACACTCTTTTCATAGCTGGTGTACCTGGTTGGTGGAGATAAAATTATGGGGTTATGGCAGCTAAAACAGGACTGATGTGACTCATTCCCTCAGGGGGTAACCAAGTACAATAACAACAACAATAACATAGTCTTCTGTCCCAAGCAAGTTGGGGTAGGCTAGAGATGAAACCTAAAAGAGACTAGGAAACAAAGGACACATAGAGGGTACAAGAAAAAAGGATTACGGTTCAGGCAAGTTAATTGCTAGTCTCCAAGCATTCCTATCCAGAGCTAAATCCTTAGGGATATTTCACTCCTTAAGGTCTCTCTTAACCGACTCGTTCCAAGTCAGTTTAGGTCGACCTCTACCGTTCTTTATATTATCGACCCGCTTTAGAACCCCACTACGCACCGGCGCCTCAGGTGGCCCCCGTTGGACATGGCTAAACCATCTCAACCGGTGTTGAATCAATTTCTCCTCAATTGGTGCCACCCCAACCCTATCCCGAATATCGTTGTTCCGGACTCTATCCCTCCTTGTGTGCCCACAACACCATCGCAACATATGCATCTCTGCTACATTCAATTGCTGGATATGTCGCCTTTTTGTAGGCCAACATTCAGCACCGTATAGCATCGCCGGACGAATAGCTGTCCTATAAAACTTACCTTTTAACTTCTGAGGCACCCTTTTGTCACAGAGGACGCCTGAAGCTTGACGCCATTTCAACCAACCGGCTGAGATTCTATGCCTAACATCTTCATCGATGTCGCCATCCTTTTATAGTATCGATCCTAAATACCGAAAAGTATCCTTCTTGGCCACCACTTGCCCATCGAGACTAACGTCTCCTTCCTCATTCCTAGTCGCGCTGAAGTCGCACCTCATGTACTCGGTCTTTGTCCTACTAAGTCTAAATCCTTTCGACTCTAACGTGTGCCTCCATAGTTCTAACTTCCTATTAACCCCTGCCCTTGTCTCGTCAACTAGCACCACATCATCAGCAAAGAGCATACACCAAGGGATATCACCTTGTATGTCCCTTGTGACCTCATCCATCACCAAAGCAAATAAATAAGGGCTCAATGCTGACCCTTGATGTAGCCCTATTTTAATTGGAAATTCACTGTTGTCGCCATCACATGTTCGGACACACGTCACCACATCCTTGTACATATCCTTGATGAAGGTGATGTACTTAGTTGGGACTTTGTGCTTTTCCAAGGCCCACCACATGACATTTCTCGGTACTTTGTCATATGCCTTCTCAAGGTCAATAAAGACCATGTGCAAGTCCTTCTTCTGCTCCCTATATCTCTCCATCAACTGTCGTAATAAGAAAATCGCCTCCATGGTCGACCTACCAGGCATAAACCCAAATTGGTTTTGGGTCACACTTGTCACTCTTCTTAGGCGATGCTCGATAACCCTCTCCCAGAGCTTCATCGTATGGCTCATCAACTTAATCCCACGGTAATTAGTACAACTTTGAACATCTCCCTTGTTCTTGAAGATCGGTACTAATATACTTCTCCTCCATTCTTCAGGCATCTTGTTTGACCGAAAAATGAGGTTAAAAAGCTTAGTTAACTATACTATCGCTCTGGCATCTAGGCATCTCCACATTTCAATGGGGATACCATCAGGGCCCATCGCCTTACCTTCCTTCATCCTCTTCAAAGCCTTCTCGATCTCTGCCTCCTGAATTCTCCTCATGAAGCGTCTGTTGGTATCGTCATATGAGTCATCCAACTCCAAGGTAGGACCCCCATCATTCTCCCCATTAAACAACTTGTTAAAGTACTCTCTCCATATGTCCTTGATCTCCTCATCCCTCACCAAAAGTCGATCTGTCCCATCCTTGATGCATTTGATTTGGTTGATGTCCCTCATCTTCCTCTCGCGGATCCTAGCCATCCTATAAATGTCCTTCTCCCCTTCCTTCGTGCCTAGCCGCTGGTAAAGGTCATCATACGCCTGACCTTTTGCTACACTCACCGCTCATTTTGCAGCCCTCTTCACTATTTTATAGCCCTCACTGTTGGCCGCACTCTTGTCATGGTGGAGGCGCATGAACCACTCCTTCTCCCTAATAGCTCTTTGCACCTCGTCATTCCACCACCACGTGTCTTTCGCTTCCCGTTTGCCTCCCCTACTCACTCCAAACACATCTGAAGCCACCTTCCGAACACATGTCGCCATCTTTAGCCACATGTCATTTGTATCCTCTCCTTCTTCCCACGGCCCCTCGCCTAGCACCCTCTCCTTAAATGTTTGCGCTGCTTCCCCTCTAAGCTTCCACCATTTTGTTCCCGCAATCTTGGCCTGATTGTCCCGGTGGACACATACCCGAAAGCGAAAATCCGCCGCCACAAGCTTGTGTTGAGGGACAACACACTCCCCAGGTAACACCTTACAATCTAAGCAAGCACGTCTATCCCCCCTCCTTGCAAGGATAAAGTCGATCTGGCTCAGGTGTTGTCCACTACGAAAGGTCACTAGATGGGATTCCCTCTTCTTAAAGACAGTGTTCGCTATCAACAAATCATAGGCCAACGCGAAGTTCAAAACATCCTCCCCCTCTTGATTTCTACTACCATACCCGAAACCCCCATGTACCCGCTCGAAACCTACATTAGTCGCACCCACATGGCCGTTGAGGTCTCCTCCTATGAAGAGTTTTTCGCTGATAGGCACGGTACTAACCATGCTATCGAGATCTTCCCAAAACTGCCTCTTGGTGCTCTCGCAAAGACCTACCTGTGGGGCATAGGCACTGATTACATTCAAAGTCGAGTCTACAACTACCAACCGGACTAGGATAATCCGGTCGCCTTTTCTCCGCACATCAACCACTCCATCCTTAAGGCTCCTATCGATCAAGATGCCTACACCATTCCTACCCGAAGTTGTCCCCGTGTACCAAAGTTTGTAGCTAGTATCCTCCACCTCCTTCGCCTTCTGGCCCTTTCATTTAGTCTCTTGTACGCATCGAATATTTACACTCCTCCTAATTGCTGTATCGACTAGCTCTCTTAACCTACCCGTTAGAGACCCTACATTCCAGCTATCTAGACGAATCCTAGTTGGCTCGGCTAGCTTCCTTACCCTTCGCACCCGTCGAGGGAAGTGCGAAGACCCTTGCTCATTTATCACTACACCCGGACGCAGATGTAGCGCATCACAAAGGTTGCGATGACCCGACCCTTGTTCATTTATCATCGTACCCAGATCACGATACGACGCGCCACTAAGGGGATGACGACCCGGCCCTTGCCCATTTAACACTACACCCGGGTTCCGATGTAGCGCGTCGCTAAGAGGGTTACGCCCCAACGAATCTCTTGTGGGTTTCATATCCATGAGAGTGGCTGGTTTTGAAATGTTGGTTAGCCGAACCTAACACACCTCCTCCTTTACCCGGGCTTGGGACCGGCTATGTTGAAACGACTCAAGAAAGTCTTCCAATCAACATAGGCGGAGTTAGGGGGTAACCAAGTAATTTATAAAATATTCTACATTAAACACTTAAATTATCTCATAATGGCTGCTATCTGGAACGCTCCTAGGATCCCCACATCTACTTCATTAATTGATGTGCACTGTTATCGTTGAACTCGGTCTTGTCGTTTATGGCGATCCATTTATTTATTCAGTTGTTTGATTCTTCCTGTACCCAAATCTGGACTTGTAAGAAACTATTATCGAAACTTCTCCAAACGGGTGCGATCTTGTATTTTGTGTGTGACCTTGCATGTTTCGTTGGTCCCTTATTAGGACCCTCCCTCCCACTTACCATATTCTGAAATTCATATCTTGCCTTCTTACATTTTTTTTCATCAACATTGCAGCACGCGTTGCATATTGTCTTTATAGCTGCTGGTGTTTTCGTTGCAGGATGGATAGGTAAGTAACTGTTGTCATTTAAATTGCAGTTCTCACTCAGCACAAACACAAATTTCTGATTATTTCAATTTTGCAGAGGTATCATGTTGGATTCTAACTGGGGAACGGCAGACTGCTGTCATCAGATCAAAATATGTTCAGGTTTTGCTAAATCAAGACATGAGTTTTTTTGATACATATGGTAACAACGGAGATATTGTTAGTCAAGTGCTCAGTGATGTATTGCTCATTCAGTCAGCTATAAGTGAGAAAGTAAGCTTAAAGAGTGAACTAACCATCTGTTTATGATCTGCAGAGTGGACCTCGCCACTTTTAGGGTCTTCTAACAACTGAGTTTCTTTGTAGGTTGGGAACTACATACATAATATGGCTACATTTGTTGGTGGTCTCATTGTTGGCCTTCTGAATTGTTGGCAAATAGCACTTCTAACTCTTGCCACTGGACCCTTGATTGTTGCAGCAGGAGGAATATCTAACATATTTCTTCATAGGCTGGCTGAAAACATTCAAGATGCATATGCTGAAGCGGCTAGCATTGCTGAACAGGTGCTACCTTTATCAACCGTTCCAATCTTTCTTTTAATTTTTTTAAGTATACACCAACCTAAGCTGCTGTCTGATACAGTGCTCATGGCTGCCGTATCTTTGATGTCAGGAGTGTTGTATCAGTGGGCAGCTATTCTGCATTGTTGACTTCATATATGATAGGATCATTCTGGTTTGACGTGCACTTAATTAGTTAAAATATGCCTGGTTCTAATGTGACGTGCATTTACAGGCCATCTCATACATCAGGACACTGTATGCTTTTACTAATGAGACTCTTGCAAAGTACTCCTATGCTACCTCACTTCAAGCCACACTTAGATATGGAATTTTGATTAGCCTTGTCCAAGGGATTGGTCTTGGATTTACATATGGACTTGCCATTTGCTCTTGTGCTTTGCAACTTTGGGTTGGAAGACATCTCATCCATCGAAGAAAAGCTGATGGTGGTGAAGTTGTGGTAGCTTTATTCTCTGTAATTCTGAGCGGCCTGTAAGTGACATAATTTATGCAGAAGTTTTGCTTTATATAAATTATTCTGTCATGTATATCTTTATCTATGTTTCCTTTTACATTTGTAGTGGTTTGAATCAAGCAGCTACAAACTTCTATTCATTTGAGCAAGGGCGCATTGCTGCTTATAGACTATATGAAATGATTAGTCGTTCAACTTCCGGCACCAATCAAGAAGGGACAACCTTACCCCAGGTTCAGGGGAATATTGAATTTCGAAATGTGTACTTTAGCTACCTTTCTCGTCCTGAAATCCCAATATTAAGTGGTTTCTTCCTCACTGTACCGGCGAGAAAAGCTGTGGCACTTGTTGGTAGAAATGGCTCGGGGAAAAGCAGTATAATTCCTCTGATGGAGAGATTCTATGACCCAACATTAGGTAATAGCACTAAGAAGCATCTTTTGTTTTCCACTTCTATTCATCTATTTAAAAGGCTACTCTTATTTATGTTTCAGGTGAAGTTCTTTTGGATGGGGAAAACATAAAAAATCTGAAAGTAGAATGGTTAAGAAGCCAAATTGGTCTGGTGACACAAGAACCAGCCTTATTGAGTTTGAGCATCCGGGAAAATATTGCTTATGGAAGATCTGCTACCTTTGATCAGATAGAAGAGGCAGCAAAAACAGCCCATGCCCATGGGTTCATCAGTTCACTTGAAAAGGGATATGAAACCCAGGTAAAGGAGGTATCATATATCTTGTTTATCAAGGCTAGACTGCCTAGGCATCGAATCTCTGGTACTCATGTTTAGAAATTCTGTAGGTTGGTCGAGCTGGTATAACACTCACTGATGAACAGAAGATCAAAATTTCTATTGCTCGTGCTGTGCTTTCGAATCCATCGATTCTGTTGCTTGATGAGGTCACGGGAGGACTTGATTTTGAAGCTGAAAAAGCTGTACAAGAAGCATTAGATGTTCTTATGTTGGGAAGGTCAACCATTATAATTGCTAGACGTCTTAGCCTCATTAAAAATGCTGATTATATAGCTGTAATGGAGGAGGGTCATCTTGTTGAAATGGGGACACATGATGAACTTCTAAACTTGGATGGCCTTTACGCTGAGCTTTTAAGGTGTGAGGAAGCAACAAAACTTCCCAAAAGGTAAATCTTTTTTTCATAGGCATTAGCTAACATGTGGCTAAGCATATCTAGTACTTGTGGATGCTCCCTCCGTCCCAAAAAGAACACAAGTCTAGGTGCATTCTCAGTTAAAGTGCCTAAAGTTTGACTAAATATATTATTTAAAATATTAATGTTTATAATGCCAAGAGAATATATTATGAAAATATGTTTCATGATGAATCTAATGGTACCTATAAAAATATTAGTACTTTTATATATAAATTTGACCAAACTTTAACATAGCACTGTTCTAGAATTGCATCCTTTCTAGGACCGAGGGAGTGCTAACTAATTTTTAGATCATAGAGCATTGATAACTATAGCATCATTTGAAATACAACCAGGCTGAAGAGATTTTTCTTAACCCTTTTTTATTTACTTTATGAATATTTGTTTGTTGGTTTTTATTTGAATGTTTATTCCATCATATCTGCTGAAAAAGTGCATGATTTGATTTGGATTACCTTACTAATCCTATTTTGTTTCATGACAGGATGCCTACCAAGAACAGCAGGGAGAGGAATTCACTCCAAATTGAGGACACATCAGTGAGCCAATACTTTCAAGAATCGTCCTCTCCTAAGATGACAAAATCACCTTCACTACAAAGGACGCATGGCATGCTTCAATTTTGGCGATCAGATACCAACAGAAACTCTCATGATTCACCAAAGGATCGAAGTCCACCTTCAGAACAAACTATGGACAATGGGATACCTATGGTTGCAATTGAAACTGAAAGAACACCATCCATTAAGAGACAGGATAGCTTTGAAATGAAACTACCTGATCTTCCAAAAGTTGATGTCCATCCTATACAGCGGCAGTCATCCAAGAATTCAGAACCTGACTCTCCCATATCTCCCCTTTTGACTTCTGATCCTAAGAATGAGCGCTCACATTCACAAACTTTTAGCAGACCACAGAGTGAACGAGATGATACGAGTTCTGAACACAGTGAACTAGATGAGGTTCAGCACCAGAAACCTCCGTCTTTTTGGCGTCTAGCAACACTTAGTATTGCTGAATGGCCTTATGCTCTTTTAGGCACAATTGGTGCTGCTATATTTGGCTCATTTAATCCACTGCTTGCTTACACAATAGCACTTATAGTGTCAGCATACTATCAAATAGAAATCCGTGATATGCGCCATGAAGTGAACAGATGGTGTTTATTCATAGTAGGCATGGGTGTTATTACAGTGCTGGTCAACTGGTTGCAACATTTCTATTTTGGAATAATGGGGGAGAAGATGACTGAGCGTATAAGAAGGATGATGTTCTCAGGTAATTGCAGTCTGCATCTTTATACGCTGCTCTTGTTTTCTGCTAATCATTTAGTTGGTTTTACCTTATTAGAGTTTAATTGTTATTTATGATTTCTTTGACAGCAATGCTACGCAATGAAGTTGGATGGTTTGATAAAGAGGAAAACAATGCTGATACGCAGTCCATGCGCCTCGCAAATGATGCTACATTTGTCCGTGCTGCCTTCAGTAACCGGCTTTCCATATTTATACAAGACACTGCTGCAGTATCTGTGGCTCTCCTTATTGGAATGTTATTGGAATGGCGAGTGGCACTTATTGCACTTGCAACTTTGCCAGTTCTTGTCATATCTGCTATTGCACAGGTAATAAAGTTTTCTTTATTTGTCTGCTATCCCTTGAAAAGATTGGTATTTTAACAGAAATTTGATGCCTGTCCATGTAATTGTTGCACTCTGCACGGTATTGTTTGGTTGAGGTTGGATTAATAAAACACTGGCAATGATGTGGTAACATGTTTTCAGAAAGGGAATCTTTTCATAAATATTGTTTGATCAATCTGGGCCTCAGTTATACTTTGGATCACTTGGATCCTAGTGTATACAAGATCATAATAAAGCCTTGTGAGTTCTGGTGGCTTCCATTGGCTTAGCATTTACTAACTCCGTCCCATTAAAAGTGTTGACTTTTGGATACCGTGTTTGACCATTTGTCTTGTCCATTTTTTTGCAAATTATAAAATAAATAAAACATATTATGGTATCTCTAATGATAAAATAAGTCATAACAAAATAAATAATATTTATACAAAAATTTTGAATAAGATGAATGGTCATATAAGATGGCACCGAGTCCAAAACACCACTTTCAATGGGACAGAGGGAGTACTTCTTTTGAAGGTTGCATGTGTAAGACTGAATATGGTGTCAAAGATTACTGAGGACTTCAAATTCTAAAATATTTCATATTAGCAATGGGCTTTGTGACAGTTCCCTTTATGATCTACTTGTGACATATGGGTTAGTAATGGGCTTTGTGACATGGGTTACAGATGTTGAAATATTTATATCATGCTACTTGCTCTTAGCAGCAGCGCTTCATATGTTCCATATGTTATAACTGTAGCACATTAGTATACTGGCAAATCTCTAATGGGTCTAATAACTTGTGTTTCAGAAATTGTGGCTTGCTGGCTTCTCAAGAGGAATCCAGGAAATGCATAGAAAGGCTTCATTAGTGCTTGAAGACGCAGTCCGGAACATATACACTGTAGTAGCATTCTGTGCTGGGGATAAGATAATGGAACTCTACAGACTACATCTTGGCAAGATACTAAAACAAAGTCTTGTGCAAGGATTGGCTATAGGCTTTGGCTTTGGTCTCTCCCAGTTCCTTCTTTTTGCCTGCAATGCCCTGCTTCTTTGGTACATTGCTATTTCAGTTGACAAACAACGTCTGACAATAGCCACAGCGCTAAAAGAGTACATTCTATTTTCATTTGCATCATTTGCATTGGTGGAGCCATTTGGACTTGCACCTTACATTCTTAAAAGGAGGAAATCTCTTACATCAGTCTTTGAAATTATTGACCGTGAGCCAAAGATTGATCCTGATGATACCACTGGCTTGAAACCACCCAATGTCTATGGAAGCATTGAATTCAAGAATGTCGATTTCTCTTATCCTGCACGCCCTGACATTCTTGTGCTGAGTAATTTTAATCTTAAAGTCAATGGTGGGCAAACAGTTGCAGTGGTTGGGGTTTCAGGATCAGGGAAAAGCACTGTTATTTCTCTGATCGAGAGATTCTATGACCCAGTTTCTGGCCAAGTTCTACTGGATGGTCGAGATCTGAAATCATTTAACCTTAGATGGTTGCGTAGCCACATGGGCCTGATTCCGCAAGATCCAGTTATTTTCTCAACGACAATAAGAGAAAATATTATTTATGCAAGGCACAATGCAACAGAGGCTGAGATAAAGGAAGCTGCAAGGATAGCAAATGCTCATCATTTCATCAGCAGCTTGCCACATGGATATGACACCCATGTCGGAATGAGAGGAGTTGATCTAACACCTGGGCAAAAGCAACGGATTGCCATTGCTAGGGTGGTTTTGAAGAATGCACCTATATTGTTGTTGGATGAAGCCAGCTCTGCAATTGAGTCTGAATCAAGTAGAGTGGTACAGGAAGCACTTGACACTCTGGTCATGGGTAACAAGACAACAATTCTCATTGCGCACAGAGCAGCAATGATGAAGCATGTGGATAACATTGTTGTCCTAAATGGTGGTAGGATAGTTGAACAGGGCACACATGACTCTCTGATGGACCAGAACGGTCTATATGTTAGATTGATGCAACCACATTTTGGCAAGGGCCTTCGCCAGCATCGGCTAATGTAAATTATTCTTGAGCTTGTTAGGTGTAAATTATCATAGGGCATGATCAGGTTTCCTACTGCTCTTGGTGCAGCCACTCAGGCGCCCTTTTTGGCACATGAAAAATGCTGGAAGTTGTCGCCTCTTGGTGCTGTTGTGAGTAAGTGGAGTGCTAGCCTGATCTTGACAAAAAAAATTATCTTGGAGATTCAGGTAAGTAACTGTGTTGAAACAGTAGGGCACAACTCATTCTGGAAATAGTTAGCAGGTTTGGAGGGCATTGTAATTTTTGTAATATATGAGTTGAAACATTCTTTCAGAGGCTCGTGCTTGTGATGTCTGTCGCCTCTGTAATGCTAGTGTTTTGACGATTTAACTTGTGTATAAAGTTCGATTCTTGATCGGTCCAAGTCTTTCAGCCGTGATGAGGAGCCTGTTACTGGGTAATTCTTGACGTGGCGTTATATTCGGCAACGAGACCGCTCAGATTAGGAGTTGCAGATGTTGAAAATTCGAACCAAATTCTTTTTATTTGCAATTGGTTATTTTATTGGGTCGATGGGCACGAGCGAAGCGTGTCTCGTTGACTGTGTCACGACAAGCTTAACCATTTCGGCTTTCTCGCCAGGCTACAACTCGCATGTTTTGTTGTCAAAAAAAAAAAAACTTGCATGTTTTATGCTACAGCTAACAGCAGTATGAAAAAAAAAATCATTGGACATATTTGGAAGTGGATAAAGTGAAAATTAAGTTTCACTCGAAGCCACTCTAGATGCCTATGAAATAAGGTGAACAAATATGCATCACAGTGGATTACGTAATGTCATCACGATTTGAAATTCACGGACGTTTCTCTTCTTCTTCTTCTTCTTTTTTTTTTTTTTTTTTTTGGAAACAAGACTGGTTTCTCTTCACCAAGCATACTGCATACATATACCATGGCTCATGAGGCCATGCATTACATCACACTTAAAAAGGCACCCTCAGAAATATAAATACTAGCTCTAAAACAACTTTTTCAACAGAGCTAACTTTAGCGTATTGCTCATAGCATGTGTATACTCATGTGATATTTCACTTAATCTTGGAATGTGTATATGAGCTTAGCTCATCATCAAGAGCTAGCTTTTATTAAAGTATGAAATAATATGCTTTGAGCTAGCTCAAAAATCATCGTTGGAGCTGCCCTAATAGAAGCAAGTGATCACGCCGTCAGATCCGAGATCTTGAAAGAGTCCGCGACGACTTTGAGCCTGTTCCGCAGTCTGCTCCACCGGCGTTCGTTCGCGGTCACGAGCAGCGTGTACAATCGACCTGGAGAAAAAAATGTTTCATCTCATTTTTTTTCCACGGGAAACACATGAGCCAGCCTAGACGTTTTGCGATTTATAGGCATCCTACCGTTTCCAATGGCGACCGTTGCAAACGCAGAAACACCGTAGCCCGGAGCCTCCAGATCGTACTCAAACGTCCAGTAGTTCTTGCCGTCAACAGTACGCTGCAAAAATAGTAGGATCAACCGCTTATTTCAGTAGCAGTTTTTACTCGTAAACTGCACCTCAAACGAGCGCTGAGCTGCGTTGCAATAGAACAGTGAGTATATAACACAAATTCGTTGGTTATAAGAGTTTCTGCTCAGCCAGTTAGGTAGTACATAAATTTGGCAACTCCGTGTCCAGGCAAGAAATGTTGATTGAATAAGCAGCGAACAGACGGCAGACCTCTTGCATGTCATAGACCGACGGTATTTGATTCGGGGCAGCATAAACGTTGTTTACCAGATTGAAGATGGCCTGGTATAATGTGAAAAATATTTATCAGATCAGCAAAAGCAAATATCTGAGCTTTTCAAGCTATGGCTATCTTCTGTGACTAATCAAAGTAAAGAGTACATAGGCCAAAGAAAACACCTCATCCATTGGTCCTAGGTCGCGGATATCTGTTTTCTCAGTAGGAATAAATCCCACACGAACACACTGAAGGGCAAAATTTTTATCTTTGAATGCTGAATCATGACCCAAGAAGTCGAAATCCTATCCAGGGACAAAGAAACAAAGGCACCATGAAAATTACCCTTTAGAAAGGCCATTGATATTTGAGTCATTATTCAAGAATCACATCACCACGTACCCTCCATTCAGCTGGATAAAGATATGAGTATCCATCTTTCGCATCCACATAAGACTTATAATTCTTTGGTACTTCTGAAATCAAGAACCAGCTCCGATTAATGTCAAATATATATTATAAAAAGACAGAAAGGCTGATTGAGAACTATAGTCTGATCCTGATAAGTGATAAACACGATGTCAGGCCACCCAAAATGGTCATACCTTCAGCAAATGCAGAGCTTGTCTTCAGTAGGCCAGCGGCTAACGCTCCAGCACCAAACAAAGCTAATCGCCTTTTCGTGACCTCTATATAAGTGGAGAGATGTTATAATAAAACAGAATCCCGTCGACCATCAGATGTATGAGAAAGAACAAAAGGAGCAATTACTACTGTCATTCAAAGATCCTTCTTTCGAGCTTGCCGCCACAACTGAGGGAGTAGCCCCATTGGGTTTGGCAGTCACCGCACAATTTGGCACAACCAACTGAAAATCAGCATCCCGGTTCAAGCTGTTACTCCTCAGAACTGCAGGGGAAAAATAAGTAATTCCAGAAAACAGTGAGAAGGCGATTGAGCACATACTTGTTTGGATAGGGAGCAAATCAGATTCTGCAGGCTTGCCATTTCACCTTCAGTAAGTTCAGGTTGGCACTGAGCTCGAGGAAGAGTTCTGTGAAGCTTGTAGCCCAGCATCAGTTATCCTGTCCACAGCTGCTGGACACGCCCACTTTTCCAGTATCAAGTGTGTGGGTGGAAGCCAAGGCAGCCAAGTCAGCATTTTCATTATCCTCATTTCAGCACTTTTGCTTGTCTTGTATTGACCACTGGCTGACAAAAGTGGGCTATCCCAACAGGCAAGCCCTTCTGATGGATAGGTGGTTGTTGGTTCCGATGATGACATGTTCCTGCTCGTTTTTCTGGGGTAATATTTGACATAATATTAAGATATATGCCAACAAGAGCAAGCGGGTCATAGTCAGACCATCATAATACATCAGCTGCAGCTTAACAAATTTGCCAAAATAAAAAGAAGCAAAGTTGCAAGATGCATACATATCAGATAGATTGTTAAAGACTGAAGAGGAACTGTTCTGAATAGAGTGATTTTGATGCCATAAAACAAAATTTCCAGGTTACATAATTTCATGACACCATGATAAACAATATACAACAGAGGCTACAATTATTCAAGGCTAGTAAGCTTTTGGTGCAGGCTTCACTAGTCCTAACCCAGAACCACTACCTAAATGCTTGAAATCCCTTGCCTCCAAGCGTTCATCATGTGCAGCAAACCCAGTTCCTCCTTTCTCCAATGGAACCAGATTCCTCTCCTTGAATGGTTTACTGCACTCTAAGCAAGCTTTATCCTTTACTAGAAACTTGTCAGAGCACTTCTTGCAGAAGACGTGGCCACAGGTGCTGACAGCCACAAGGGACATGGTATTTGTGAGAGTGGACTTGCAACTAGGGCACATGTAGCTCTTTTCCACTGTCTTTTTGCTCTTCTGATCAGCATTTTCCTCCGTGAACGAGATTGGGAAGAGCGATTTCAGCTTGAGCTTCTCCTGCCCCTCAGGACAGACAGTATCAGTGGAGGGCGCATCTACCTTGACTGTAGCTTCAGGAGTAGCTGAAGGGAGCCAGAATGCCTTCATGTTGCGGAGGGCTTCCTCTTCAAAAGAAGTGACCTTCACACTGTTTGCTCCATGAAACCCATTCTTGTCTTGGGAACCACTGTGATCATGGTACTGGGGAACAGCCCCATGATTCTGCTGATCAAAGGCATCCAACTCCTTAGCCTTCTGCAGAATTAGCTTCTCCTCCTCCTCTTCCTTCTCTTGCTTCTTCTGGGCCTCGTGAGCTGCTAGCTTGCTGGAAGAACAAGAGCAAACACTCAGTACTCTGTTCAGTAGACTCAATTTAAAATCAGATAGTTTAAGGCCAAGTACAAAATTTTTGAAGCCCATCATGAACAACAGGAATTGTAGGTAAGGAAACTACAAGAGGGAAATTAGTCTAATGACCAGTGGCCTATGAACACGACTGCTCGTAAAATGAACTTAGCCAACAAACATATACTTGCAAGTACAATGAGAAATGGCTAGGGGTCAAATGTTGTATACTGAGACTACCTACAAACAAGAGCTCAAATCAAGACACGGCATGGATCCATGAAAGATAATTTTATAACAAGTATATGTGTGACCTTGCAAAAGCTAAATCTAGCTCCAGGCCAGATAATGTTGGCCTAAAATTCATGGGCGTGATTGGCTTAATATCCGCACAAAAATCATCAGCCACCTGAGCCTAACAGCACTGATATTAGCCTTACAATTCTTCCAGCAGATATTCTGCAACCTTCTGTCATCCCTACCACCGCGCACCCTCCTACCCCAATGGCACAAAATACTCCCTAAATCGTGTGAGCCAGTCAATCAATAATCCATACAAGTAGACCGTGCAGCGTTGGTACCTACCGCTTGATGTCCTTCTTCTGGGCGAGGAGGCACTCGAGGATGCACTCCTTGCAGAAGGTGTGGCCCTTGGGGCAGCAGAGCGGGTCGATGAGCGGCTTGAGGCAGAGGCAGCAGGCGTCGAAGGGCTTGATGGAGTCCTTCCCCAGGCGCTCCCGCTGCGTGCCGTACCCGAGCTTCCGCTTCTCCTCGTACGTGAAGAAGGCGAGGTCGTTGTTGTTCTTCGAGTGCCGCTGCGGCATCTTCGCTCGTGCCTCGAATCGGCTTAGCCCGGGAGGGTGCGGGGAGATCGGCTGGCGGAGGGAGGCTCTCGCTCGCTTGGAACCCTAGATTTGTTTGACGCGGGGAAGGGAAAAGTGCGAGGGAGGAAGATGATCCTGGTGACGAGAGGAACCCTGTGTCTGTCTGGGTCGGGCTCGGGGGTTTCGTCCGGGCTCACAAGTGGGCTGGGCTGGGCTGAGCGGGATTGACCATGTGCCGAAAAACTTTAAGAGTAACGGATAAATACTACTCCGTAGTAATACTGTTCCTTTTCTAAAAAATGTAATATTGTTCCTTTGTAAAATGCTGGATGTTTTGATGCAACTAAACTTTCTTTCTCAAAAAAAAGATGCAACTAAACCACTATAGTTCTCTTAAAAAACCTCTATAGTTTTTAAAGCCACCATTTATCAAAACTTTAATCTATTTGGAATTTAGAAAACTCCACTAGTGACTATCATGTTTTTACATCTTTTTTTTCTTTATAAAACCACTTTTTCAGAAAACTACATCAATCTAAATAATTATTTTGGGACGGAGAGAGGCGGGGGAGTAGATGGCTAGACTTTTAACACTGCCCAGAGTTTTCTACTCCTATCTTGAGTTGCAGTACGTTCAGGAGACCAGCGAGGGCCAAGGAGGTTGGTCTCTTAAACCCCTGGATTGGTGAAAAAAGTTTAACCTGATGATCGTTTAAAGATTGCAGTGAAAAGAAACTAGACGCCATTCAAATCCACATCACCTAATCGAACTTACAGAAGTTTTACCCTGCAAGTAATAACAACCTCGTGAACAAATTCGATCCTGCGAGCAAGGGCACCCCGGGACACAACGCGCAGCAGCTTGAGGTGCTGAGTTACTTTTTTCTTTTCACCGCCTTCCGCTCGCCTAAATATGACCATACGTGCCGGAGCCGGAGCCGGAGCCGGAGCCGGAGCTTCTCCCCTGACTGGACTCTGCCATGGCCGTGGCAGGAACCGGAACGCGGTGATTCCGCGACGTCCACCAGGAACATGTCAAGAGAAGCCAAGTACATGTTCGTGTGGTCGAAGCCGCTGAACGACGCAACGCAGTAGCCAGTCCCTGCATCATCGTACTGCCCAGAGACCTGAACTCCGGAGCAAGAGCCTGGTCGTGCACGTAGCAGGTGGCGGCGAAACGCATCAGGCCGTGCAACTCTGGAGCACGACACGATGTTCCAGGAAACGCCATCATCCGGGTGTCTCTTGCCTGGAGGTCCGCGTTCAGCATCCTTGCTTGCTTGGTGTTTCATTAGTCATTACCCTACTTATCACTAGTTATTATTGATAAACAATCGTGCAACTCTCTTAGAACCAATGTTCCAGATACATCAAGTGAACAGCAGTCAAATGAACACCAGAATGGCCAGATGCCAAGACCAGATTTCATCATCGTGCTCGCACCTCAAAGAGCATACCTCCATGCGTGAGCTGCAAGACAAATTGGCAGACGAGATGTTTAATTCCAGACTAAGATATGGCATACTGATGGTAAGAAACATATTCGAGGCAAGATAGTTAGGGAACATCAAATTTGGATATCAAATTAAGACATATATTCCCAGGGGACTTCTCCCAGGGAACCGCAGCCACGTTGCAACAATCGAGTGGATCGTTGGATCCTTCGTTGTGCGGCTCAGTTTTACCCCCATAATTCTTACTGGAGTCTAATTTCACCAGAATCTAATATTTGTTGGCGTCTCTGCGTATTTGTGAGCTTCCCAGATTCACCATCCCGTGCTCTCTCGCTCACGTGCTCCGGCTTCCAGCTGCTTCACTCGATAATTGAGGGTGCGCTTTCCTCACCCAGGGAGGACAGTGGCACAGTGATCTAGCCTTATCTTCTTCCTCTTCCACCACTCTCCTCCGCCTGCGCGCCATTGCCGTCTCTGACGCCGTCTCTGACGCCGTCCTGCGCCTCCGTGTTGTCGCGTTGCCTCGCCGTTCCCTCGATTCCCTACTGGGAGTCCTCCATCCGATTCCTTTTTGCTCACCGTTTGCTTACTGGTTGCTCTGCTCCTCGGATTTGGTATGGCCGTTGGTTTCTCGATCTGATATGGCCCGTGATTTCTTCTGCCCATCCAGACTCCCTTCGTCTTGAGCTCGCGGATCCGGCTCCGCGGGTTTCGGTTCCGGTTGCTTGTGGCCTGGGTCAGGTCCAGTGTTCTCATCCGGTGGAGGCTCCTGCTGCTGTTGGTCGGTCCAACCCTAGATCCGGCGATTCCCGTCCGCCGGCTCCGGTCTACTGCCCTGTCGGCGTGTACCACCAGCTGCCTTAATACGGCGGTTACTTGGCCGGTCTCTCCCTGCTCACGGCTCTCTTTCCTCTCACGCGGGCGACGGCGACGGCAGCCGGTCCCTGGGGCGGCGGCGGCGCCGTCCTACTCCTCCCTCCTTTCCCCCGCCCTCTCTTTCCCAATGTGCTGGCGTGCAGGGCAGGCCCAGTGGCGCCGCATGGCCGGAGCGGCGGTGCTGCGCCGTGCGTGCGCCCCAACGGCCATGGCGCAGCTCGGCTGGGCCCCTCAGGTGGCCCCCGCCGTGGCTTCACCGTGCGCTGCGTCCTCTCGGCGATCCGTGGGTGCTCGGTGAAACCCTAGCTACGTCTTCCTCGCCCACGGCTTTAGCTCGGTACGTCACCATCTCGTCACCAGCTTCTTCCCCTGCTTCCTCTCATGGCTCCTCTCTCAGATCCCCTCCCCCTCACCGACAAGCATAGGGCGGTCGCCAGGCGGCACGACGCGCTGTCAACTGCCGCTGGCCGTTTCCCCCGCTCTCTCCGCGCGGCCTCCTGCAGGCCTCCCGCGGGGCTACACGCTACCATGGTGCCGGTGGCCCAATGTGCGTGCCAACGATTTTTTCGTGCCTTACTTGCAGGTCTGTTCGTGAACCTTTCCTGCTAGCACTAAGCAATTGTTCCTTTCATCTCCGTTCTCCCTCGATCTACACGCTAGCTGGTTTACTCCTCTCTTTCTCTCTACCTATGCCTCTCTACTGATGTGGGATGTGGCATATGCATGGAGGAAAGCTCAATTTCGCAATGGACCTAATGTGCTCCTCCTTTTTTCGTACCACTCTACATTCTCTCTCCCTCTGCCTCTCTACTGATGTGGCATATGCATGGAGGCGAGCTCGATTTCCTATTGTTACTACACTAAAAATTGAGGGAATGGGCCACTGCTATATATGATGATTGCGCCATAAATTAGGTTTCTTGTTCCACGCAAACATCGTGGTCTACCCTGATGCTTGGTGCACATGACGAAAATGTTTTTTTGCCGTATAGCTTGTGATGAAAATGAACTTATATGACTTGGGAACAATAGGCTGATGATCTTCAAAGGCACAAGGCTCCATTGCTACCTGTTTATTTATCTTCTCGCAATTCTACTTGAATTGGCCGCCAACTGGGCTATGCACGGTACCAGAATTATCATCGTTCCACCGATTCCGGCTAGGACGAGCAGATCTGGTTTTTGCTCTTCATTATTTTGGCGACGTGCACGCCCCGGTGTTTTCTCATGCGGGGACACTCAACTCCTCTCTACGTCCATTGTTTTTTGTATGTGCCTCCAACTTGGATTGTCGCAGATGGTATTTGTCAGCGCATATGCCCTTGTGCCTTACAAACAGGAGATCAAATGATGCCATTTTGTTAATTTCTGAGGCTACTCCTATTCCCTGCATTCTTTCTATTTTTTTCCATTTGTCATGCCATTATAACAACCTGGACATTTTTCTTAATTTCTAAGGTGTCAGCTTACTTAGATTTTGCCTTGTTTACAATATCCTATCCATAATTTTTGCTAGCCACATGTGGAACATAAGAAACGATCAAAACAGATGCTGCTATTTCCTCCTGATTGTGCAGGTCGCCGGGTTGAGGGTTTGGAGGCTTCACCACTCTACTATTTGGTTGGTGAGTGGAGGGATTGGAGGCTAACCAATGCTTTTTTAGCTCCAATCAGAATGTCTCTTTTTCTCATTAGATTGGACTTTGGATTGTTCTGCATTTTGTGCAATACAACACCATTGGGTTGTTCTGCATTTTGTGCAATACAACACCATTGTGCCACTGCCTGAACCTTCAGCTATGATGATCTATTAATTTTAGAGACTACTATTATCCTATCTTGGTGATTAGTGGTGTGCCCTGTTGTTTTACCACTGCAGGTTCTGCTTACCAGCGAAAAATGATTAATTGCTGCGACATTACTAGGTATTATGTCATGAGGCCATGGTCTCTTCCTCTCAAGGTTATGACCCCTTCTCTGTTATGAGTTAGTTTGTCTTTAGTTTCCTAAATTCATGTAATGTGTCCTTTTTTTGGCAGCCATGACGGAGAAGTAAATTCACTTTTGGGCTTTGCTCTGCTAACTAGCGGATGAAGGTATTTAAATTAAATCTCCTTATTTACTTTGTTTTAGTAACTGTGGATGCCTATTGCAATGTTGTTTACTTTGATATGAATGTGGTTCCCTGTACGCGTCCTTTCATTCAACTTGGGATACCATACATAATTTAATCACACTACAGGTCTGCGTCGCATACCAAAGCCAAGGCCTCTAGGCAACGAAAAAATATTTACATTCCCGTTAGAGTGGGCCGGGCTTATTTGGTCTTGCAATAATTAATAAAACTTATTTCCAGTGTATTCCCCCACCATATCAAAACTCTGAAGGAAATGCTCTGAAATGTATTTTTCCCTTTACAGTTCTGAGTGTACTAAAAGTGACACTGGAAACTTCGGCCCAGCGTGGAATATACCTTAGTTAACTATTGTTGGATCTGGGAACAAAAATCAGTCACAACCAGAAATAGCTTTGATCCTTTGGCTTCATTTGGTGAGATGTTCCACGGTCCGCGCTTTTGGTTCCCTAGATATACTGCCCGTGCCACACTGCAGTAGACCTAGCTTCTTTAAATGATTGCATCAAAGTATCTGTTTGGTATTGAAAAGTACAAGAGAGTACATTACTCATGCTAATAAATTTTGGAGTTCCTCTCAAACCTTATCTTTAATTTTCAAAGCATTGTTGTGCATGTACACTTTATCCTTGCAAATTTGGCATGTTGTAGATTTAACAATGGGCTTTGTTTATTTATGCAGTATCGATCATTGTTGACATTTATGGACAGACCCAGAGCATCCAATATCTCCAGTCAGTTCACAGCCTATATAGAGGTAATATATGGACAGACCCAGGACATCCAACATCTGTATAGCATGCACAACCTAACCCCGTTGGTCCAAGATGAGCCTCAATATAACCCTTAATATAAGTTTCCTAAATTCATTCATTGTTCCAAAAGGGAGCTGCAGTTGTAAAGTCGTTCAACTAGGGAATGCAAGTATCTGTTAAGCCCTGGTTAATAATTTTTAGGTTTGTATAGAGGTCTTTTATCATATTGTATGACAATTTCGTTTCAAGTTTATTGACTAATTTTTGTTGGTCCTTCCATATATACATGATCGCTTTTGGTGGTTGCAGATCCTAAAGAAGCAGGTGCTATAGACCTTGAAGTTGGTGAACCACAGGCTCCACAAGGTGATCGCTGTTCTCGGATTAGATTCTATTGCAAAGCATGTTTTTTGTTACTTTAGCAACTACTTTCGGCAGATTTTGCTCCACTATTGAGATTTAGGAAGGCGATAAATTATGTTCAGTGTTTCTTGGATAGTAGCATTGGGTTGGCCAGTATGTCTGGTTGCCTGTTGGACCTTCTGCTTTGTACATAATATTTTCTTTTACCTTCCATTCAAACAATATACTATGAAAATGGGGCTCACACATGCAACCAAAATGGGGCTCACACTTGCTTTGTTATTATACTTCCGGATAGCACAATGATAGCACACATTACTTTCTAGAAGTTTATGGCATGCTGAAGATATGTCACAACTAAAACAATCTGATCATATGCAGAGACGTAATTGTTAGAGATTTATTAGGTTGCTATAGATTTTTTTCCCAACAATTTATCTATTTGATTTGGTCTTCTATTATTTCTTAAGTGAACCAAACAATTCGCTAAAATTGTGCAGGTTGTCTCTTCTCTGTGCACTCTATAATCGA
This sequence comes from Bothriochloa decipiens, assembly GCA_023333625.1. Lineage (NCBI taxonomy): Eukaryota > Viridiplantae > Streptophyta > Magnoliopsida > Poales > Poaceae > Bothriochloa > Bothriochloa decipiens. The sequence continues at coordinate 15,466,802 of CM041629.1, read as the reverse complement.
TTTTTATTTTCCCTGTGATATATAAACTGAATCCGATTATATCTGCTATTTTATAGAATCTAAAGAAACCATGCATTTTGTTTAATGATTTTGAAAGTTTTAGTTGCTCAATCTAAAAAGGATGAGTAGGTACCTCTGATGGCCTCTGAAAACCTGAACCGTATAATTCATGTATTTCATTTATTTTTATATGGGCTACAACCCCATTAAGCCTTTAAAGTCTTTACCTATCAGAAGTTGAAGCCTGCTTTTGGCAAATAAAGTGGTTTCTAATCTTTTTGTGCTGCTCCTGCTCTATCCTGTATGTGCATTAAATCCGTTACTCCAACATACAGTCAGAGGATCTCTAGCTCTAACAGTGAAAGGATGAATCCCAAGAACGTTTTTGTCCTAACCTGGTATCTTATTTCAGTTCTACGATTAAAAACATTTGCCTTTATTATCCCTGGTATCTTATCTTTATATTTCTATGCCACTGCTATCATGAACCTTTCTGTCACAAGGTTTGGCTCCCTGACCAAGTAAGCCTAACAAAATCAGGCAGTGATTACCTCATGGTTCTAAAAGAAATATTCAAAAAAAAAAAATTCTCTCTGCTCTCTAAACATTAGACCATTTCAAGCATGGGTTCCTCATCCCAGTGGACGAATATTAGGAGCTGGTTGTTGCTCTGCGTTTGTGTTATTCTTAGAGATTCAACAATCTCTTTCTTTTACAGTGTGGGCTGGAATAGGCTTTGGGATTACACTTTATGTCAGTACAATGGCTTCTGCCACCTGGTTATTCTCCATATGTCCACCTAATGGGGCTCCTTGCTCCTGTGTATGCAAGTTATGGGCAAACTGAAGGGTTTCTTTCTACTTCTAAAGTGTGGTATATCTGGTATGTCGTACACATCCTACCTCGTTCTTGGCTCCCATTCCCCCTGTTTTTTTGGTCCTTAATTCATCATTGTACACTCTTTGATGCTTCATGTGAGAGTGCGAGCTACTGCTATGCCTAGGTTGTAGAGTCAACATAGATGGTCAGGATATAAATACACCACCGTGAACTAAAAACAATTAAAATATTAAAATTATTTACCGATCTGGACGATCTGTGATATCGAGAAATGTATATAACTACTTTGATCAGTTAAGATGCAGCATCTTGTGATATTAATTCCTCTTTTTGGTTATCGGTGTGATATTCTTTTCTAGATTCAGCAAGCAATGGATTCTTTTCTAGATTCTGCAGTGAACAACTCATACTCTTAGTAGGTGCTTCTGATGGCAGGGCCTTCCTCTTTCCTTTATCCTATATCTTCCCTCTGCTTTTTTGTAGGAACAGTATCCCTTCGGAATCTAAGTTCTCAAAGGACCATCTGTTTCTATTACCTATTCCAATTTCTACAGCTATTGTGCAGCTTAGCCTACAACTTAAATACTCATTAGTTGCCACTATATCTTTTATGGCTAATATACATGCTTTCCTTAGAGATTTATTATAGAATTACATATTGTTCCCATCAATTTATCTGCTTGATTTACTCATCTAATGCTGACTTCTCTCTTATTTGTGCACTGTAGAGTCATAGCAGACCACTTTTCCTTTTGCCCTTTTGTCACATATATAATAACTTACTTCGCCTATATATGCTTTCGTGTAGGACCTCAGCATCCATTCACAACAGTATTGAAGCTACGAGAAAGAAGATACAGATTTGTGCGCATAACATTAAGTGGTCAGTTTTCCTTCCACTCAACAAAGTATGCAGACCATATATCGTTCATTATTTTTCTTAAAATCATGTCAGATTGTATTGTTCCATATTGAGGTGAAGGAAACAAATGGGAAAGGTGCTGAGATTGGAGAAGCTGTGGTCATCAGGACAACAGAAGATTAAACCCAAAAACTCAGCTTGCCGAACTATCAACATACGTCCCTTTTTTTTCCCTTGTTGAGCCCTCCTAACCTCATGACGAGGTGTAAATCTATGTACTATGGACAAACTGAAGGCGTCACGTGTGTAGTATATTTTTGTGAGTCACAACACATGTAATTTATATTTATCTCCATCAGTTTCCATACAAAGCAACTTATACAAAACTTTTCCATGTTCAAACTTTTGCTACGACTGCATTTGCGTGCGATGGCATATGTCTATGTTCAAAACACTGCTACACAATTAGTTGTATGCCATCGTTTGTTCAACCGAGCTATCTCTAGCTGTTTTCGTTCCACGTATGAAAAGCTCCTGCAGACATCTGGGTCCAGCTCCCAACTCGGCGCGTAAAGGCGCGCCAATCTACTAGTTTGAAATATTACGGTGGGCTTTATTGCTACATGCTACTGGACTTTTATTGGCCCTGTTCAGCGATTCCCCTGCCCAGCCGCCGCCGCCGCGCGTTGAGAATCTCAGTTGCAAATCCCACATCCTATTCCTAGACTTCCTAACGTCGCTACGATGCACCGCCTCTCCACTCCCGCGCGACCTCTCCTCTCTGTCATGGTATCTGCTCCGCCTCGCCGGTGGCCACGAGGACTTGCCGGACGAGTTTCCCAAGCCACCAGTACGTTGTGTTTTCTCGTCTGTTGCTAAAGTGTGTGCCTTTACTTGGCAATATAGTTTTGGATGTGGACTGTGCCGTTCTCATGTAGATTTTTGAGGACAAATGGGGACAAATATTTTCCCTTGTTCTAATGCTGAAATCTGCACCTTATTTGGTTGCTGTTGTTTTCGTATCTGCATCGCTTGTTTACCATTGCAGTATCGTTTTTTTTTTTGGGTAGCCAAATGGGTTGTGTAGTTTTTGTGGGGTTTGAAGAATCTTTTAGTTAATCCAATATGCCTCTCAAAATTGTGAAATAAAAAGGAGATCCAGAAAAATCGAAGTCGATTCCAGGCTTACGGTTTCAATTCTGACTGGTGGTACCGGTAACAGATTTTTTCATAGACCCCAGAACGTGGCCAACATCAGTCGAGTAAAAGGGGGTGAATCTAGAAAACCATATACGCGCCCCCCAACAACTCTTCTGCCAACTTTATTATTTATTCACAGGACAACAGGTATTATGGGATCACCCATGGCATGAAATGCATTGGGACAAGGGGCACAATCTTGCAGGTAGCTGGAGATGAGAGAGGTGACACAGATGCTTATAGGACCACTTCAGAATTTATGCATGTCAAACGTGATACTTCGGGGCAAACTGTGAAGCACACAGGATGTGAGGAAGACCAAATGAGCGCAGTAGAGGATCACCGGGAGAAACTTGTTGTCAGTTACTATGAAACCGGCGAGGACAATGGTTATACTTATAATAAGACACTTGCAAAAAGGAATATACTTGAAGAAAGCAGACACCGCGATGGTTCTATATACAGGAGTATGGATTTATGGTGGAAAAAACAGTATCGCATTGCAGACCGTAATGAGAGTAAGTGATCAGTTTCTCTGATTCTCTTTTCTATTTTATTTGTTGTTATTAGGGATATGATTTTGTGTCCTTTTAAACATAATGTTCCATATCCTACAGCTGTACATACCTTATCTGTTGTTATAAGGGGTTTGATTTGTTTCCTTAGGTATAGCATATACTGTACCTTTCTATATCCTACAGCTGTACATATTTTGTTCTGGCCTTAGAATCCTTCCATACAAGGAACCCTGCACCACTACCAGCTGTGTGCCAACATTCCTTGGCTTGCACTCTTTCAGTTATTATGAGAAAATTGGACTGGAGGTCTTTAAACATGGACGACATTAGCACTTCCACTCCAAACCTTGCTCTTTACTTTTGCAGCCCTTCAACTCAGCACCATACAGATAGCAATGAGCTCTATTAACTGATGGGAGGGGCTGAGGGTATGTAGAGTTTGATGACATGGACTAGGACCTTATCGGTTATCGCATCATATGTAATGTCAGTCATTCTCCAAAAAAAAAAGACTCATGTGAGTCTGAATAAAGTGATGCTTTCACCCTGAAATTTGCTTCCATATCAAAATTTGTATTTGGACGGCAGCATACACGGAAAATTTGCTACCCAAGTATGGGCAGTCACAGGAAATTACCTATAGGCCTTGTAATCCTCAAATAGCATATTTACTTTCAAGTACTTATTTACTGCATCAGTTTCCATACAAATTTATTATGATATGACTATACTTTTTATGAAGCTCGGCTAGAGGCAATGATGTTTTCAAATCCCACAAACTGTATCATTCACAATGGAGTTCGCATGCAGCATGATCGTGGTCTCATGCTGCAAATTTTATCATTAGAGTTGATTGAACTTTCTGTGGATGGTGGCTCAGTAGTGTTGTATGGATACATAACAGTGCGGGATGATCTGGATCCATTGCTTAATTATATCATCAATTTCAGCAGGGATGATCCCATCGTTGTGGAGCAGGTGCATGTCCATAATTTTCTGCAATTATCTATTATTTCAAGGAATATATTTTAATAGTCCCTAGTAATGAGGTTTGTGAAGGGCGGCCCTGGTGCAAACGGTAGAGCTTTACCGTCTGTGACCAAGAGATCCCGGGTTCAAACCCCAGCCTCTGCACATTTGTGCAGGGATGGCTGCTGGCTATTTTCTCCTTCCCAGACCCCGTAGTGCGGGAGCCTATGGCACTGGGTACGCTCTAGTAATGAGGTTTGTTTGTGTAACCCCTCTAGTAATAATACCTTGGGCAGTTATGGAGGTTTGTTTCACCCACATGGCTCGTTAGGTGGACCCTGCCACATGGGAAAAAAACACCACAAAAAACCGCTCTAGAGAACCATTTAGACAGTAGATCAGATGATATGGAATACTTCAGGGCTAAATACCCCATGTTTGTACTTAAAAGCGTTAAGCACGTCTTTATGATGCAGTTGAGGCTACTGTAGAGGTTCTAATATCTGAAGTACAGAAAAGTTTTGATTTGTCTGTTTGGTTGTATAACCAGTGACTTGGATGGGGAAATCCGACTCTTTAACGGTGTTATCATGGAGTCAAATGCGTTAAACAGATCAGTGGTTGCTGTACTGATGTATTATTCGATAGATTTGGAGTTCAATGTAGGTGCATTGTCATCCAGTTTGGAGCAGCATTTTTGTTCCTTCGAGGCCAAAACCCATGGGCATGATGCTCAAGAAATCAAGACTGATTTTGGATTAATCTCAGTGAAGGTGACTTGGTCGACTATGCCGCTTGGGACCTACACTGATGCCTGATAACTTGTGCCTGTAATGAGTGAACCAAGAGACTAAAAACTTGCAATTGAGTGGTGGACTTGTGGCACTGCAAACTTGATTTTAACTTTGTTTCATATAAGGAGCATTGCAGTGCATAGCTCTCGATATCAGCATCCTGTAGCTTGACACCACCGTGTATTTTGTCATGCAACTCCCTAAAAAAAGGTATTTAGGTCCAATCTCTGAAAACATTTCCTCAAAAAAAAAAAACTTCAATTCCAAATTGTAACTCTTACTGTTGATTCTTAAAAGATCTTACTATTTTGTAAAATGCTGGATGTTTTAGATACAGTAAAATATGTAGTTTTTAAAACCATGATTTTATCAAAAGTTCGATCTTTTTGAAGTTTCAAAACTCATGATTTTTCCCGATAAACTTCAGAAGTTTCAGCCAGCTTTAGAACTGTCCAGTTTCGTACTCAGAAACAAACATCCTGTCCCTACTTCAGTTTGACACAAAGTTTTCTTGTCTGAAACAAATATCATGTCCTACGTCAGTTTGCAGTTTGTTCAGGAGGCCAGCAAAGAGGTTGATCCCTGAGACCCTGGAGAGGTGGAAAGGTTTATCTGATGACCGTTTACGCTAAAAAAACAATGACGTACTGTAGCGAAAAGAAATTCAAATCCACATCACCTCATCAAACTTAAAGAAGTTTTACGTGACAACCTCGTGAACATTCCTACTAGGCTACTAGCAAACGAACAGGGCACCTAGGATCTATGAGTATCGCCATGGCCATGGCACTACGCGCAGCATCTTGAATTGCTTATTTACCTTTTTCACTGCAAGGCCTTCTGCTCGCCTAAATATGACCATACGTGCCGGAGCCGGAGCCTCTCCCCTTGCTGGACTCTGCAGTGCCCGGAACCGGAACGACATCTTGCGGCGATTCCGCGGCGTCCACCAGGAACATGTCAGGATCGAAGTGATCCTGGCTCGAGGAAGCCAAGCCAAGTACCGACGGAACAGCGTAGGCGTCCAGAGACGAACCGATGCTCCTGTTGCCGAAGCCGCTGGACGATGCGACGCAGTAGCCGCCAGTTCCTGCACGGGCACGCTGCCCCTGAACCATCGTATGGCCCAGCGGACCGAACGCGGTAGGAGCAAGGGCCTGGCTGTGCTCGTAGCCGGTGGCGGCGAAGGCACCAGGCCGTGCAACTCTGGAGCGCGAAGTTCCGGGAAGCGTCAACATCCGGGCGTTTCTTGCCTGGAGGTCCGCGAGCAGCATCCTCGCTTGGTTCCTGGCCTCGTCCCTTTCTTGCATCCTCCTCCGTGCGAGGGAGGCCAGATACCAGATTGCATCATCAGCCTCCGCAGACAGGGCGAGGATCTTTTGCCGCTCCAGTCTGGCCGAGCCAAGTTCTTCCTCCAGAACTCTGCGCTCCTGCCAACAGAAAGGGCAAAGCTATTTAATTTACTAGACTGGCAGCCCTGCTAATGGCATTGCTATGTTTAATTACAGTAATTTTAGTAGCATGAACATTTAGTTAGGCTCGTGTACTCATGTGCAAGATATACTACTACTTTTTTTGGCGAGCAGTGCAAGATATACTTCTGTAAGTGTCAAATTCGTACGTTTCTTAATCTTAGAACCCTATATCCATTTGGAATTTCGACAACATGGTAGCATATACCACTGAAAAAGCTCGCAGATTGCCAAGATACATCCATTGATCTAACTAGATAAACTAACACTACAAAAGATACACAATGCCCCTACGGAGAGCAAACACCGAAGCGTCCTATCCGAAATATTGGTGTCAACTGCTAAGCAATGTACAATATATCTCGGTTGCATCTCTAACAAGTTGATAACACGATTTTGGAGAACAAAGTAAACAGAATGAAACAAGGCATTTTTGTTCTCAAGAGAAAGAGAGAAAAAATACTGCAATAATTTCGGTCAAAAAAATGCTGCAATAAGTGAAGAGAAGAACAGACCTCTGCATCGCTGATCGATGAAACGTTATCTTCCCTCACGAGACCCTGCTCCTCTGTGTTTTCCTGCATCTTATCCTTTCCCTCACCCTTCTTTTTCCCAAAATGATTTATGAGACGTTCTATATATCATTCTCTTCTCTGTGCTTTCCTCATGTGTTTATCTGCCCGGATTGCCTGAACCAACAGAAGGGCTCAGATATGCAACATTTTGCGTGAAAATGGAAAGCACGTTACAAAAGGAACAAGTGGATTCTCGAGATACATGCCATGTTAGCAAACTTTTAATGCTCAGTATGTTTTGAACTTACCATGTACACATTCAGGAATGAGAAAGGAATTCAACATTGCATGCTACTTTCCTCACAGGATTGATCAGAAATGGAAAGCATAACAGTGAGAATATCACGTTGATTTTACATATAATACAAAAGGAAAGCGAATAATGTTTCCGCCATTCTTATCTAACCCTAATCAGAATCTTTGCATGCTAAATTAAGATGGTGACAGATCGGCAAGATATCTTGCCATATTTACAACATTTGAGCATCCCAGAATTTGGCATGTCCTTCACTTAAGGTATTGATTGACAGGCGTCAGAGGACATCTTGGAGTGCGTGTCCTTTGATCCGAGCATTGCTTCCCCTTGTCCATTTCGTTCAACTTGTTCTCGGACCTGAACTTTGCTACCAGATCTGGCACAGAAGCTCTTAGTTTGTCAATTGATTCCAAGCTGTTTGCATTGGTCAGTAGTTCCCTTGGATGGTTTCGAACCGGACTATTAGCCTGATGGGTGAAAAATATCTAGGTCAATGGATATAACAAATAATCAAATGATAGTGACATAAAGGTAGTTTACATTGAACAATATTCACTTCATCTATTAAGCATGAACATAAAGCTGATATAATTTTGTTGAAATGGAGAAATAGCCGCTTTGCAGCCAAATGACATTAATACAGAATTGTTTAGCTAAAATTTATTGTATTATCTTATATATCCTTAGACTTGCCTTTCCATTTCTAGTCTAAACAGATATGCACGGTGCTTACCATGTAGTCCTTCTCAAGACAGTTGCTTGTCAGGTTTCTTATAGATTCTGCGTGTTCACTGTGTTTTTCATTCAGCAATTCCAGATTACTCGAGAAAGTGGTCGAGTTAATTTCTATCATCTTGCTAGTTTCATGATCCAGTAAGAGGGAATCTGGAAATGGGCAAAGAAAACATAAGGAAAATGCATTCTCTTGGAAAAATAATTGATGACAAAGTTAAATGCATACTCTTTGAAGCAGTCAATACATCAGATGTAATGGCATGAAACTCTTCATCATTCTGTGAAGAAAGCAGAAGCCTTTCCTGGAACATATTTTCATTTTTGTTTCTCCTTTCCCTTCATACAAGAAATGGATAAGACATCTTAGAAACCTTGCTCAGAGTATCAACAATGATAATTTTTCCAAACATGATTACAACTTACTCGATAAAATCGTCAGCCTCCATGATTGAGCTCTTCACAAGATCATGCAAAGACGATTGTGCATGTGACCAGTAAGATATAGAATGGCTGCCTTTCTTCAAGCTGTAATGGACGGTGCCATAAGCATAAACAAATCATGGAAATAGAAGTAATTCAAGAATTAATGGCTGATTCAAACTGCACATCGTTTGAGCTTTACAAGTGAGATTGGTACCATTGCTGCAAGATGCCTTCCATCTGATCATTTAATTTATCATGCGATGACATATCCTCACGGAACTGACTCTCAATCACTCCAACATGAGCCACACATGCATTTTTGCTATTATCTGAAACCTGTTGTAGGTTGGACATCTCCAATTTCATGTGTTTGTGCTCTTCACTGTATCTCTCATTCAGCTGTCCCATATATGATGAAACCTGCTAAAAGATACATCAGTTAAAGCTGAACCCATACTAAGACCATTTTTTTTCTCATGCAATATATAATCTGACCTTTGTCGTTTTCTTGGCAGTCAACTCTGATAAAATTGCAGCAATCTTATTCAGAGCAGCTTGCTCGTCTTTATCACAAGTTTCCTGTCAAAAGGTAGTGATCCATCAGAAAGTTTGTCCATAAATGAAATGTATAGCACATATATCAAAATCAACTACCTTAAACTCATTCTCAAATTTAACAAGCTTGGAGGACCTTTCCATTTGATTCTGTTCCATAAGAGTGATGAGCCGAGACACATGTATCCTGATATCTTTAAAGAAATCAATTGATGTCTTTGACATGGCTTGTGCAGAAGTAAGACTCCTTTTCAATCCCTTTGAAAGAAATCACATGAGTGAGTTGACGGGGCTAGCTAAATATGTTCCATACTGGCACATGAACTAACAAAATCAAGCAGACATACAGAGTTTTGTAGTTTTGCAGAAAAGGCTAGTAGTTCCTTGAGCTCCGAAGTAGATTTCAGAACATCGTTTAGAACTTGTTCAGATTCTGAAACCATCATTGCTAGAAACTGCAGTGTTCATATACAGAGAGTAATTAGATTGCACTCAACACTCTGATTTTCTAAATTAGATTATATTCATACAAAAGTTTTTGTTATTGCATACATTGTCAACAGCAATTGCATTGGTACATATCTTCTGCCTCATCTGCTCAGAATCTATGATAGATTGCTGTCTCATGGTATTAGCGAGCTCCTTCATGCATTGGACCCCAGAGACATGCATATCTTTGACTCTTGCAATTCTTCTCTCCAATTGATTTTCCGACTGGAAGCAATTGTATATTGTAGCTATTTTAGTGTGCTAGTAGGGATAGCAATAATAAAAGTATAGCATTTCAAGAGTGGGTGAGTGGCACCTCATTTCTGGCTGTAAAGTACAACTTTGTTTGTTCATTCATAGACTCCAAAATTTTACTCTGTTCACAAACCGATCCAACAACTGTAGCATGCAGAACTCCAAGGCTATGATCCAATTCAGCCCGAAAAGCAGATAGCAAGCCTTTGTTTTCCGCTTCAGTTTTTGATTGCTTTTCTATAATAATTGTGAAAGAATGCATAGTCAGTAGAAGAAAAGATAAACTGGATTAAATTAAGTCATGTACAAATATATTACCTAGTTTATTCAGAAGTACAGTAGTATCTCCGGATGCATTCTCCAAGGTATTGCGCAAATCCGTTGCACGTTCCAGAATTAAGTGTTCTATACAATATAATGGATAACAACAAAACAATTGACCATGGATGGAAGAGTTTTACATACATGAAACTCTTTGAGTTAGAAATTACTTTAGTTACTTATGATAAAAAAAATACCAGAATGAAGTAAATTTGAAATAATAAAGTCCTTCTCCTTTAGCGATGTGTTAGCTCTGCAATGAACTTCTTGAAGATCTAGAAGCTTTCTCTTCAAGATTTCAAGATATGTACAAAATGTGAGGACCCTAATAAATCCAAATAAATAAAACGAAGAATATGTTATTCAGAAAAAATATGAAAAGAAAGTTCGCCAAAGTGCTTTACCTTCAAATCCTTGTTCTGACTTTCCAAGTCCAAACGGCATTCCTGCTCTGCTAGGTACAAGGCTTTGAATTTTCCAGCTTCCTACCATATCATCAGAAGCATAAGAGTCAGTTCAACTTTGGAATTATCGAAAAAATAAAAGTTAATTAGATTCAGGGATATGCATATACTTTGTTCTGCTGTTCAAGACTGAGCTCCAAATTTTCTATTTTTTCCTTCATTTTCTGCAATAAATAATCAATGAGATTAAATGATTATTAAGAATAGTAAAACTCAATAAACAAAAGTCTCATAAGACCTATATTTAATGAAATTATGACGATTTTGTTAATGGAGGTGCTGTACACTCGTACTTATACCTTTCTTTCTGCCTCATCTTGGACGAACCTTTCATGAGGGATGTAGATTCCATTCTTTTCTCTTGCAGCTTTCACATCTGACAAGTGACGGTATTACTTATGAGATACTATGCTAATGTCAGCAATGCAGCAAAATATAGAGAGGAACAGAGAACCTTGTTTCAGTCTTTCCATTCCTTGGTAGAGGTCCTTAAGCATAACAGATTTGCATGTTTTTTTATTTGCCTGCAATAGTTGTTAAGTTTCTAACAAGCGTTTTGAGAAAATTGAAAGTTTCAAACCCCATACATGAATAGAAGTTTCACCTCTGGCCTATTTCTTATGCTTTTAGCACGAGAAGCGTAATCAAGTGTGACCAGTGTTTCCTCCAGGAATTGGACAGATGGAGACACTGTTGCTATGATGCATGTTTTGGCTTTGCCTCCTAATGATTCTCTTAGCAGTCTGGTGAGTTTACTATCCCTGATAAAAGTATATGCGTGTGCATTACTTCCCACACACAAAACGAAATGCCCATGAGCTTACATATCAAAACTAAGCACAGCGAATAACCTGTATGGCACATGAACTGAATGCTCCACAAGCGCAGTGATGACACGTCCCAGAGTTAATAGGCTCTTATTCATCTCTCCAGCCTCTCTTGCTGTACCCTATCAGTATGCAAAATCATGAGTCAAACAGGATTGTCAAACCGGAAGAGCATATTTTGGGATGATAATATAGAGCCACAGTGATATTGTTTTTACAGATAATTTTACTCAGTGAATGATAACAAAGATCTTGATCATCAGAAAAAAAGGAAATGCTCCATTTCGTGGGAACATAAGGTCCTAACTATAGATGGCTACTCCTAGAATATATAGTACTATTACTGAACTAAATTGATTCCTTCAATGGCCTTGTGCCTGAACATCGCAATGACCAATTGAGTTGGGAAACATCAGCCAATGTGTTGTTGACAATTAGCTGAGAACCCCCTAATCCTTGCAGAATATGACCGCTTATGCCAGTCTGTGATGGTATTTAGTTCATATTTCATTATTCCATATACCTATCTTTATGATAATATATATACCTACACCAAGATATAGTTCTGTACTTCTACCATTTCTACACATGATGTACCATAACCAAATGATTCAATAGAAGTAGACGATGGATACATCGATTAAACCAAATTACCCAACAGGACAAGATAGAGTAAACAAGCTAACAGTAACAGGTAATGTTATAGCTAATGGGTAGCAAATGGCAATATAAAAGAAGTACCTCTCTAGCCCCTGATCGAGCAATATTCTCTGAACCTGCCAAGTCTACAAGGTTCAACCTCCCATACTTCATGAGTTCCTCATTTCCTACTGTTGTTTCTTTGACATGGATGTTTATAGAAAAAACAGCATGTGATCGGCTGCAAGAAGCCAAGAACAGAATGCAGAGTGCTTAGCCCCTGACAGACAATGACCTCTGTACCAAAATAGGGTAGAAACGGAATGATCAAGAACCTGCTTTGTTTATTTAGTGCAGTGTCAGCAGTGCGTCTTCTAGCTGACCCGTGTTCCAAAAGGTTGTATATGTCACTAGGACTGTAGACAACAATCTCTTCAAGTCCTCTTATGACTGCGCCACCTTTGCCATCTTCCATAAGAGTTATAGGCCTCTTTAGTCTACCTTCAGGGAATCTTCTTTGGTCCTCCAATAGGTCTGTTATATCTTCATTATAGAGCTCTAAGAAGGTCACCTTCATGCTATAATCAGCCTTCCGTGCTTCAAGTAGATCAAATATATGGCGCACTGCTCTAGGGATGACACCAGCAGTATCTGGTAGTTCAGTGGCCTATAACATATTAGGTGAGACAAATTATTCAGCAGATACAAGGAACTTCCTATCTTCATCATAGATGATGTCCATGTATTCTGGTACCTTTAGTCTCATCTCTCCCTCCATGGTATATGTCTTTCCAGTTCCAGTCTGCCCAAAGGCGAAGACAGTGGAGTTATAGCCTTCGAGGACATCAGTCACTAATGGTGCAACAGCATGGTCATATATTGACCTTTGCTGAGATTTTGGTCCAAATACCTAGGACAAAGCAACAACCACATATCCAAGAACAATGGTGGTAAGCAATATGAATCACAATACAACATCTTTTAGAACCAGTATTCCAGTAGTTAAACCACCTACAATCATATAGAGAAAGAAAAACACATGTGTGCACACGCACATACACACAGGTCCAAAGAGACTTTACCTTGTCGAAGGTAAACGTCTTGTCTACTTGCTTGAATAAGCTGTACAGAACTGTAACCTCCCTCGTCAGGTCATTACAAGAGATGGCGCTCTGCACATTCACTCTCTGCTCTTCCTCGCTCAGTGGCCTACAAGACAGACGAACGTGCACAGTCAGGCGCAATTACACAACGTTAGCAAAAGGTTTTCTCATAGCAGCAATGAAGCACTGGCTACTCTTTTAGGTTGTCACTGACAGGATCCTGATCCATATTGTAGAATCTTACGATACTATGATTCTACCAAACCAAAACAATATCAATTCAACCATATATCCTAAATCCTAAATTTAATAGTATATCAGTAATACCTGAACCCTCCATCCCGATGCTACAATCCTAATGGTTTTTTTAATGATTCGATTGTGATGAAACATTATTTAAAATTGGATTTTTGCCAGTCTAAACGTGGTGCTTCACAAATTTGCCACTGAACCACAATTCATAGACTCATATGGACAGTATCGGAGCCAGAAATTTTTAGGAGCCCAGAAAATTCTCATTGTTATTAAAAAAAATAAAAACCCGTCCTCCACAGTCTCGAGTAACTCACCTGCACCGGAGCACGACCTGAACGTTCACCTCCCGAGCCCTCTCGCATCCATCCCCGCCTCCACCGTTGCCGGTGACGGCGCCGACGCCGCTCCGGCGAGCAGCGCTTTGGGACGCTCCGTCCGCCCACCTCATCTCAAGGTGCCGCCGCTCCGGCCGCGGCGTGAGGAATGGCGTCGGCGCCGGGCCGACCCACGACCTCCTGCTGGGGTTCGGCGTCTGCGCCATGCCCCGGCAGCACCCGCGGCGCTCTGATCCGAGGAGTGGTTTGGGGGAAATCGCGAGGTTCTGGGCGGATTCGCCGCTCTTCGGAACGGGGAAGGGGGTAGGGGGTGGATTGGGGAAAGCGGAGTAGGGAGGCCGCGATGTTTTTCCGTTGCGGAGAAATTTTGAATTAGCGTAGACCGTAGAGTGAAAGTCTGGCGACTAGGCCTCTACCCTCTGACCATGTGGGGCTTCGTGGGAATGGCGATGGGGTGCATGCGTCCATGGGCCATATATGTGTTGGGCCGTCATGGGACTAACCCTAACATAATTTGAGGCCCAGTTTAGTTAAAAATAATAACTTGAGGCCCAATTATTAAGGTTCTGTCGCCGAACAAATATAGCCCACGAACACGCCAGATCAAAACTCCGAAAATCAGGTCAGACTCGGATCGAATTAAGTAGAGTTTGGTTATTCCTTTCTTCTTTCTCTTATAAAAAATAAAAAAAAGTGGCTTAACGTGTCATGATTGCAGAAAGGTATGATCATGTCGAAAGGGACTTTACCAATGGCAAAATAAATAAATCATCAACAGTCCAACACGGATCGGAGAATTTGCAATTGGTAACATAAAAGAGTGGTTCGCGAGAATTTTTATTTGGAACTATCGAAATGTCAACGACATCACGATTTCACTTGCCACCAGAGACGGGCATGCGCATGCGTCTCTACACCACCCGTTTCGTCTACTGCTTCAGTCGCCGTCGATGAACCAGACAACTCTATGATACGTGCTGCTTGCAGTTTGAACTTGCACAAACTATAATTAAACTAGCATTGTTGACTTTGCACAGCACGTTGGTTCTGAATTGCCGCTTAAACTAGCCTCCTACTGGATTGCGGTGCTTAGGTCCAATCAAATGAAGCTTAGCTACACCTGGAGTAGTTGATGTCAGTTGTACGTATTTCTTTTTTTTTTTTTTTTAGGCTTGTTAGATGCAGTCTCTGACTCTCTCTACTTCGTTCTATGGGAAGGGAGCATGTTTGACTTGGAAGCAGCAGTTGTTTACTCGGCTGGATCAGCTGACTTCGATGTAGCTTGGGTCTAGAAGGTCAGCACAGGAATATTGAGTTGTGTTCCTCAAGGCCCAATTAACCGACAGAGGGAAGATAATGAATATTTAATAATAAACATACTTATATAATTAGTTTTCTGACGTTCTGCATGCGTCATGATGAAAAATGATTGTTGCCTAAAAAGTCAAAGCACAAAAAATCTGTTACTCCCTCCGTCTCGGGACTAATTGTACCTTTAGAGTTGGGCACGGTAACCAAGACATAGAGGAAATTATCAAAGTACCCTTAGCAGATGTCAGCAGACAGCCATGGACTATAACAGCTTTTAGTATTTTATTACGGGGGATGGTGGATCACACGGCCACGGCACCTTCTAGATGGGCCGAGTGTGCCTTCGTTGATTTTCTTTTTTATTTTCCTGTGTGGCTATATGCTGTCATCTACCTTGCTCTGACAATTCTGCCACTGCTGCACGTCGTAGTGACTGATTAATTGTGAGAAAAAATTTGAACACTAAAGGTACGAATAAACCCGAGACGGAAGGAGTAGATGCTGGTGAGATAGCTTCAGATCGCCGTAGCAGTTAGCAAGCTGACCTGAATTGGAAAATGGTTGCTCGATCGTCGGTGAGACGACTGAGACACGTCGATCATGGAATGAATATATTGGTCACAGCAAAGATAAGCTAGGGTAACGAACTCGTAAGATGAAAACGGAGAGATATCATTCAGTTCAAGGACTATCCAACCACACGCATAGTACTCATCAATAAACATCGTCTTTCGGGTCTTTCAGGCTGCAGCTATAGGCAAAAAAGGCAACTATATAGCCTTCCTTTCCTGCGTCCAGCACCGACCAGCCGTGGTGAAAATGAAAGGCAATAACGGCAGCCGCGGCCCGCAGCTGTACACGGCGTCGTCTGGCTGCTATGATTACGAAGCAGTCACGAAAAAGCTAACCGCCGCCGCGCGCCGCCGGTCGCTTCGTACCGTCAGCAGCACCGCCCGTAGTAGAGTACGTGCGCTGATGAATTCCTGATCCTGCAAGCAAGCGAGTGGCTGGTCGAGAGATGCTGCTCAGAGTCAGCCCAGATCTCGGCCAACTGCAGTGTGAAACCATCGTCGTCGTCGTTAATTGTCGATCTCGGCATACTCAGATCCTGCTGTCCTCCAATCCAGCTGGTGACGATAGATAGATATATAGATCCATCTATTATGTGAATTTGATTTAGAAAGAATTCGCCATCCAATAATGCGGCAGTCAGAAGTCAGAACAAGGAAATCTGTTGGTCCAACTGTCCAAGCAAGTGCCGTTGGAGGAGAGGTTTAATTTTGAGAATAAGCAGAAACAGAAGCTGCAAATGCGAGTAGGCGACCTCTACTATACGTTTGTGGTTTGTCTCCATCCGAAGAATGTGGGGTGTTTTCTGCAAAAGAAGTTTGTCAAACACTTGAGTCACTTTTGGTAATATTCCTCTCTAATCCCAACTGCCGTCGGTCAGGTCAGCAGCTTGACCTTAGCATACAGAAGGATTAGAGAGACATGCATCTGTTAGAAACGCGTCATGGCGTGCGTACTCAGACTCGCTCTATCTTCTCCGCAATGCCGTTATCGCTGTCCACACGACACATTCAGTACTACTGTAGAAAGTCGTCTGAATCTATATATGAGTTCATCAAGTTGCTGCTCTGGATGCTCTTGCAGTCAAGGACTGAATCTTTAGTCTTCAACTTCTATCAACGATTTTTATTATACCTCTCGTACAGAGAACACGCGTATAGTAATATACGTGGTGTGGATGAGCACCGCGCAACTATGTATACATGGCGATTGGCGATGGAGTAGAGTATTATTTGACCTTTAATTTGGTGTGGCAGGCACAGAATACTTGCAAACAATGTCAACGGGCTGAGACGATGTAAGCACTTTCCCTTTTCGCTTTTAACAACAGAAATAATAGACGACTTATATCATATTCTACTACTCTGAGTAGTAAGTTGTGACCATGTTGTTTCAATTGGAAGCGAAGTTGATGAAGGCTCGGTGCGGCTTTATATATGATTTTATCCCATGTCTTATCAGTGATGGCATTATGTACTAATAATGCTATAAACAATCCATCCCCGGCCTCTATGCCCAGAGATTCAACTTCCTTCATGATCTGGAAGGACGGGAACTGCCGGTTGCACAATTGCCATTGAATAATCATGCATATATGCCATACCACGTCGCGGAAAGAATTGTGAATTGTGTTTTGGTTTGGGGAAATGCATGGAGCGGGGAATTTCTCTGATTTCAACCATGTGCTGTTGAATTTTCCGGGAGCTCTATGGTTTCTAACGGTGTGTCGCATACTCGGATGGAGTCTATTAGGCCATTATTATAGAGATTTCAGTTCAGACCCAAAACCCCGAAAGACTGAATGTGTCTGATCTAGCTAAGTCGATTGAAGCATGTTTTACTTTCTCTATCAGATATGGACTGAAGGAACAAGGGGGACCTGCCAGCCTGAAGGTAGTAGGATCAGAATTCAGAATGATCTGAATAGGAGGAGTTCAGAGTCCTTACTCTT
Organism: Bothriochloa decipiens; assembly: GCA_023333625.1. NCBI lineage: Eukaryota > Viridiplantae > Streptophyta > Magnoliopsida > Poales > Poaceae > Bothriochloa > Bothriochloa decipiens. Next base: position 15,449,083 of record CM041629.1, on the reverse strand, counting down.
CAGAGGGCTTCAGAGTCCCTGCCGGTTGGTTACCTGAAAACTGAAAAGGTTGCCAACGGCCATGCCAGTTTAGTTAATAAACAAATTAAAGGCTACTGTTGTTAGGAACTCAATCTCAAGAATTACGATCATGAAACGTCACCGTATTTATTGTAGTAGCCGTACACACCGGTAACTAGCTAGCAGGATGTAGGATCTAAGTTATACTTCGCAACCATGGACATGGACACATGCAGAGGTCAAGACAATCTCCTCGAACGGCTTCTGGTGGTCACAATGTGCGACCAAAAACGGCTTCGTTGCGCAGCCAGCAGAGCTAGCTCAGCTCTTTCCTCCATCGGTCATTCGGCCGCCGCGCATATGTCGTCACTCACAAACTAACTAACGGATCAAAGGCTAGCTAGGTAGCCAAGGCTAAGGCCAAAGGCCAAATCTGACTTGATAATGTTTATTATGTCGTCAGTTAATTTCATAACACCCCCCTCCCCACGCGCCGCACCCGCACAAGCGGCACGGGGGAGAAACCCTAAGCGCCGCCGCCACCTTCCTCCCTCCAATGTTCTTCCCCTCGCCGCCGCCGGAGGAGGCAGCCGGGAAGCCCGCGCGGCCTCCGGGATGGTGGCGGCGAGGCCTTCTCCTCGGCAAAGTGGGCGCTCCGTGTGGGGGGAGCTCAGAGGCAGCCATGGCGGCGGGGACGACGCGCAAGTCGGCTCCGCAGCTATGGCGGTCGCGCGGCGATGGTGGACGTGGTGGGGCGCTGCCGGGAGGGGCGCGGCTGGGCTTGGTGCTGCTGGCCTGTTCGTGCTGCCCGGCGGCGTTTGCACCGTTGAGCGGCAGATGGCGACGATGGCGGCTCGTCCGGGTCGCCGAAGCGCGGATCCGTGGCCTCCTCGCCTGGATCCGGCGAGGTGGTGTGTGGATCCGGCCGCTCGGGGCTGGATGCGTGGACGGAGGCCTTCCCGGCGGCTCGACGACCACGACGGAGCTCGGGGCGGCCGGTGACGGTTCTTCGTCGAGCTACGGCGGCGCTGACGCCGGCCGGGCTGGTTCTGCGTGGATCCGGCGTGGGGCATCGGGCCGGTGCCCCTGAGCTGGTTCTGGGCGGGGACGGCCGTGGGTAGGCCGGCCGCCGCGGCTTCTCCCTCCGGCGCGGCTAGTGCCCGGCGGGCCGGCTGCTGCGGGCTGGCCGGCTGCCGGCTGTGCTGGCAGCTGCTGGCTGGCTGGCCGGCCGCTCTTGCTGGCTGCTGCTGGCAGGCTGGCTGTTGCTGGCTTGCTGCGGGTTGGCGGGCTAGCCAGGTTCGGCGACGGCACGCTGGTGTGGGGACTAGAGCGACTTTTTCGGCGATTCCGTGGTGGCATGACCGGTCGGGCGTCGGCACGTCGGTGGTACCTTGGCGGTGCCGTTGGCAGGGCCGGTCCCGATGGAGGGCGCTCTGCTAGTGCGGCTGCTGCTCAGGCGCAGGGGGCAGCGGTGGGGTTCCCTCCCTCTCTGCTCGCCCCCTCTTTTTCTTCTTCGTGGTGGCTGTCTTGAGGCGGGGGCTGGGTTCGTGTTGGTGTTGGGGGGCGGTCTTCGTCTATGCCGTCCCCCCTGTCACCGACTACCGTCGAGGGGTGGTCTTTATAAGGACGGAGGACTGGCGTCCACGATGGTTCGGGTCCGGGGCTCTGCTCCAGATCCAATATCTTCATGGTGGTGGCGGTGCCAGCGGCGAGGGAGCTCGGCCGGTAGCGGTGGCCGGCGGCGGTTACGGTTTCGGCGGGCGGTTGGTGGACGTGCACGATGGCGGAAGGCTGGTGTTCGGCAGGGGCTCTAACAGGGTGCTGGCGCAGCTTTGCGGCTGCTCGCGTGGCCGGCGCGTCTTCTCTGGTGAGGCTTCTTCTGGATGGCCGGCAACGACGTCTTGGTAGCTGGCGGGGACCCGATATCTTGTCCGACGTCGGTGCTGGGGTTGTTTTGGGCGAAAGCCTGGCGACGACGACACTTGCGGGTGCCGTTTCCCTGTTAAGGGTGTCGCGTCCCCAGCATATTCCTTGGGTGAGAACCCAGTCCTGCCATGGACGGACGACGGCGGCGCTTGGGCGTCGTAACCTTCTTGAAGGCGTCGTTGTGGAATTCGACTCGGTCAGGGTGTCTTTGCGCAGTGCTAGTTCGTCGTCTCCGTCAATGTGTTCGTGGTTGGCGCCAGTGGTGGAGTAGGTTTAGCTTGTTTTTTGTTGCTTAGTTTATAGGTTTTTGTTGCTTCCTTTTTAGTTGTTTGTTGTGTCAGTGGTGGAGCTCCTAGTGGTTTAAAGTGGAGGCTCGTATCGACGGCCTAATCCGACCGAGTTCTAGTAGTTAGAGGCTTGTGTCGATGTCCCAGTCCGACCAAGCGAGAAGTTGAGTAGAGTTGAGTTAGCGCCCTTTGTGGCCCAAATTGAGTTGACTTGGTACCTAGGTGTGCAGTTGAAGTATAGTACCCTCTAAATTTGTATATGTGGTTTTCGCTCAGTTTTCACTTCAAAAAACTGGACGGGACGTTTGCTTTCTTTTTTTTCTTTCTTCGTCTAATAGAAATCGCGATAAAACTTTTGCCGTTCTTTCTAAAAAAATGTTTATTATGTAGCTCCATAAGTCTAAGTTATTAACAATGCTGCAAGTCGCGCGGAGCAAGTACTTGTGTAGACTTATCTGAGTAGCCACCTCCACCTAGCTATAAATACGCAGGTTCCTCATCTTTTCTGCATTCAAACTAACACGCTTCCGAGAAAGCCAAGCACTCGATCGATTGATCAGGCTCACCACATCCAGCCTCCGGCCCTCCGGTCCTAGTCTTATTGCTGCTAGCAGCTGCAGTAGCTAGCTTCGACGATCGATCTCTGTTCGTTTTAACGAGTTCGTGCTCTCAACAATCCATGGCGTATGGCAAGAGGTCACGGCAGAAGGCCGAGGAGATGGTATGGCTGCCCGACGGCGCTGACGTCGCGCGCTTCCTGCTGCTCTTCTCGGGCCATCACCAGCACTACTACCACGGCGCCGGCGGCGTGGCGTCCACGGACGCGGCGCCCGAGCGGGTGTTCGAGTGCAAGACCTGCAACCGGCAGTTCCCGTCCTTCCAGGCGCTCGGCGGTCACCGGGCCAGCCACAAGAAGCCCCGCCTCGCGGACGGCGGCGTCGAGGCCGCCACGGCCGAGCCGCCCAAGCCCAAGGTGCACGGCTGCTCCATCTGCGGGCTCGAGTTCGCCATCGGCCAGGCGCTCGGTGGCCACATGCGCCGCCACCGGGCTGCCGATCAGCTAGCGGACGGCGGCAGCAGCCCCGGCGGCCTCGGCCTTGGCCTCAGCCTCGGGAGCGGGCTAGTCGCCACGAAATACGACAGCAGCAAGAAGGCCGCGCCGCCGGCCGAGCTGGTGCTGGACCTTAACGCCGTGCCGGAGCTGGAAGAGGATCAGGATCGCGCCAAGCTGGGGCTCTCCATCTAATTCCCCGTAGCAGTAGTTGACTTCTTACGTTAAGAAAGAACGTGGAATAGATTGATCTTCTCGGTTCAATTTTTGAAATATTATTAGTACATTATTACTACACACATTAAGCCGCCCCAGAGGTCAATCTCGAAACATTAGAAATTCCAGAGTACATGTTTTTTTTCTTAGAAACGTATTAGGATACTTCTGATGCTCTAGGCGGCGGCTCTATGTAGTATGGTTTGACTTTCTGCGGCGTTTTGTTTTTTTATTATGTATATTTCAAAGGGCTTGATAATAAATATACATATCTTTTTTCTCTCGTCATTTTCCACCAGGAAACTTCTCTGATTGTAGGTCCGTGTGTCTCTTTAATCTGTATTGCTCACACGCAGTTCACTTGTTTCGAGTCAGAGTCATGCCGAATGTGTTTTCTGTTTTTATAAAGATGGATCAATACAGGAGGATTTGAATGTCTAATGTTTTTTAAAGAGAGATTCAATAATCTAGAAGGATTTGGGAAGCTTTTTGTTATTAAGAAGAAAATATCAACCTAAATTCAAGTCAAATAGACACAAACTTGAGTAGCTGGATATACGATCACACATTTTACCCCTAATTAGTTGATCTAGGCTTCTTGTGGCTTGGATTCACTCTCAACCCTAAGGCCCCCGCGTCGCTCTCAGGGAGGGCGGCTCGGGCGGCGCCGCCCTACCCATCGAGCACACCCCCCTCTCGGCTTCCTTCCGGCCGTCGTCGCCGCCCTCGCTCAGCAGTGGCGGCGCCGCCCTGAAAAAAGGGGTACCGTCGGGCCCCCTCTCGCTCCCACCCCAGGCGCTTCCCCCTCCCCCCTCCACCTCCCCCATCGGCGGCCCTCCAGCGGGCGGGGTCCAGGACGGATGGTTTGCGGCGGCCGCCTGCCGGATGGAGTGCTGCTCGCTGGGGCGTGGGCTGGGGCCCACGTGCTCTTGCAGTGGGTCCGCGTGGTCTGCGCCAATGGCTCCTTCGGCTCTGGCATCTTCAAGTCACGGACTGTGCAGGGCTGAGGCCGGCATGGTGCGCCGTCTTCCATCGTGGTGATGTGGGCAGCGGCTTTGTGGTGCGTCATTGACGCCTTAGTGGTGTGGATGGTGTAGTCTCGCTCGCGTCTCCTGCATCTGCAGCGTCATGGTGGCGAGGCGGATGCCGGCCGGGCGGGCGCTCGTGCCCTTGTTGGTTCGTCGACAGTGGCAGGGGTGGTGTCGGGGTGGTCTGTGCCTGGGAAGCGTGGCGCTAGGCGAAAGCCTTGTTGTCTGGCCGACGATGGCGACGTCCTCCAAGCGTCGTTCCCCTTCTTGGAGGCATCTGTCGTTGCACCTCCCTCTCCGGCCGGCATGCAACTTCTAGGTGAAAACCTGGACCGTTTTGGGCAAGCAGCGGCGGCGCTATCTGCATCGCGGTCCTTCTTGAAGGCGTTGCCGATGAATTTCCGTGCCAGGACGGTGCAGGGCTGCCTTCCTGCTCGGCGCTGCGCATGGTCATCGTTGTTGCAGCTGTGCCTGATTGTGCTTCATGTTTTCTCTCACCTTGGTTAGTCTAGTTGGTATTCGTTGTAGTCGTAGTTGTGGTCGTTCCGACAGATGATTTGCCGCCGAGGGTTTCCGACGGATGCTTTGCCGCCGAGGGGTGCACCTTCAGGTAAATCCTCCTCGCCCGTGGTCCGGAGGTCTACGACCTTAGTGACTCAAAGGAGCTTTTGGATTCTGAGGTCGCGTTATCGGCGTACGCGTTGCCACCGAGGTCATGGTTGTTTCTGGCGAATGCTTTGCCGCCGAGGAGGTTCCGGTGGAAGCTTTGCCACCGATGTCTTTGTCTTTCCGGTGGATGCTTTGCCACCGAGGTCGTCTTCTTTTTGGCAGATGCTTTGCTGCCGAGGTTGCTTAGACGGATGCTTTGCCGTCAGGGTTCTAGCGGATGCTTTGCCGCTGTTTCATCTACGACTCCTATCACTTCTGGCTACCTAGATGTTGAGATAGATTTTGTATTAGGCTTAGTTGCTAGGGTTGTTGGTGGAGGGTCCTCCCACCCCCATGTTCTTGCTTTTCGTTTCTGTGTTGAGGTCTTCATTGGTAATCCTTGGATTACTCATGAACCATCTTGTACCAACTATGTGTAGGTCTATTGACAACTCTCTTTTTTTTTAATGAATACAGGCTATATGCCTGCTTAAAAAAGGCTTCTTGTGGCTTATCTACGATATAGGTGTTTTTTTGTGACTGTCATATTCTTATAATCTCACTCATTGTATATTATAATTCGTATTTGATTAAATAGGCTCTAGGTTTTATCTAGATTTGAGTGAAAATATGGAAGGATATACGATGTCACATTTTACCCCTAACTAGTTGATCTAGGCTTCTTGTGGCTTATCTATGACGTCAGTGTTTTCCTGTCACTATCATATTCTCATAATCTCATTCATTGTATATCATAATAATTCGTATGTAATTAATCATTAAATAGGCTCTAGGTTTTATCTAGATTTGAGTAAAAATATGGAAGGACACATGAGACCGGAGAAATGATGAGAAATTCAGCAAAAAAAAAGTCAATTTTTTAGCCACTGTGCTACAACTACAACGTTGTTTGTTCGATCTATCTACTCTATTTACTAATTCTGGTAAACTTCGTATATTACATACAAATTAGAAATAGACATATTTTTATAAAACACACTTTATTTTAAAATCCTACAGCTTCTAGTGGTTTCTTTAGCAAAAATACAGCTTCTATAGTTTTTCTTTTTTTTTCTTGAGGGGAAAATTTAGCTTCTGGGTTTTTTTTTTTTGAGGGGAAATTTAGCTTCTGGTGGTGGAGTCACTTTGTCAGTTCCGATCATTCTTTACTTTGAAAAATGGGCCACTAGCCCACTACTATGCTTACCAAAAGTCTAAGGCCGAAGCATCTCAAGTCCAGCCCACGCAAGAGGCCCATGTTCAAATACTTCACTCCACAGGAAAAAATATCTCATCGCTTCTGCCATCGTCGCCGTCCACCCCCGAGGTCGCCTGGTCATTCTCTCCACTCCAATCCCCAACCTGCCGTCCCGCTGCCGCAACCAGCCAACGCAACCCCCAAACCCAAAACCCTACCACAGCGCCCATGGCCTCGCCGCCGCCGTCTTCCGCGCCGCGCCCCACCTCTGCAGCAACCGCAGCGGCGGCGGGCAACGGTCACGCCGCCTCCGCTTCGCCGGTGGACGCGCTCTTCCTCCAGAACCTCATGAGCCGCGTCCAGCTCCGCCCGCCCTTCCTCGATACCAACTCATTCCTCACCCAGGACCTCGACGACTTCCTCCTCAACGAGTTCGCCGCGCTATCCGCCGCCGCAGGGGCGTCGGATGATGACGAGGACGAGGAGGATGAGGACGGTGGGCTCTTTGGCGGGGAGGGCTCCGGGGAGGTGAAGCGGCGGCGGATGGCGAGGGAGGAGGCGAAGCTGGAGAAGGAGATCGTGCGGATGGTGCTGGCCGGGGAGGCCGAGGACAAGCTCAAGCCCAATTCGGGCCAGTCCGTGGCCGTCGGCGACCACCACCTCTGCGTCGGTTTCCACGACGACGCCAGCGGCGAGTATCGCATCTGGGAGTGGCACGGCCACGTCATGCTGTTCGACGACGAGGACGGGTACTCCGCAGAGTACATCTATGGCAACCACTTCGAGCCGCTCGCTGCTGCCACGGCCAGGGCGAAGAAGAAGGAGAAGGAGATGAGAGAAAAAGACTTAAGCATGGGGCTTCGGGATTTGGTCTTGGACACTGACGACGGTGGCAATGGCAATCTCTCCAAAGAGAACCGCAGCAATGGAGGGCCCAGGGTAGTGCGCAGGAATGTCGTCAATGGCCCTCCCACGCCTGCTAGGTAATGGCTTTCTGGAGCTTGCAGTGAGCTTGGTGGAAGAAGCAGTGCGTCAATCTGTGTGACAAAAGCAAATAAAGATTTTGTTGTCCTTTTCTCGCTGATGGCTGTTTAAGCTGTCTCTTGTATTCTGATGAGAAATCAATCACATCCATATTTTGCTTCTGTTATCACACATACACTTTTAACTCTTGGGTTCTTAAATGGAATCTTTATTCAATACTCTACATGTTATCATGTTTTTGCTTCAGTGCTCTGAACCCACTTGTTTACATATTGCAATGTCCTATGGGTGACTGAATGCTCCTCTTGTTTACATATTGGAATGTCCTATGGGTGACTGATATGCTTAAGGTGTATTGGTGACTGATATGCTTAAGGTGTATTGTGATAACAGAAGCATGGTTACTGATATGCTTAAGGTGATTTTGCTTGGAAGTATATCTGATTTCTGAGAAGCATTGTTTTCCGCCAACCTTTTGAATGGTTCAGTATCACCTCCAATTGTATATGTGGTTTGTTATATGTTTAAACTTTAAAATGATTTTGCTTGAAGGTATATCTTATTTGTGAGAAGAAATGTCACAAAGGTAAATAAAACATCACAATTGATAAAACATTGTTTTCGCCTACCTACACATTCCATTGAAATGTGCAATATATCCCAACAACTATTGCTGGTACTATTCATCCTTTGAATTATCCAACTGCATGTAACTGCCATGTGGTTTCCGTAGAAATCACTATAGGATAAAGAGTGTCATTGGATAAATCTATGCTCTATATACCCGAAACCATTGATTGTCTGTAACTTTGTATTCAATAACAGATGTTTTGTTTTTTTGAAGACTATGTTTAGTCTAATTGAGTTGTCGTTGTTGATAGATCATTAAGCCCCTAGGACATTCAGGCTCACGAGTCATGACTCAGGAGCCAAGGCCACAACACTCTTGTGTTGTTACTCTGAATGATTGTACAGGCCTTCCAGGGTTCCAGACTTGTGTATTCAATTAATCATTTTGCTGTTGCAGCCCTATTCTTGTAGCTCCATAGATTTTCTATTACACTTTTGAAAATTTGTTGGCAGAAGGACCACATGATACTGATGTATTTAATTCATTGAATCAACTTTAGAGCTGTTTTTCACCAGGGGTGTTAAAGGGCTATTTGTAAACACATAGTATATATGTTCTCAGAGGTCTTTATACATTTACCAATGGACTGAAGGTGTTCTTACTATTTACTGCTTACGTTCAAAATCTTTTGGAGTAGCATTTTTACTCTTCTTGGTATTAGTATCTAACATGATATGCTGTAGATGTTACTCCCCAAATCTTTGTTATTTTGCTTACTAACATGTTAAAAAAATTGTTTTTCACATGCTATAACTCCTGCAAATGACTGCACCAGACTATGAATTTCCAACCACCTCTTTATTGCAAAACATAAATCCATGCTGATTATTAAGGTTTTCATGCATTTTTGGTAGTTATGAACTTATGATTATTGTCATAGCTTGTTTAGACTACCCTTGACTAAGACATTTGAACTGGTCAATCATTTGAACATTCAATTTTGTTCACATACTAAAAGCCACAGACAGGGTCCCCCTTGCGTGAAGTCAAAGGTTTTCTTCGCTATTGCAATATTATCACATTAAACCAAGATAGCTACCATATTATTATTTGACTTGTGGTTTATAGCCTGTCTATTTCATTTTGGCCTAGATCTGTTGATTTATGGTTTGATTTTGAAAGATGTTTGGCTAGTTTCCTTTAAGTAGATGCAACCTGTACAATTTGAAATTTTGAATAGAAGCATGCAAACGACTATCTTCCATAGTGACATTGGTATAATATAATATAATGTGTTTCAGTTGTGTAATTCAACTTTCAATGTGAGGTTAATTGAAGAAGTTTGCACGGTTAGCATTGGCATTGAGTATGGTTGCCTTCTAGTCTGCATCTGTCATATCTACCTGCTAGTGTTTGATTTTTCCTGGCACCTAGTGAACAGGTGAATTATGATATGTACAGATTACGAATGCTGTGTTTTGACTGTTATTATAGATGATGTTAGTCTGCTTCCATAAGCTGAGAAAAAAAAAATGAAATACCTGTTGCATCAAAGCATGGCCAAGTGTGCTCCTGTTGAATTGAGTATGAGGGTTTACCTGCCACATAGATGATTCTTGATTCTAGTAGTGGACTAATAGCATCCATATGTAAGCTTTCTGGGCAAGAGATCCATGATTCGGAATTTCGGATCATGTCATGGACTTGATTTGCCCTTTTCTGCTCACACCTTACCTGCATAAACTAGAGTTTAAGCCTGGAAGGGTTGATACAATAGTATTGGTGGTCAATGTGGGTCACGCATCCTGTGTCATGTAGCTCCTATCTGGTCACTGGTTCGAAGAAAACTATTGAGGTTGGAACAGCACTCCTCTGTCCTCTGGTGCTGGTCGGGGAGGCCGAGGATGAGCTCAAGCCCAATTCGGGCCAGTCCGTGGCTGTCAGCGACCACCTCCTCTGCGTCGGCTTCCACGACGACGCCAGCGGGGAGTATCGCATCTGGGAGTGGCACAGCCACGTCATGCTGTTCGATGACAAGGACGGGTACTCTACAGAGTACATCTATGGCAATCACTTCGAGCTGCTTGCTGCTGCCACGGCCAGGGCGAAGGAGGAGATGAGAGAAAAGGACTTAAGCATGGGGCTTCGGGATTTCGTCTTGGACACTGACGATGGTGGCAATGGCAATCCCTCCAAAGAGAACTGCAGCAATGGAGGGCCCAGGGTAGTGTGCAGGAATGTCGTCAATGCCCCTACCACGCCTGCGGTAATTGCTTTCTGGAGCTTGCAGTGAGCTTGGTGGAAGAAGCAGTGCATCAATCCGTGTGACAAGAGCAAATACAGATTCTGTTATCCTTTTCTCGATGATGGCTGTTTAAGCTGTCTCCTGTATTCTGATGAGAAATCGGTCACACCTATACTTTGCTTCTGCTATCACACATACACTTTAATTCTTGGGTTCTTAAATGGAATTCTTGGGTTCTTAAATGGATTGGGTGGAACTTTGTTTAATTTCCACCACAATCCACTCCCACACACGTGTATTGAGGTGGATAAGAGTGCATCCAAACAACCCCTAATTGAATAAATGTATGCTCTTGAGGACCTGAAACTATTGATTGGCTTCATTCAGTTGCTAGTTCTTTTGTTCTTTTTTAAAGATTAGAATTAGTTTCTGTGAGTTGTCACTGTGGATGGATCATTAAGCCTTTAGAACTTTCAGGCTCATGACTCAGGTGGAATATTTACTCAATACACTACATATATGTTGTTTGTTCAGTTAAATGTGGCTCTTACCGCTCATGTGAACATATTTTTACCTCTATAGATACAAATTTGAGAGGTCAGGCATTGGTACGCTATGTACTTGCTGATTTTTTCCAGTGCTCTGCATCCTTGTCTACACATTGCAACTTGCTGTCATGGTGGCTTTATGTGTTTTGAACGGTTCAGTATCACCATCAACTGAATCTGTGGTTTATTATATGTTTAAAATGATTTTTCTTGGAGTTATATCTGATTTTTTAGAAGAAATGTTATAAAGGTAAACAAAGCATCACAATTGATAAAACATTGTTTTCGCCTACCTTGAACACATTCCGTTGTAGTGTGCAATATATCTCAACAGCTTTGATGCTACTATTCAGCCTTCAAATTATCCAGCTGTATGTAACTGCACTAGTGGTTTCTGTAGAAAGCGCTACAGGACAAAAGAATGTAATTGGATAAATTTATGTTGTGTGTATAGCTGAAACCTAGGGTCCTTGTAGTGATCCCTGTTGTTAGCTTGCTATTTTTTCTTATAGTGTTTTGTTAGCATGCTGGTTTTCCTTTAGTGCCCCATTCTCATTAAAAAAAGTTTTTATCATTTGCAATAAATCCATTGAATGTAAAGTTGTTAGACAAGATATGTATCCCCTTTCTTCTAAATTATAGGTACTGTTAAAATAATAATTTTCTAACTAATGTTCAACTATGAAGCTAACTAACAAGTTTCAGTTCGTCTTTGTTGTTGTTTGACCAAAAGGATGGACACATTCATGAGCCAATGATACCATTGCTCTTAGCAAGTTTCGACATTGTTTCAGATGTGCCTTTCACAATGTATGACGTATTGTGTTTCTATGGTTTTGCCATATTTCCAGTTCTTATCGTATACAAATATTTGTAATTCTCTTGTGTACATGCTTCTTTCAGATTGATCTGGAATCAGGTGGAACAGCTTGACATTGTTCAGCAATTGCATTCCCAGAAAATATAGTGCTTTGGACCTTATAATCTTTGTGTATATAGACCTGAAGAAAACACAATAGTAAGTAGAATGCCACAACAGATCAGTCTAATGAAGACCTGATGATTTACCCGGCCACTGTTCTAGGTTATGGTAGCTTGCCAGGCACCATGTTGCTTAACCGAATTTCAATAGCCTTTTCCTCAATCTGATCAGCTGCTATTGCTGATTGCTCATTCAAAATTTCATGCCAAGTAAGGCTTCGCCTCTTAGGGTGCGTTTGGTTTGTGACCAAGCCAAGCCACAACATGCTGCACTTCATGCGCCGTAGATGAGGCAGGTGTTTGGTTCCCTCCCGCAACTGCGGCATGCCATAGACGTGCTACAGTTCAATTTTGTTGCCACGATTTGCAGCATGTGAATTTGGCGCCGCAGTTCTGGCATGGCCACAGTTGAGGTGCGGTTTCCCACGGCCACAGTTCTTAGTGCTTGCTGAGATACCAATCAACTACATAAGTTCACATTTCATCTCTTTTTGTTCTTTAAGACAAACTCAGATTTTAGAGTGCGTTTGGATGGAGTCCAGAACTTGCCACACCGTGCCACAGCTTTCTTGCCGAAGATTCGTCGCGTGTTTGGTTCGTTGCCGAACTTACGGCATGCCAGAGCCTCAGCATGACGGTTTAGTTCATTTTTTCATGCCAAAAGCTGCCGAACCTGCGGCGGACGATTCGCTCGCCGCAACTGTGGCACAACCACAACTCTGGCGTGGCAAGCGACGGTAAGCATCCAAACGCACCCTTATTATTACAACTGAGCCCACGTCAGCAGCAGTGCACACAGTGCACCCGTGGGGCTCACTAACCATATACTACTGCTTAAGCCATAAGAAAAAAAAAAGGCTCCACAACAAATCATTAGCCTGTTGTTAGCACAAAATAAAAATAATATACATCCGTATAGAATTTGTTCCTTACTAACTACTAATTGCACCATGGAGAAAGCCCCCTGCCTTCTATTTCAGTGGTTATAATATTAATTTGTACATTCTTTTTATTTAATTTTAATTTGATGATTAGTAGTATGGCGGAACAGATACTTTTTGATGTAGTAATGGAGCATCACACCAGAAGTTACAACCACTAAAGCACGGTGCATAATAAATAATTCACAGTGCAGAAACTGGAATCATGTACATCCGCTGCAGCAGTTTCCCCAACTCTCGTCCACCGAAGATCATCAGAGTGGAAAGGGGTGGGAAATTGGTCCATATTTTTAGCCTAACGTCTGCTGCTAAAATTTTTGAGGGAATCGTCTGCTGCTAAAATAATGGAGACCAGAAATAAAAGTTAAAATCAAGTTTGCACTGCTACAAGTTAAACAAAGTTAAAATCAAGTTACAATGCTCATAGTTACAATGCTCCTTGTTAAACAAAGTTAAAATCAAGTTTGCACTGCTACAAGTCCACTCAACTGCCAAGTTTTTAGTCTATATTGGCTCACTCATTACAGGCACAGGAAAGCTATCAGGCATCATCGTAGGTCCCAATCAGCATAGTCGACCAAGTCACCTTCACTGAGATTAATCCAAAATCAGTCTTTATTTCTTGAGCATCATGCCCATGGGTTTTAGCCTCGAAGGAACAAAAGTGCTGCTCTAAATTGGATGACAATGCACCTACATTGAATGTCAAATCTATCGAGTAATACATCATTACAGCAACCACCGATCTCTTTAACGCATGTGACTCCATGATAGCACCATTAAAGATTTGGATTTCCTTATCCAAGTCACTGGTTAAACAACCAACAGACAAATTAAAACTTTTCTGTACTTCCGATATTCGGACCTCTACAGTAGCCTCAACTGCATCATTAAGACGTGCTGCAGTTAACTTAATTGTACCACAATCACCAGGGATGCGACATATGAATGGGCGATCCCACATGTCTGGAGGGCCTACAAGTGATGCACCATCGATCAGCTGTAGGTCATCTTTTTCTTGTTCACCTGTCTTGATCCTCATGTCATATTCGATTAGAGCTTGGTCAAAAAAATCTATCGCTCGCTTACGACCACTCATGTTGATGACAGAACCCTGCAAAACTATTATGTTTAGTAGCTCTTTGTATAAAGTAAGAAACATATACAGCTAGAGTAGATGCTTCTATTACGATGTTCCACTTGAAAAAAATATTTACTGAAAGGAATATCTTACAACTGATAATCAAGATCTCCGTCATTTATATCCGACAAAATTGTCACAAAGTGCGCAATGGTGATAGAGGGGCAATTGGCCCTGTTATTCATTTGATTTTGTTTCAGATCCCAGATAGTCACATAGTGTGATGTGTGAACTAAAAATACTTCTGTACGGATGGATCAATGCTATGGATTTCATATGCCTATAAACTGTTGGCTAGGAAACCACAAATTGAGTCTCAGATTTGGGTACATTAGTCCTTGGATTGAAAACAAAGGCTGCTTGTTACAAACTGGTCTAGGCCACTGCTTACATAGAGCAGATGGCTCCTCTCCCCCCTCACCTGCCCCAGCACTTTCTAACCACTAAAGTGGGTGCTGAGCGGTTGAGCGGTCAAGGGCCTCCGAGGGCCTTGGTCGGAGACCGTCAACATGCCTCGCTACTTGAGGAGGGCGCACGCCGCAGCCACCACCGTCTGATTGCGGTGCTCGACCACGCAATTTTGCTGCGGTGAGTAAGGCATGGTGTTGTGGCGTTGGATTCCCTCGTCAGCGTAGTATGTCGCGGATTCGGCCATCGTGAACTCGCCACCGTTGTCTTGCCGTGTGTAAATCTGCATGTCATATTTTGCTCTCTCCATATTATAATTACCTATTCTTAGTCATAGCAATTGTGATTTTTTAATACACTTTGGCTATGCCTTCTTATGAATTGCACCCCCTTTATTCTCCTTCATCCTTCGTCGTTGCCTGAGCTTGCGGTCACATTCCCGCATTCCTTCTCCGCAGCTGCTTGGTGGCGCTTGATGGCGTCTATTGTTGTCTTGGTGTCAGAGCAGCACTGCCCACATATAGCGGGATGCGTCGTCGACTAGCAGGAGAAAGTAGCGGGTTCTCCAGGCGTGGCAGTCACACGATCACAAAGATCACTGTGCACAAGCTCGAGCTTCTCGGTGGCACGGTAGTTTGCTTGACACAGGAAGGAGCGGCGCCTCTGCTTGGTCGCCACGCTAGTGTCACAGAGCTGCTTGATGTGGTCGACGTGCGGCATGCCATGGACCATACGCCTCATCATCCCGGCGTGTGACAAGACAGGGTTGCGCCACCTGCACATGAAGCACATAAAGGCGGTTGCTTCCCCAGTTCACCTTAGCGAGAAGACGACGGCTTCTACCTAGATGTGCATCACACCGTCCTTGATCTACACCCGTGAACCATTCTCATCCGATTGCCCGATGTTGGCGATGGAGTTCCTCAAGGCAGGGATGAAGTAGACGCCGGTAAGAAGCCGATGCTCCCTTGTCTTAGCCATGAAGATGACAAAGCTAACACCCTTGATCTCATCGGTGGAGGCATCACTGAACTTGACACGCAGAAGTCCCAAGTCGAAGAATTCACGCTGCTCGGTCATGTGGTGTGTAGCACCAGCGAGGTACCGACCATCGATCTTGTCGTTGTTGGTACTGTTGCCAAAGAAGTTGTGGGTGCGCGGCTCGTCAAGGTGGAGCATGGCGAAGCCGGCCGACAAGGGAAAGTTTGAATTTTCTCCCCTCCCATGTTTCTTGTCGCAGCTCAACGCAACCATGCAGCAGGAACAGGGCAGGTTCCTCTGCTTGCACGACGTGGGCTTTCACATCAGGAAGTGGCAGTCCTTAGTCCAATGGCCGACCCTGATGCAGTTGAGACAGGTATCATCCAGGAGGTCGCCTTGCGCTCACCAACGGCGCCACCATCAGCACCGCCTTGCGCCGAGGTCCCTTGTCCTCATTGTCGCCTCATGGACGCCGATGACACTCCTTGGACAAACTAGAACCGAAGTCCTCATCCTTCTCCATTGTGTGCGACTACTTCACCATGTACAGTAGCTTTCCACCAATGGTAATTGGCTCGGTGTGAGGCATCTCCTCACGATCTTGCACCACCTTTAACCTCTCGATCACCTCAACGAAGAGCGCCTCAAAATGGAGCAACGTCTCTATAGTGAACACAATCTGGAAGTACTTGCGTGGCTTACAACGTTGGAGCTTCTCCACCATGAGGTCCATGTCGCCATTATGTGCCATCTGTTGCACCGGATTGGAGAGACAGAGAGCAAAGTCCTCAGCTTGCTCATCAAGTTAAAAAGAGAGGGCTACCGACGTGTGCTGCGGCGAAGGACTCCCACGCCAGGTTCGCCGAGGCCTGGTTGGCGAGGCATGCCTGTAGCTCAAGAGGCACGGCGACACAGAGAGCCTCTAACGCCCGCCAATCGTCGTGGAACTCAACATACCTTCATCAGGAGACTCTACTCGTGGTAGTTCAACTTGGTGAGCATCGGCCATGGCGCCCCCACTCCGAAGACGTTGTAGACAATCTACACCACCAGTGAGCGGCCGCAACGCTGCTCTGGTGACGGCGTGGCTAGGGCTAGGGTTGCACGGCAGCGGCACCCGCCGCGGCATCAGCCGCAGCAGCCGCACACTTAGCTGCCTCGTCTGCCTGCACTACCACCCACTTTGCCGCAACAAGGTGCACGGCACGGTCGTCGACTAGGGCTCCTGCACCACACCTTCGTCGGGGTTGATCGCCACACCCACGTCGTTGGCTGCAACGGCGGCGCGACAGGCTCCTCGTTGTCGATGGACATGGCTCTGCTCACTTAAGAATACTACACTAAACCAAAAATTTAATCTCACATATGGGTAAAGCCCAGAGGGCAACTTGGCCCTTGGCCGCTTGGATTGAAAGTAAAGGCAATAGCTTATTACAAGCTAATCTAGGCCATTGTATATAGAGTAGCTGGCTCCTCTGCCCCTCACCTGCTCTAGCACTTCCTAACTACTAAATTGGGTTCTTTAATACAAGGCTCATAGAGGCCTAAAATGTAAATAGTAGGAATAGTAAGATACATAGCACTAGGGTTAATCATCATAAAAAAAAGAAAATTGATGTGTAGTATACTACTCCCTCCGTCCCTGAAATATAAGGCCTGCACATATTTCAAAATTCAAACTAAATTATCTTTGATTAATACTTAACCTAATTATATTCACGCGCCGGACGCGCCAGGACAGCGTCCGGCGCTCCTGTGCGCCGCGTTCGGCCAACAGAAAACCACGTTTTCAACATGCCGCGACGCGTTAACTCATCCAACATGCTACCCAACAAGTATACCAACTTGAAGCCGAGAGTAAGCATGTTTTCATCAACATTTTACATCCGGCGCAATAGAAAATATGCATCTCATTTTCTCAAAAACGCCGAATTCCCCCGAGCTGTTACCAAACCCAACTCAACCCTGCAAACACCATCACCTTTGCAAATGTGCTAAACTCCATCATGTGACATCTCCATGTGCAAGTGAGTTAGCATTTTTCAAAGCATTTTCAAAGGATTTTCAACGCGCACTAGATCCTAAATGCAATCACAGGAAATGATGGACCTAGTGGCACTCATGAACCGAATTACCGAAGATCTCCCCTCTTCATAGTTCGGCTATCGATCCTAAACCACTCACACCCTCTATGGTGTCTTGAGTGCGAAACAAAATGGCCCTATAGGTTATACCTTTGCCTTGAGCCCATTTTGTCGATTCTCCAACCGCCAAGCCTTTACATGACATGTGACACTCCATGTCATCATGTAACAGTCTTGGTCCATCGATTTCGATATTACTTGCTCTTCTCCGTTGGTCGGTCCATCGGCGCCAAGTCTTGCCCAAGCTTCACCGTCACACGGTCCTTCGCTTCGAAGCCTCAACTTGCCCTTCACACTTCCAACCGGTCCATCGAGCCAAGCCCATCTTGATCTTCACCATGCTTAGATTACATAACTTCATGTCATGACTCATCATCGAGCTCCACTTGGCATGGACTACCTTTCTCTAAATCATCCACTTAGAAACAAGGCTAGTCCTTAGGTTTCATCAATTATCCAAAACCAAACTGAGGACTTTCAGAGCTTCATAAAGTATAGTCAAATCATAAGTTTGTATGGAAACTGATGCAGTAAATAAATGCTTGAAAGTAAATATGCTATTTGAGGATTACATGGCCTATCGGTAATTTTTCATTTTCATCTACTAAGCAGAGACAATCTATGTTCCTTTTTTCTAGGAATTGTGCACCCTTGTTCTAGAAACAACACAAAAAACAATGCCTTGAAAGGCTTATCACTTATCAGTTGCTTGCAGTGAAAGCATTCAGCATAGGGTTAATGAGGATTAAGGGGCTATCAACACACATTGTATGTCATCTTTTGTCCCAACGCATAAAATGTCTGCAATCTATATAATATATAACTGGAACCCACTAAACATCATAAATGCTATTTCTCTCTTCTCTCAAGCAGGCGCGTCACCTTGATTATTCTGTCCATCAAATACAACTTTGTGCATGTCTTCTGTCCATTAGATTCATGTCTCTTTGATTTCTTTCTTCTCCATTCATTAATTAACCAAAGAGAAACTCAAACGCCCATGGTTTTCATCCAAGAGATCACTCACATGGCTTTCAATGTAATCTCTACAAATGCACAAATGCACGATTTATACGAGCAACTAAACAACCACTACCTATCTCCATATTTGCACCATTTATGTGAAAAAATGAACACGCACTATCCTCTCAACTCCTAATCTTTTCTTCCTCAATCAGTTTGTCTCATATATGTTCCTCCCGGATACAATTTCCGTGTGTTATGATGCATGCCATTTCATCCATATGGCTTATGATATGGACAAACGAACTGGATGCACACTTATGATGCATGCCATTTCATCCTCAATACACATGATCCCCAAGTATCAGCACCAGAGGCACTTGCACTATTGACGCCGATGGTCATGTCGACAGCCAGTACGCACCACCTTGCTGGCCATCTGTCCCCCATGGCACCACCCTAGATAGATCTAACCACGTCAAATCACTTCCATCCAGTTCATGCAATACAAATTTGGCTGATTCTCGGTGTTTTACAATCTTAATTTCCTTGCTTTCTTGCCCTACTGATACAAATATACATCTCAATCTATGTATGATTTACTCGACCGATATCGTTTCTTTCTATTTGTTGGCGGATGGTGTCTGAGATAATCTGCTGCTCTCCCTCTTTGTTTTGCTGCAGCAAGGGTTAGAATTTTAGTCAGCTCTTTTTGTCCTTTTATTGCACTGTAGAGGTATGGCAATAGGCCATCCTTGTAGTGGCATACCTCAGCCATATTAGTAGGGTTGAGATCAGTCATGTAGTTTTAGTAGTGTACTTACCATGTACTAGAGTACTATATAGAGGAACAAGACTTTGTATATAAAGTAGGCAATGCAATAGAGCAAAGAGTTTGAGTCTGTGTGTGTGTGCTCTGTTCTCCCCCCTTCTGCCTCTAGCTGTGGGTGCGTGTGAGGGTGTTGAAGAATTGATCACTCACCTGTGCAGGGGATCGAGGGCCAGCATGGTCACATACTCACGTGTAGCTCTGAACATACGTGTTGCAATGTAGTTTGCTCCATTTTTAACGATTTCCTTTATATCTACCTCCATTCTATTTATGTACAAATTCATGTGGGTTTTGTTATTTTATTTCATTAGTAAATGACCTATTCCATAAGATGAAAGGGTTATTGAATGTTGACGCATGTGTGCCAGCTACCATTATGATTACATATCTAGCCAATCTGCCACTATGCGCTGAGCAAAACTTATCTATTTTTATGTGAATAACAGTTCTATATAGGATTAATTTCCCCCCCTGTGTTCACATTAGCCCTACCATGACTCGCTTCCTTTATTCAAAAACCATCTAAGTGCTTCATTGTAATATTACATGTTCTTCATACTCTTTACCTAAAAAAGCTTTTGCAAATTTTGGCCCTAGTTTATCGATGCATATTTTGGCCATACTTTATCAAAAATCTACCTTAAATCCCGCAGCAACCCGCAAGGATTCACCTAGTTTATCTATACATCTATACATTACCCTTATTTGTGTACAACAAAAAAATGCTCCCTCCTTCAGCCAAGTCACCTCTTATTCCCAACCACACGATTAAGATCACCCTCCATCCGTCCGCTACCACTACACAGGCCGCCCAAACATCCTACAGCCTCTCGAACCATCGACGCCAGTAAATAAAATATATAAAAAAGGAAACAGCTACCTCCATCCGCACATCCTCCGCTCTCTCCCCACAGCCGCTTCCGCCGTCAGTGCCGCAAACAATAGAACCTCCCCTCTAAATTCTATTTTTCCCGTGTCACAGTTAAAAATTCCTATGTGCATTCATCCCTCTAAACTACAACCAAACCATTACTCAGAGCAACATGCCAGCATCACAGCACCTCTTCTGCATTCCACTTTCATACCCAACATGAGGCCAGAAGCAATTGATGTTCCACACTTCCACTCACAACAGCAAGCAGGGGGGTTAGACATGCATTGAAGAGGGTTAAGGTGGTAGGTTCAAAGAAAACAACTACCATGAAGAATTGATATCAATCAGTAAGGTAATGTCTCGTTTCATGCAGGAAATACTTTTGTGCAGAAGAAAAAATACATTTAAAATTTTGCTAGCTAACTTGTGCATATTTTGGGAAGTGGCATGCATCTTGGAAAGTGGAATCCAATCCTCGTGCTAAAAAGGAGCAGTGGAAGGTTTGGTTGGCCCTTTCATACCTAGTAATCCTTTAGGTTATGTATAGCATGTTGACTTCCTGAGGACTTTGCGCCATTGCTAATGTGTGCTGCCTACAGACTTGTACTGTTGGTGGTCTGCAGCTACACATAATGTGACTTTAAACCTAGATGGTACTAAAGCGGTGTGACTGCCCATACTTGGGTAGCAAATGTCCTGTGTCGTCCAAATACAAATTTTGACATGGAGGCAAATTTCAAGGTGAAAACATCACTTTATTCAGCCTCACATGGGTCTTTGGGCATTGATGTAATTACATAGGATGCGATAAGGTCCTAGTCCATGTCATCAAACTCTACATACCCTCAGCCCCTCCCATCAGGTAACAGAGGCTGCAGAAGTAAAGAACAAGGTTTGGAATGCAAATGCTAATGTCGTCCAAGTTTAAAGACCTCCAGTGCAATTTTCTCATAACTGAAAGAGTGCAAGCCAAGGAATGTTGCACACAGCTTGTAGTGGTGCAGGGTTCCTTGTATGGAAGGATTCTAGGATCAGGACATGGAACGCCATGTGTAAGGACACAAAATCTATTGGGCTTTATCTGTGCATGTGTGTGTGTAAAGGCCCATGAGCCTATGTAACATGCATATATATGTAACACTAAGCAAAGACAAGAGTATGAGTTCCAGAAATTTCCCCCAAATATCAACATGGTGTTGGAGCAATGGTGGTGAAAAAGGAGGTGATCCCTGCTCAGTCGGAGGTTGACCTCTGAAGCGAGGGGGGGGGCATGGGAGAAGATGGAGGTGGCCAGTGAGAAGGCACAGGAGTTGAAGGAGGCTACCAAAGGGAAGGATGCGGCGTGAAGGTAACAGGCGACATCGGTTCTGTGATGGCAGTGAGGGCCAAGGGCCTTCAGGTGGCGCAGAAGGCGGAGGTTGCTGAAGGTGAGGCGAGCTGCTGCTGCCAGCACAGGTCTGTGCGGCTCGAGACTTCCGGGCGGAGAGGAGAGTCACAGAGCAGGTTCGTGTACACATGAGCAGGCAGCTGTGTACTCTGTATTCTTGCTGTTTAAGATAAGATTGGGAGTAGAAAGAAGGTCGATTGAACCTGGGGATTGAAGGAAGGTGGTATCAATTTTGCCTGCGGTGGAGAGACGCATGCTCCTCCAGCACAGTGGAGGTAATCACTCAATCAGTTGCTAGCTTGCTAGGGGCAAGTACGGGTGAGTGGTGAACTGATTGGTAGAAGCAAGATGTGTGCGTGTGTGCAAGGAGAAGCTAAGTAAAAGGAGGAATTGCTGCTTGCTGCTGGTGTCTTGAGTGTGTTAGGGCTGGGTACGGTAGGGAACCATAGGCTTGAGCCGACGAGGTGATTGTCAAGGTGGAGCAGCATGCTGCTGCTTAGAAGGAGCCGATACATGCATGACCCAAGAAGTGGACATTTGGATGTTGTATACCGGATCTTGAGATACTTAAAGAGTAGCGTAGGAAAGGGCTTGATATTTAGAGTAATGGCCACTTGAAAGTGGAAGGCTATTGTGATGCTGATTGGGCTAGTTGTCTTGATGACAGAAGATAAACTTCAGGCTATTGCATCTTTGTTGGGAGACACTTAGTGTCATGGAGGAGCATGAAGCAATATGTCGTATCCTGTTCAACAGCCAAAGCAGAATATAGAGCGATGTCTCTTGGACTTTGTGAAATGTAATGGGTACAGAATCTTTTAAGTGAATTTTAATGTTCTAAGAAAAGACCCTTTCAGCATCTGGTGCGATAACAAATCAGCTATCGGTATTGCAAATAATCCCGTTCAGCATGATAGAACAAAGCATGTGGAGATAGATCGCTTCTTCATCAAAGAGAAATTAGATGATGGCATACTACAGCTAAGTCATGTAAGTTCGGGTGATCAAATAGCTGATTGTTTAACGAAAGGTTTAGGAGTAAAAGAATGTAATTTAGCATGTAGCAAGATGGGAATGATAGATATCTATCACTCATCTTAAGGGGGAGTGTTGGGCTTTATCTGTGCATATGCGTATAAAGGCTCATGAGCCTATGTACCATGTATAGATATGTAACATTAAGCAAAGACAAGAGTATGAATTCTAGAAATTTCCCCCGAAAATCAGCAAAATCATATCCCTAATAACAACAAATAAAATAGGAAAAGAGAATAAGAGAAATTGATCACTTACTCTCATTACGGTCCGCAATGCGATACAGTTTTTTCCACCATATATCCATACTCCTGTATATAGAACCATCCCGGTGTCTGCTTTCTGCAAGTATATTCCTTTTTGCAAGTGTCTTATTATAAGTATACCCATTGTCGTCGCCAGTTTCTGAATCGTAACTGACAAGTTTCTCCCGGTGATCCTCTATTGCGCTCATTTGGTCTTTCTCACATCTAGTGTGATTCACAGTTTGCCCCGAAGTATCATGTTTGACATACATAAATTCTGAAGCAGTCCTATAAGCATCTTTGTCACCTCTCTCATCTCCAGCTACCTGCGAGATTGTGCCCCTTGTCTCGATGTATTTCATGCCATGGGTGATCCCAGAATACCTGTTGCCCTGGGAATAAATAATAAAGTTGGCAGAAGAGTTGTCGGGTCGCGTATATGGTTTTCTAGACTCATCCCCTTTTACTCGACTGACGGCCACGTTCTTGGGTCTATGAAAAATCTGTCACCAAGAGCATAAAAACAATGGTACCATCGGTCAGAACTGAAACCATAAGGCTCGAAACGACTTCTATTTTGCTCGATCTCCTTTTCATTTCACAATTTTGGGAGGCATATTTGACTAACTAAAAGATTTTTCGAAAATCACCAAAAAATACACAACCCATTTGGTTACAAAACCCAGACAATGCAATTATTGGTAAACAAGCGATCCAGATAGCAACCAAATAAGGTGCAAATTTCAGCATTAGAACAAGGAAAAAATTTGTCTCCATTTATCCTCATAATTCGACATGAGAACTGCACATAAAAGTTGGCCAAAATCCACATCCAAAATTATATTACCAAGTAAAGGCACAAAATTTAGCATCAGACAAGAAAACACACCGGTAAACACAGCGGGCTAGCGGCATGGGAGCTGGCAGGAGTGGGAAAACTCGTCCCGCAAGCCCTCGTAGCCAGCCGCGAGGCGGAGCAGATGCCATGACAGAGCGGAGAGGTCGCGCGGAAGAGGAGAGGCGGTGCATCCGGCCAGGAAAAGTGGCGACGTTAAAGGGTCGTCGGAGGTAGGGATATGTGTGCCCCTCGCTTGCCTCCGCTCCTCCTCGGTCCTCGGCTCCTTCCTTATCGCGTCGCTGGCTGCCTGGCTCCAAGCAAGCAAGCCCGCCTCCCTCGCCCCGCTGGATGCCTGGATTCGAGGGCTGCGCAGCCCGCACCTTCTCGGCTCCTCCCTCCCTCCCCGGTGGCGAGTCGAGCAAGCGACGGCGCTCCAGGTCTCCTTTATGGCGGGCGGCGGCGGCTTCCCTCGCCCTACCCCTCTCCCTCGTTGTGACGTGGCGGCGCTGCTCACTGGCATGAAGACACGGGCCTGCCCAGCCTGCTGAATCTTTACCGCCCGCGTTCGTGCTCAGCGCGCCGGCCTGGGCCGAAAATCAGCCATAGTGCCGTGACCGGGTCGGAAGCCAGGCCCAGAGCCTTAAAATGCACGGCTGGTGAGCCCGAACGAACCCCGATCAGGTCATGCGTGGCACGGGCTACTAGAGTACTAGACGTGGGACAATGGAAGGCCTTAGAAAAAACTCTGTTTAGGCATTGGATTTTTTTTTTCTTTGAATTTGGGTGGAAGACCTTGAAGCAAAGTTTTCTTAGTTTTTGGGCCTTTCGTCAAGTCTGTTAGGAGATTCTGTTAGTTTTGGGCCTATAGCTCTAGCGAAAAGACAAGATTACCCCTTAGGTCAATGAACTATCTAGAGAGAACCGCAGATGGTCGCTCGCGAGTAATAGAGGAAAAAAAAGATCGACGCCCAGCGATGCGGCGACTTCGATGGCAGACATTGTCGTCGTCGCCGGCTCTCCCAAGCACGGATCCGGTCCCTCCGGCCCCAGACTCGCCTCTCCCCGCACTCACGAGGACTCATGGCGCTCGTTCCGTGGCCCGGCACCGCGGTAGCCATGGTCGTGCCGCGCGCGTGGCCAGGGCAGGGCGGCACGGCCAGCCCACCCCGCCAAAACACCACTACGGCGGGGCTGGCCCCGTAGGGCGGCGCAGCCAGCACCCCTACCAGACAAAAGGGCAACAGGCTAGCAACACGACCGACGAGATGGGGAATTGTTGGGGAACAACTTTGACATACAAACACCTATTCCAATCTTTGAAGATAAAAATAAACTTTTCACTATAGACATTTGAGACAACACAGTGTTTAGCGAAGTTGACATAGACATTTCGCTGTGCTTATCTTGGACTTCGCCTGTATGTTTTCACATACTTCAGGTTACCTGTCGAAGATGGCTTCGCTGCACTCTGGGCACCTAGCGAAGTTGACGTGACAAATTCACGTGAAAGTTGACAAGTCAATCTGCAAAATCGAAAATGTGGCAAAGACCAAAAGTTATCAAAAGAAGTCAAAAAGATAGCGGCGGAGTGTGTTTCATCACTTCGCTGGTATGAGTTTTAGTTGAATGTATAGAAAACATCTAATCAGTTTTGTAAAAGTTGCCTTGTATAGCGAAGCCAGGGGGTCTATAAATACCCCTGGGGTGTAAATTTTGGGGACAGAATGAAATACAATTGCGACCAGCATATTGTTTCCACCTTACTTATATGTGTGTGACTTCATCACCTAACAGGAATCCATCGCTATAAACCGCCCAGGAAGAGGAGAAGTCATCGGGCAGAGGAGGCTCGGTAGCATGGCGGCAATCGTCATGCTTTCATGAGGCTCCTTCCATCGCTCCATCCGAGGTTGACGACGGCATGGCTCCCTCCACCTCGACGGCGCCATACCCATCCCCTGGCGCCTTCTCCTCCCTTTGGGTCGGCGGCGCGACAGATACGACGCAGGGGCGTGGTCACGCAACGTCCCACCCCAACCGCGGCGCGACGTCCTCCATCCTCTACTCCTCTGGTTTACGGGTCGCGCTCCCAGGTCCAGTGGCGTCCCCTCGAGCCTGGGGCGACACCCCCCCGAATCCCACTTTTATTTTTATTTTGACTCATGGGCAAAATCATCTTTTATCCCCTACTTAACACCGTGAACAACTGAAAACGGACGAAAGACCCAGAACCTAAGAAAATTTTGCTTCGAGGCCTTCCCCCCAAATTCGAAAAATAAAAAGCCTCATACCTAAACCAACATTTTTCCAGGACCTTCTACCTGATTCTCCCATTGGACATCTATAGAGGTTGGGCCCTTTCCTTCTATGATGCCCAATTAAACGTGAGCAAATTGAGCCCAGCCCGGCCAGGCCTGCTGCCTAGAGCCAACCTGGCGGGTTTTAGCTCGCCTCCTAACCTTACTCAATAGGGTCACCCGCCTAATAAATTTTGCCTGCCTGAAATACTATTTTTTTTAAGATAAGAGATAGTATTTTGTACCCGGCTTCATCTACCAACAGGTAGAATCAGGCCAATTATTACAAAGCCGATGCCGCAGGCTAGAAAAACGAAAGAGAAAATAAACTAAAAGCTCTAGAAGTCATCCACGGCATTCCATCTTACTACAAGATAAGAATACGCCGCGAAATACACGGCAACAACACTAAGAATTTCGGGAGATAAGTACGCTGACACCAACGTTAACAACCAACCCAAAAATAAGCTATTTTACACCGTAGAATGCATGGATGGCCGAGCCCAACCTGAAAAGTAGGCCTCATTTTAGTGGAACGGTCACGGTTCGGCACGAAATAATGGTCATGCTAAATGGAGTCTAGCTCGAAATATTTTAACTTATTGACATTCGATCTCTGTTTGCCATCTCTAGACTGACACCTATACAATTGGCATTTGAAACGGTAAACCGCCTACGTTTATGCCATTTTCGGCCGTCTTTTTTACTGTTCAGTCCTTTTTTTAAAAGATTCTCATAAATAGACCTCTGGTGGATTCAATTTGGAAAATAGACCCTCTCCTTGGCGTCAGAGAGGCTGGCGCCAAGGTAACACATCTTGGCGCCAGCACCCCTGACGCGCAGGCAAATGGCGTCAAGGACTTGGCGCCAGCATCATTGGCGCCAAGACGTGTTACCTTGGCGTCAGGATCATTGGCGCCAAGTTTGGTGGCGTAGATCTTGGCGCCAAGCATCGAATTATAGGGTGCACCATGCCCCTTCCCCCTTGACTTTAGTTCATTTGTTTCATTCACTCTCTCGGGTTTCCCTCTTCCCTACTTCACCCTACCTCCCGAATCTTCATATTGGACCGTGGAAAGTTGGATTTGATCCATAGATCTTCAAGAGCAAGGTATCCTCTCACCACCCCTAAGTTTTTGTGCTTTGATTTGCTATATATTGGTAGTATTTTAGAAATTTAGAATCGTCCCATGTTAGGGTTTCATGCACTTTTTAATACCCGTGTATTCCATTTAAACCATAGGATGCCTAGGCGTGGAAAACGTAGCAAACCAAGGTATGCTTTCATTTTTTGCATCACATTATAAATCCCTAGGGTTAGAGTTAATTTCATTAGCTTTTCGTTATTAAAAGTCATTGTTTCAATTATAACTATGGCCGCGGGCTCCCGGTTGGCGCTGCTTACATGTTACACCCTCTCCCGGATGGCGTTCCACAGCCAATGTGCTTTTTTGAAGGTAGAGTTTTCTGAAGAAGAGGAAACCTATAGGCAGAGGTATTGGATGTGTCCCAATTTTCAGTGGGAGCCTACACCGCTTTAGCGCCGCAACACTTGGTGAGTAATTGTTTTGTTGTGCACTAATTATTTGTTCCATATGTATAAAGTCTTTAATGATATTATTTTTTTGTAACTCTTTGTACTGTTGTAGACCCCTCCACCGATTTGTGATTTTGAGGAGTGGATCGACACTGAGATTAGCGAGTCAGCCAAGCGTCGCCTGCAAAACCAGAAGGAGTGGAAAGCTGAGCGTTGAGAGAGGTATGAGAGGAGGATGAAAGAGGAGGCTGCAAAAAAAGAGCGCAAGGAAGAGGAGGAAAGGAGGTGTGTTGCTGCCTATAGAGAGGAGGTTGAGAGGAAGCGTGAGCGTGCACGTCGAGCAAAGGCAGCTATGGAGGAGAATCCTGATGCCCTGAGAAAGGGAAAGTGGCCTCGTTGCACTCAGTAGATCTTTGGTTTATGCATGATCAATGTTGTCTAGTCCTGGACCTTTAAATTATGTGTTTAGACGTTTATTTCAGACTCACTTAGTATTTAATCTATGTTTATTTCATGAACAATGTTATGTATGGATTATGCAATTTATTGTCTTGTAATGCACTTTAATTGTCAATAGGACTAGCCTTTTCAGTTGGCAACAGGGACGACGACGACGACGAGGACAACAACAACAATGATGCAGAGGAGGCACTGTGCACTAATCCCTACTGCCAGCTTGTAAAATGTGAATTCCACGATAGCATTCACGGGCATATTTACCTATATATCTAACTAAATATCTTATATATGCATCTAACTTCACAATCATTCTAACTAACAAGCAAATTTAACCTTGCTCAGTGAAGAGGCTGGGCTGGAGCGGTGGGCGCTGCTGCACGGTGGAGAGGTGGGGCGGGGATGATGGCCGACCACGAACGGGACACTCGGGTTGCGGTTCCTGCGCGGGCGGACGGCGGCCGCGGCCTTTGCCCGGCCGACCGGGATGAAGGCGCGCGCTGGCCTGCTTAGGCGCGGCTGCCGCGCGGAGGAGAGGTGGGCCGGTGCTCAAGGCCGACCCCGGGGCAGTCGGGCAGTGGCCAGCCGCCGCGGCAAGGAGGCAGGTGGCGTGCCGGCGGCTACTCTTCCCCGGGCAGGTGCACAACAGGGGGTGGGGTGGGCCGGCGCTTCTCCTGAGCAGAGGCGGGCCGGTGACGAGGCTGCCGCACGGGAGTTGGTGTCGACGGCCCTTGCCTGGCCGACCGGGGCGACGCCGTGCGCCGGCCTACTTGGCCGCGCTTGCCACACCGATGCGAGGTGGGGCTGGGCTCAAGGCCAGCCTCGGTGAGGTTGGGTCGCGGCTCCCGTGTCCGCTCGCTCCATGGGCGGCCCTTCGCCGGCCGGCCGCGGCGGCGGAGCGCGCCGGCCCTGTTATGGCTCCGCGCGGGCGAGCGGCGGCAGGGCCCGGGACGGCGGGGGCGGTAGGGGCGGGACGGCGGGGACGGCACGCCTGGTGGTGGTGGGGCGGGGGGGCGCCGGACGAGGACGGGGCGGCACGACGGCGACGACGAAGGGCGACCGGATGGGCGGCGGCGGTCGAGTTCGATTTGGGAGAGGGAAGGAGAGGAAAGGAAGAAAGAGAGAAAGGGAACGACCAATTAGTAATTCAAGGCTTGGCGCAAAGATCTACGGCGCCAAGCTTGGCGCCAAGATCCACGGCGCCAAGGGTACATAGCTTGGCGCCAGGGTCAATGGCGTCAAGCCTCCGACGCCGTTTGCCTACGTGGCAGGACCTTGGCGCCAATGATGCGGCGCCAAGACGTGTTACCTTGGCGCCAGCCACGGTGGCGCCAAGCGGAGGGTTCATTTTCTAAATTGAATCTACAGGGATCTATTTGTGAGAATCTTTTAAAAAAAGTGCTAAACAGTAAAAAGAAAAAGACGCATTTTCGGTGAGGTGGGCACACCATGTGCGCGCGCGGCAGTGTCTCTAGAAACCCCCACATAGGACACGCGAAATGACGTGTTAAAATGTCCTGAATGTAGGCGTGAATAAGCTAATAAAAAAATCTCAAAACAATGATGAGGCGCAAAACTAATTTTGCACCACCTTTACAAGTGTTCTGCTCTCCCTGCACCTCCTACTCGTCGGCACGCGCTAATGCATGGCTCGAGCCACTGGACCTCGTCGATGCGCGCGATCAAATGTCTCTCGATGTCCCATCTCCGAGGATCGACATCGGCGTCGCAGCACGATACCAGGCCACAGGCCGACCGCTGACCTGGAGCAGCTTCTGCGCCCGTGACCAGAACTCATGCGGCGCGCCCCCATGGCGATCGCACACGTGGCACTCTTGAAGCAAGCACGACCGTTACCCACGTCTACACAACCCGGATTTCCGTATCCGCCGGTCCTTTATTGCAACCACTGCACACATCAACGAGTTCCACCGAACCACATCATCGATCGGGAACGAGCCAGTGGCTGGATTGGCTAGCGGAAATGGTTGATGGCCACAGCCCTAAAATATTTCAGGTGTATCTCTGGCCGTCGTATAGTCTCATAATGGGATCGTGACGTGCGCGTCACCTACGAAGTCTTCTCTGGTGATATCTTCAATGACGTGGCTATAGTTGTAGATCTGTTTTTGTTCGGGTGATCTGTGTATAGTTGTAGGTCTGTTTATGTACGGATGTAAGTAAGGTGTGCGTGTGTGTGGTGTTGATGTGTTGTATATACAGCTGTAAAGACGAGAGATATAAAAAAAACACATCATCGATCGCCTGCTCCCATGCACGTGCTCTTCAGAGATTAGCTACTTCGGCTACAACAAGTACGGCAACACATCCAACGACATCGTGCTTCCTTGCTACTAAGTACTAACGAGTATGTGTGCACGTGTGCCCCGGTGTTGGCGTCCTCTCTTGTTTCGAATTACATAATAGGATTGAGTGCATGATTACATATTGTTTAGTTAATTCAATCTTAAATTAGTGGTAGACTTTTATACTATTGATTTGATGCATATATGAAGCAGGAAGAATGGCCGATCGAAAGCTTGCGGAGGGATTTTTTTTCTCTTTTTTTCGTATGGTATACAGATTTCATATTTAGAGCGTCTTTATTGTTTTTCTCATATCTTAGATAAAAAAAACTTGTGAAGGTGCACATATAAATTCTTTTGTTCTTTTTTCTTGCGGCATACAATGATCTAACATTCATAGTGTTTTAAATATTTTTCTTAGATAAAAAGCTTGTGAAGGAACATTGATAAACATTTTTGTCCTAATTTTCTTGTGGCATGCAACAATATAATATTCAAAGCTATAGAATTCATGAAGGCAGAGTATCACTGGATATGGTACGGTTCGTCTATATTTTTCCTCATTTTGTTTTGGACTCATTGGTCATTATGCTTCAGTTATAGAGTGTTGGTTTGTTAGTAGGAAGTAGTATGGTTACCATGGAAAATCCAATCTTCTTGTTTTTCTTGAAAAGCATGTGTCTTTTTTTTAAAAAAAACTTCATAGCTTGTTTATGTTTTACCTATGGAATTTTGCCTCCGCAATACCAATATTTATTAGTGCATTAATTTTAACTGAATTCCAGATATAACGATTTGGTATTTGTTAAGCCTTTGCAAGTTCAAACCGTGGACATAACTGATAAATTAATTATACTCATATTCATCTAACCTAACATTATTAACCACCAATAAAAATATGATCGATGCGACTAGCTGTCCATCATACTAATACCTTTCCTTTTTAGCAAATATTGATTTAGCTTCTTTGCTCTAATGCCCTTTTTCATTCAGCATGGATTTAGAATAAATAGGAAAGCAATTAGCAAGGAGAATAAGATATCTCAGGAAGCCGCTTCTCACGGGGAACTCATGAACACAAGAATTTCAATGTCGCATGTGAGTACGATCATAAATTCAGACAAACAAGAGAATGGTTATTAAAAAAAACAAATGCTCTGCTGCACGTGCGTGTCCCACGTGCTAGTACTAATAGTGTTCTATTTATTTTCAGTGAACTTTGGGCCAGCTTTGTCTATCTGTTTTTTTTTTTGAGCAACTGGGCCAGCTTTCTCTAGCACACAAGTTGCACGCCCGGGCCGCTATCTTCGCGCTGGCTGATTTGTTGGCCCGTGGCCGTGGCCGTTACGCGCGGGAAGCCAGGCTGTCCGGCGCTAGACTTCCGTCCCAAGTCCCAAGTAGCGGTTCGCCTCTCAACTTTGAAACCTCCCTCTCTCACACACATTTTCCTGCGTGAAGACTCGGCAGCCAGCGCCGCGATCCCTAGGCTTTCAAGCTTCGCCGCCGACGAGGTACGCCCGCGCCTTCCCCTCCCTTCCCTTCGTGTTGTGCGATCCGAGCGCTTTCCCTTCCCTTCGTGCTGTGCGATCGGAGCCTCCGTAACCCTATCAGTACCTCTGCCGCCTGAAGACCTGCAGTCCGGCTACCGTTATGAGGAATATCTCATTCGTCGGGCGTTTCCGAGCCCTCTTTGGCTCCACCTCGAAGGCCATGAAGGCCCTCAACCCCATGCTCCTCTCCGATGCGGCGAGGACAGCCGACGGGAGCGCGAATCTTAAGATCATCGGTTCGAATTTATTTTTGCTCCCAGTTTTGTTTGAGAATGATGTCTTATGATGTATATGGCTGATTTCTGTTTGAATTTTCATTTGGTTGCAGAAAAATTTAAACAGGAGCTGGTCTCAATTAGGACTTATCTGGAAACGATGGTATAACTTCTCAAATTTTGCAACGTTTTTGCTCTGATGCAACGAGAAACCATCTACTTGCTATAGATAGTTCTGTTAAAATTCGAAGTTGCACAGGATCAGTTTTGCAGTTAGTTATGGACATTGGGTAGATTGATCAAGGTTATCAGCATGTATCATTGTTTTTTTTCTACATCAACATGTCAATAGTATTTGGATCTCTTATTACTGAATACTGATACATTATGGTATTTTACAAATTCAGCACATGAAACTGAGTAGAGCGACAGAACAGACAAACCATCATTCAGAGGGAAAACTTCAACAGGTTGTGAATGAAAATGCTAAGTTTAAGGTGAAGCAGACTGAAGATTCTAAGCTCTGGCAGGGATTAGATTCGGAATTATCCTCAGCAAAGACCCGGTGGGCCCAGCCTGATCAACTGACTGAAACCCTACAGCCTCTAGCTCAGCAAGGTATATTTAGGGTAGCATTTACTTTGCACGTCTGTTGTTCAGATATACTGGTGAAAAATACAGTTGCAGGTGATGAAGATAAGCAGTTTTTTGAAGAGATGCTTGCCAATGATTCCGAATATATAGATGAATTCAACTACCTTTTTTGTGATTTATCGACAAAACTGAACTGTGCAGAACAAAATATTTCTGAAATAATATGATAACAATCTGTTGTCTGGTTGCAGAGAAATTGGTCAAGGAGAAGGCTCCAATGAAGATTGATATGCAAATGATGGTATAATCTCAACATTTTGCAACGTATTTGCCTTGTGGTAGAATTTTACTGAATCAATATAGCTGTTGGATACAATTGTATGAATTGATGTTATTCCTGAAATCTGTCATTGTTGTCCGGCCACTATTTTATTTCTGCATGGTTTAGATGTCTGTCTGGATGATGCTAGTAGCCTGTTAATCAATGTCAATTGCAAATCTCTATTTTATGGGATGTGCCAGTTGATCATCCCTGGTGGGAGCCTGGTAGGACATATAGATACTCCTCTAGTTTAGTCATGTTATGGTATTCTGTCATATTTTGAGGGCTACTCATCTCAGTCCAGGTAGAACAAATGGTTGCAGACCTCTCATTAGACTGTAGGCTGGATATGCCAACTTGAAGGGTGGAAAATGTTCAACCATTATGGATAGCTCACAAGCATCAAATCCTCATCTATTTTAAGTATTTTTCCTTTATTTATTTATTTATTTATCTGGAAGTGGCATTTATGCATTTATGGCGAACAAATTCTACCTATGGACATTGGAATTGGATGCTGCGCTCTTTCAGTATCAATGGAGTCGGTCACCATTTTCTTGACATGTGCACCCTTTAAATACTTAACATTGCTTACTCTACAAAATTCTAAGGAAGTCCACCATATCATTACCATTGTCGTTTGTTATGTATTTTCATATAGTGGGCTGGTCCTGAATTTAATTAAAATGGGCCATTTCCTTTCAGAGACCTAAGCTCTGATGCAACGAGAAACTATATGCTTGGTGCAGATAGTTCTATTAAAACTCATAGTTGCACATGATATATCAGTTTTGCAGTTATATTATATGGATATTGGGTAGATTGTCTCAAAATTGAAATGAGTTTATCTTATTACTGATACATTATGGTATTTTACAAATTCAGCATAAGAAACTGAGAAGAGCAACAGAATTAAACCTTTCAGAGGGAAAACTTCAACAATTTGTGAATGGAAATGCCAAGCCTAAGGTGAAGCAGACCGAAAAATCGAAGCTCTGGCAGGGATTAGATTCAGAAGCCTCCTTAAAAAAGACCTTGTGTGACCAATTGACTGAGACTCTACAGCAGCAAGCTCGTGAGAAATAAAAAGGTAATATTTATGCTGACATTTACTTTGCATGTTTGCTGTTCAGATCTGACTGGTGAAACAATAAACTTGCAGCTGGGGAAGGTAAGTTTTTCCAAGAAATGCTTGGGAAGAATTCCAAAGCTCTAGACGAAATTAACTGCCTGATGCATGATTTAAAAAAAATACAGTTGTTCCTATATCAAATGATGATTTAAAAATGGTATCCATCATATGCTTAAATTGCATCAGGATAGTCAATAAAATTTTCAACTCCCACTTATTCTATTTCCAAAATTTAGTGATTTCAACCTTGAGCTAGGCTATCATGCAACAGAACAACAGTACTACTCTGAATAAGTAATATAACTGTATCTGTATCTATGTGCAGGTTCAATTTCTATGCTTCAACATATTGAAGTGACTAAAAATAAGTTAAGAAGATTAGACTCTGCAACTGAAATTTTTACTTCCAATATCAGTTCGGTAGGAAAGTTACCTTGTGAGGTTTGTCAACTATCGGCCTGGTTACACATTTATTTGGTATTTACAAACAATTGATGACATGTGAGCTTCCTTACTCATGATATTCTGCAGAAAGAGCTGCTTCAAAAGTTTTTGAAGCTCCAATCAGATAACCAGGAGCTTCTAGACCAAGAGAAATCTAAAAGTGCTGAATTTCTGCAAGGAGAGATAAGTAAGTTTCACCTGCAGGTTGACAGACTTGAGAATATGATCAACCAGCCCTGCTGTGTTCTGAATGAGGAGGAGCAACTCAATAATTGTTCGGTAGAAAGAAAGAAGACGTTGGAAGACCGGAAATTACATGTATGTGTTTATTGGATCTTTTAAATCACATAATGTAATAGTTTGTAGATAACATAAGCGCATAACCTTTTTGATCCACTGCCCAGGTTGAAGCATCAATTCCTGCAACTGAATGCCAACTTATTGAGGCAAAAAACAGTATGATTTGTTGTTTGAAGGTAAAAATAAAGAATTATCCAAACATTTGAAGGAACTCTCTCTAAAAAATAACCAGGTATTACATGTCTATTAAATGCACAGCACTTTGGCATCTCAATCACAAACAAATTCAGTCTGCAAATGAATTTTACAGGCGATCAATAAAATCCATGACAAAAACGAACTTGAAAAGATAGAAATCACAAATGCCGAAAAAGAAAAGGTAAGTTAACTGCTTCTTTCTCAGAAACTATTTATGCTAAACTTCTTTTATTTCAGAACCTATTTATGCTAGATGTGTAGAATATCAGGCCTTTTTATGCTATAATTTTTATGAATGCTCAAAAATTCAGGCTGAGAAACTCACAAGAGAAATGGAAAACAAATGCACTGAAAATATATCAGAGAAGGAGCAAGATTCTGAGAGGTATCTTAAGGAGAAACATGGTACAATGGTAAGTTTTATGTGTTTGATATTCACCGTTTCAAAAAACTAAGATTGCTCTTTTTTAGTGCTCATTCTCATCTAATGATGCAAAATGTTGACACATAACTGCATGTTAAACTTTCTTTTATGACATCTCTGCTAAAAAGGCTGAGTACCTCAAAATGCTACCGGGGTCCTTGGAGTTTTTTTCCGCCAAAATGGTCTTGACATGTAAATGAAACGAAAGCCGTACCGAATAGCCTAATGTATCAAACTAGCAATGAGTTGATTCTTTCCAGGTGCATTATGGTAGTAACTGATTTACATAATATTCATAAGCCAGAAAGCTTGCAGCATACTGCTGATGAAACTGAAGTTTGTATAGCATTTTGGTTTCCATTTAGTTTGCAGTAGCTTAGGTATCAGAGTGAAAGCAGATAAAAGCATTTTAAAATTATGTTCCTTTTAACTTTTAGACTTTGAAAATGTTTTTGATGTAATGTATGGATCTACAGAGCATCTCCAATAATCTCAATGGTAAACAATTTATCTCATTTTATTGTTGTTTAAATGGTGCCAGAAAAATAGGATACCATGAATTGCTGCACAGTAGCTAGTTTGAGTAAAACTTTACTACCTCCGTCCCAAATTGTAGGTTGTTTTGGCTTTTCTAAGTACATTCATTTTGTTATGCACCTAGATGCATAGCAAAATAAATACACAGAGAAAAGGCAAACCAGCCTACAATTTGGGACGGATTGAGTATTTTATCCTGAAGTGACCATGACGGTGGTTATCTACTGATATTCAGGTGGCAAGAATTCAGCAGGACAAAGAGTACAATGAGTCAACTCTCCAAGCTTATCTCAAAGAAGAACTACAACGCATTCAATCTCAGGTTGAGAATGAATTGAGGGAGGTCAGTAACAAATTCCGCAAGATGCTTGATCATGTAGGTTTCCATGCTAATCAAATCTGTATAAATATATGTGCAGAGGCTGTCATTGTTTAGCAAAGAGCATGAACTTCAAATAAAACCACTAATGATGAAGCATCAGGAAGAATGCCAGAGGATGCAAGATGAATTAGAACTTCATAACACAAAGGCGGTGATTCGCATTTTTCATTCTGAACATAGTCGCTTTGAATATATATTGAAGCATTCTTGGTGCAGGAGGAGAAATAGAGTGCATCAACGCAGTTATAGAAAGGAATGAGTGAAAATCTACCAATTGATAAAGAAGTAAACTCTAAGAAGGTTTTGTCTACTCGCCATGTTCGATATACTCTACATTACTAAATGATGCAAATATGCCATAGTATGTTGTGGTATATTGATTGCATAGCATGCTTAACCTTGAACGGAATTATGTAGTCACATATACTCTCATTAAACATAGTATCTAAGCATTTTCTCTAGGTTCTACATTAGTAAGAAAATATTTTTTTTCAGATTTTGCATTCTAATATAGTGCTTCGCACCTAATTAGGTTCAATAACTTAATGGTACTGTACCACTTGGGTACTAAGCCTTGTGGCCTGTGATTTCATACTTAATTAGTTGGACCTACTTTAGAAAGGATTCCATAAGCTATTTTGTACCAGATTGTTAAATGCACCCTTTGATGCTTTTTTGGTTCCTGTTGTTTGGAAAAGCATGTAGTCATGCATAAAAGTTAAAGTAGTATCAAGTTTAGAATCCAATTACATATTGTCCTCACAGATCCTTACTGAAGCTAATGTGAGGAAAGGCTGGCCTCCCATTTTCTTTTGTATGCATAAAACTATGAACCAAGTAGTTCAAACCCTTTTATTGTAACCCTGTTTTCATTTGATTGTAATTTATATTCTTTGATGTTGCAAACATATAAATATAATGCTTAGTGCAATGCTTAGTACTAGTTTCTGTATTTCATATTTGTCATGTTGATCATAATTTTGTCAGCCTCTGATCATAATGCAGGTGGCAGGCAGGTCCTTACATTTTCCATTCCATCAGTTTCGAATGCTATCCAGTAACTTAATTGATGGAAAGGCCCCAGGGAACACAGCCACTATTATTTTGGATTTGTATGATATACCTGCATCCAAGCGCAGTTATATAAGAGCAATGAACAAAGTGGTAAAATGGTGTAAAGCAAATACCAAGGTGTTTGATTTATCAGAGTTTTCGGGACCTGGTGCGGAAGTTTTCACCACCCCGGCAGAAGGGATATTCCATCTGAAGTTTCAGTGCAGAGATCGCGAGCTTACATTATTTATCAAAGCTAGGGATCTATACTCGGTGGGATGGGAGGGTGATAAATATGGTGCTTTTGAAATTCAAGAAGATGGTGAAGATGATGAGAAGGAAAGTGAGAGGTGTATACAGATTCTAGGATGCAATGTCATTAGGATGGGTGTTAACTACCACAAACTCTCTAAGCATGCCCTTGGTGATGTCAGAATTGGTCTCCCTTCAATGATTCATGCATTTGAAAGTCTATACAAGTGTGACGGTAAAAGCTATGATGATGCTATGGAGGCAGTTACAATATTTTCCGTTAACACTTCCGAAGCTATTAGAGATGAAGAGGTCTTCAAGGAGGTACAAGATTCTTTTGACCTGTTTCTGGACAAGCTGGACTCTAGATGGGACGAGAAATCTGGGAAGGCTCCTTTATCTTCTAACATCAGAACCTACTCATTCTATTCAAGGCAGTATTTGAAATATGTTGATTACATGATGAGAAAAGAAGGCCTTCCAAAGATAAAAAATCGTGGTGACCAAAATGTCAAATCCATTGACGAACTGAGGAACCGCATAAGAGTTCCCTCAAGGGATGCATACAATGAAGGTGAATTTCATCACGAAGACCGGCCAGAGTCAATTGTGTGGTATCCACCTTATCCAGATGACAAGGGCTGGATCTCTGAAGAGGAGGAGGAATAAAAGGAACCAGCTGGCTGCAGCTGCTGTATGTCAGGTTAGTTTCTAGTTGCTCTTTTGTTCTTTCAAATAAAACGACCAGAGTTGTCATTGTTGATTGATCATTAAACCATTTGAACCTTTAGGCTCATGACTCTGGTGGGAATATTTATTCAATACACTACATATATGTGAAGTGTGGCTCTTATTTCTTGCTGCTCATGTTAACAATTTTTTGCCTCTTGGGATACAAAGTTGAAAGATCAGGAATTGACTATCCTAGGTGCTTGCTGATTTTGTATCCAGTGCTCTGCATCCTCTTGTTTACACATTGCAACTTGTTGTCATGGGTGGCTTTATGTGTTTTGAATGGTTCAGTATCACCACCAATTGTATCTGTGGTTTGTTATATGTTTAAAATGATTTTGAATGGAGGTTTATCGTATTTGTGAGAAGAAATGTCACAATGGTAAATAAAACATAATAACAATCAATAAAACACTATTTTCACCTACCTTGTAACACATTCCATTGAAATGTGCACTCTCAGCAACTATTGCTGCTACTATTAAGCCTTTCAATTATCCAACTACATGTAACTTCACTTGTGGTTTCTGTAGAAAGCACTATAGGGTAAAGAGTGTAGGTCCATACCTGAAACCATTGATTGGCTGCATTCAATAACCACTATTTTGTTCTTTCGAAGATTATGATTAGTATAGTTAAGTTGTCATTGTTGATGGATCATTAAGTGCCTAGGACTCATGACTCAGGAGCCAAGGCCACAAAATCGATGTGTTGTTACTCTGAATGATTGTACTTGCCATCCAGACTTATGTAATTGCTGACCACATGATACTAATGAGTGTTTAATTCATTTAATCAACTTTAGAGCTGTTTTCACCAGGCATGTCAAAGGGTTATCTGTAACTACATAGTATATATTTTCTAAGAGATCTTTATACAATTTTCTCAGAGAATCGCAGCAGTGGAAGGCCCAGGGTAGTGCGCAGGAATGTTGTCAATGTCCCTTCCAGACCTGCTAGGTAATGGCTTTCTAGAGCTTGCAGTAAGCTTGGTGGAAGAAGCTGTGCATCAATCCGTGTGACAAAAGCAAATAAAGATTTTGTTGTCCTTTTCTCGCTGATGGCTGTTTAAGCCATCTCTTGTATTCTGACGAGAAATCAATCACATCTATACTTTGCTTCTGTTATCACACATACACTTTAACTCTTGTGTTCTTAGATGGAATCTTTTTTTTGAAAAGGTTCTTAGATGGAATCTTTATTCAATATTCTACACATATGTTGTTTGTTGAGTTAAATGTGGCTGTTTTCTCTTGCTGCTCATGTGATCATGTTTTAGCCTCTTTGGATACGAAGTTGAGAGATCAGGAATCAGTGCGCTAGGTACTTTCTGATTTTGTCTTCAGTACTCTGCACCCTCTTGTTCACACATTACAATGTGCTGTCATGGGTGACTTTATGTGTTTATCTATGGTTAGTGATTTGAATATGCTTAAGGTGATTTTGCTTTCAAGTATATCTGATTTGTGAGAACAAAAGTCGTAAATGTAAACAAATCAAACATCACAATTGATGAAACATTGTTTTCCACCAACCTTGAACACATTCATATTGGCATGTGAGAAATATCCCGGAAAAAGTGCCGCTACACTCAACTTGGATAACCGCGCAGGTGATGTCCACTGAAGCAGAGTAGGGTAAATATGGAAAGGCCTTGTTTGGATACACCCGTATTCACCTCAATCCATGTATGTTCTGAGGATCTGAAACTATTGGCTGCATTCACTTGCCCGAAAGCCTTTACTACTTTCGGGCTCATGACTCAGGTGGCATATCTATTCAATTCAATCCGCTATATATATATATATATATATATATATATATATGTTGTTTGTTTAATTCATTATCTAAAAAAAATGTTGTTTGTTCAATTAAATGTGGCTCTTATTTCTTGCTCCTCATGTGACATATTTTTGCCTCTTGGGATACAAAGTTCAGAGATCAGGCCTTGATATGCTAGGTTGAATTCCTTTAAGTAGATGCAACCTGTACAGTTTGGATAGAAGCATAGAAACGAGTATAGTCCATGGTGACCTTCGTATTAGTCATATATGTGTTTTAGTTGTGTGATTGGGCACTCTGGACTGGATTTTCAACTTTCAATGTGAGGTTAATCGAACTAGTTTGCATGATTAGCATTGCCATGGAGCAAGGTTGACTTCTAGTCTGTATCTCTTTAAGATGTCATATACTCCCTCCATTTTAAATTGTAGTTCGTTTGATTTTTTTGACCTCAAGTTTTGACCACTTGTCTTACTAAAAATTTTTGAACAAACATAGACAAATTTTTATCATCTCGAAAATCTTTTGTTAATAAAGCAAGCCACAACAAAAGAAATGATATTTTTAACAAATTTATGAATAAGATGAGTAGTCAAACTTGGGATCAAAAAGTCAAACAAACTGCAATTTGAAACAACAGAGTGTTTGTTTTTTCTTATTATGAGATGTGCAGATTATAGATGTTGTTAGACTGCTTCCATATAAGCCGATAAGTGTGTCATTGACTAGTAGAAGGCAAGATGAAATCCCTATCTTTTTGTTGATGGAAAAAATGAAATACATATTGCATCAAAGCATGGCCAAGTGTGCTCCTGTTGAATTGAGTATGGGGGTTTACCTGCCACATAGATGATTCTTGATTCTAGTAGTGGACCAATAGCATCCAAATGTAAGCTTTCTGGGCAAGAGATCCATGATTCCGATCATGTCATGGACTTGATTTGCCCTTTTCTGCTCACACCTTACCTGCATAAACTAGAGTTTAAGCCTGGAAGGGTTGATACAATAGTAGTTGCGGTCAATGTGGGTCACGCATCCTGTGTCATGTAGCTCCTATCCGGTCACTGGTTCGAAGAAAACTATTGAGGATGAACCAGCACTCCTCTGTCCTGTAATGAATCGGCCCTTGTGATGACTGATGATCAACACGCCGGGTCAGAGTTGTCCTTGCAATTCTTTATCTCGTGCTGCTGGCTGCTACTGCCATGACTTTGTGAGATGAAACAGTTGCTTCCTGCTTCCTGGTGTGCTGATAAATCCTAGTATAAGGCTGCTGGCTGCTGCAGCTGCGAGGAGCGACAGGTTCTGACTTGCTAGTGAGGCTCCTCGGCGGCAAGCCCCTCGGCGGGAGGTGCGACTAGTAGTATTATAAGGTGGCAGAGACGGCAGGCGCGGCCGTGGCAAAGGTTTGCTGTGCAACGCTGGCCGCAGGAAGCATCTAATAAACCAGAACGCGATGGTCATATGAAACAAATATCCTTTGCCCGTCTTGGAGAAGTTCTGAGCTATCAACAGTCCAGTCCAGGAGTGTATTTTTAGCGTGTTCGGCTCCTGTACTGAAATGCCAGGCACCTTTTTATCTGGTCTTTTGCAAGCTGTCCCTGTTTTCGTGAGATTATGCGTATCAATATGTCGTGAAGAATCTTGCGGATGGTGTTTGTTCGGGCTTCAGAGCAGCGTGATGTCTTCGTGCACGCCATTTTTATCCTGGAAACGGAAAATGAATCGGAATCTGGACGAGAAAGGGCATCTGATGATCTGAGCTTCCTCGCTGAATTCGGAATATACTGGAGGGATGAGAATTCTTCATCTGACAATCCCTCGGATTTGGACAATACGCGGCGGTTCGGGTCCGAACAGAATCTGTGGAAAGTGCTCGTTTTGTCAAGAGTAAGTATATAAGTACTCTTTTTAAGTAGGTAGACAACACAATTTTTCGCTCGCCCAACACGGCATTCCAGGGTGATTTTATTTTGGACAACAGGTCAAGGGCTTCCTTGGCCGTAAAGGCAAGCCAAATTTATCAAGTTTGACTCTGGATATGGAGAACTCTGCCACGCGCCCACGCCGAGTATAGAGCTTTCCGATCTGTTGTGATCCATGGCGTATCCTGACTTGGACAAAGCAAGTTTTACTCTACCATTTTTCATATAGGCTATAGTCGTGACGTTTGAGTAAAACAAACAAAGTAATTACTATTACTATTTCCCAAAGACTAGTAGCGTTGTGACGTTTGAGGAAACAAAGCACGGCCGGACGGATGGGTGGTCGATCGATCGAGCAGGAGCGGCGTTGATGCGACGCGTCCGCTAATTAAACTAAACAATTGGCCGGCCTCCTAATCCTAACCGGGGGCTGCTTGATCTGATCTCATCTCCGGCGAGAGGGACATGGACAGGAATCTCTTGTCCGAGCTCTCCAACACCGGTCAACCGGGGTCCAAACCCTACGCCGTGACACTCGTCACCACGGGAGGAACGGACAGAGCAAGACAAGAGCCTAGGCGCCACAATCTAACGCCCACCCTGACAACGAGGCGCCCGGCAGTCCCGGCTGTCGAATAGGATGCCAGTAGTACGTGATAATAGCGAATTACGTTCGTGATTAGCACGCGGGATTAGTGATGAGCCTGTCATCATCATCTACTAGTCATCATCATCGTGTAAGAAGTCAAAGGGGTTTTCGGAGATGGACAGGGAGAAAACAAAAGCCCTGAAACGGCAGGATCAGTGCTAGAGTTTCTGTTTATTTATTACAAAGGGCGTGGCTATTTATGGGGCTAATGG
This sequence comes from Bothriochloa decipiens, assembly GCA_023333625.1. Taxonomy (NCBI): domain Eukaryota; kingdom Viridiplantae; phylum Streptophyta; class Magnoliopsida; order Poales; family Poaceae; genus Bothriochloa; species Bothriochloa decipiens. The sequence continues at coordinate 15,406,313 of CM041629.1, read as the reverse complement.
AATCCCCCTGCCTCTCTATCTATCTGTCGATCGATTCCACTGAGCTGTGGGCTCCTCCCGTTTTCCGTGGCCCCGGCGTGCTTCTCTTCTTGGCCTGGCTGCCTCTGCTCAGCCTCAGCGGCGTCCGAGTGGAAACGGCAGCAGACGAGGAGACGAAGCACAAGCAGACCACGCATTGATCGCTGCTCATCATCACGGCGGCGCGCACGTCCTACTCCTAGCTAGCACTCTTGTATTTAACCGACGCTCCGGCCTCGCTTCTCAGTTCCTCTCCGCTCGTCTGCTGCATCATCCCGGCGCATGTAAGTAGCAAGGGCACCCATGGATCCTATACTGCTCCACTCTTTCACGGCCTTCTCTTCCATTGCTAGCCAAGTGTGTGTAGTGTATCTCGGACCGATGCTAGCTAGTGGGAATTCAGTATCATGAGAGATGAACTTGTGCTTGGCTCTGTCTTGTTTTCTTCTTGCTGCTGACATTCTTTTGGGGTTGGGGCGTGTGGTTTCTGATTCATCTTGTGGTTTTTCTGCCTGGGGCCCGGCCCCTAGAAGCTGGGGAGGTATTAGGTGCTTCGATTCCTTGAGTTGTTCCTTGGTCTTGTCGCTCTGTTTCGCTCCTGGGTTTTCCATGCCTCTGGGATCGATCGAGGAGCCGAGTCACCAGCAAAATATTCCATCGTGTATTCATGCTCTTAGACTCCTTACCTCTGACTGACCACGGCATGGCGTTTGGTTTCTAGGCGGTGAGGACCTGCGTGTTGGCGGCTGACGATCGTGGTTCCATTTCAATCTGTGCACAATGTGGAACTACTCTGCACCGCACTTGCTCCTGCTGCAGTATGGCGACGACTACGGTACGTTCTTCTACCGTCCTACAGTCCTCTCCGTCGCGTTTCCCTCTGGAATATAGTCATCGTGGTTTTTCTTCGATTTCGATGTATGCAGTCAGGTGCGAGAGCTCTAGTTCATCAGCAGGATCCGTGGGCCTGGACAGGATGTGAGTTCTATCTTCCAGCATGTCGCTTCGCTCGGGAGCTGGTGTTCTTCCTGTTCCTGGACATTTTCATCGTGTCACTTCAAAGTAACTGAATTTGTTTCTGCACTGAGCAGACTAGCAGCGGAGTATGGCCGGTTCGATTCTCTGAACTTGTCGCAGCCACTTCACGGCCTTCAGGCGCAAACGCTTTTTGCTATGCACGGTTCAGAGAAGTGCCTAGGTACTTCCTCTCTTTTTTTATGCGTGTTGATGTGTTCAACGACGTCGTCTGTATGAAAGAACAAATTCATATCTTTTTCGTTTGTTTAATCTCACTGATCGTGAATGAATGAATGAACCAGGCATAGGCGCCAATCCGATCTACAGCAGCGAGTCCCGGCCTGCGTTTTCGCAGCTCAGCTTCACCCAGTCAACTGCCGCTGCTGCTGTAATTTTTCTCTTCGCCGGCCTTGTTCAAATTGAAACCTAGTATCATGCTAATGTTTCTACTGCTATTAAAGCTTACTACGCCTTGGGCATGCCTGTTTCTGTCAGCACTACTCGATGAAATGGACGGCAGCGGGGGAGACGGTGACCGCTGACGGCAGTCGTCTCATGAGGGGATCAAAGAGGCTCAAGACAACGACGCCAGCGACAGCACAAGGTCCACCACAGCACGGCCAACGGTGCAATCCGAAACCAACAAGAAATCAGTCTATGAAGGTAACCAAAGCTTGTTTTGTTCGCATGTAAACCCGTTTGTATGCACAGCCTGCCTGCCTGATCCCGGACATCAACATCACCTGAACGTTCTGCATTCTGAATGTTTTTTTTTATTATTATTATTATTACAGAGGAGCCAGAAGCTGGGGGACAAGATCACGGCACTTCAGCAGCTAGTCTCCCCTTATGGCAAGGTAAGCTCGAGCAGTCCGTCGACCTGTGCTGCCCATGCTGTATTCCTATTTGTGATCTGCATGCAAAGCATGCCAATCTGAAAAGCATTGTTGTGCCTCTAAAACCTGAAGAATTAAGATCTACCCGTGTGGCCGTGTGTGCAGACGGATACGGCATCAGTGCTCCACGAGGCAGCCACCTGCATCAAGCATCTCCACGAGCAGATCCAGGTGAGCAGATGTTGCATCAGCTTCTTACTGAATGAATGGTCATGCGACGCTACTTGGACACGAGCAGCACGCAACTCACGATTTCTCTTTGTCCCCGTTTCACCAATTTTTTTTTTTTTTTGATTTCCTGCAGATTCTGATGGCCTCCTACACTGAATTTAGTTCTAAAGCGTCACAGCAGGTAATACAGCATATAAAGCGACTGATTTTGACGACACGAACTTTTGTCTAAATTCTGAAACTGTGAGTTGCTGAAGACTGAAAGCTTGGCTTGCGTGGTTGGCAGGACACGGGCGAGGAAGAGGGCGGCGCGACGGATCTGCGCCGGCGAGGCCTGTGCGTGGCGCCGCTGACCCCGGCCGTCGTGCAGCTCGTGACGGCCGAGGCCGCGCTCCGCCACCGTGACACGGCCTGCACGGAGGATCACTGGCGCTGCCTCGGCACTCTGTAGCCGGCCGGAGCCGGAGGACGCTCCATGGTTGAGTTGGTAGACGGTAGGAGTACGAGACATCAGACATGGCATCTCCGGTTGCCGTTGGTGTCATCATCAGGCCTTCAGATACAGCGTTAGAACTGCATTTCACTCGGGGAAAAATAAAAATTACTCGCATGCGCTTCGAGAGGTTATTACTATAGTATTAATATTAATTAATGGATATATGCTACATTATTACTACGTCAGCAACTGTTTTGTCCTGATGGTTACCTATGCAGTCTGTACTGCAAGTTCACTCCACGATGCCACCAAGTGACTCTGGCGATGTGTACGGTGTACCTATCTGCCGTCTGAGGGTGGAGAGGCTGAAATATTTAATATCCCGTTCATCGGATGATCAGCTTAAAGAAAAATCAATCGCTTAAGACCCAATGATGGCAGAGAAAGTGCTTAACCCAATGTCGCAGTTACGAGATCTTACGTCGGCAGTACAACGTTGCCATGCGAGACAAGCCTTTCTGGGCTTCCCTAACGAAACAATTACTTGAGTACTACAGATACAGTCCAAGAAAGGAAGGCAGAGGCAGGTGTTGATGGAGCCTTGTTTGTCTTCTGTTGAGTTGCACATCAACTTGACAACCAATTTAGAGGTCTAAATTCAAACCTACTAGGGCAAGTCAGAGGCCGGCATCAATTCTTTTCATTTTATTTGTTTTGGGATTGTGTGCTTGCTCATATCCCATATAACTTTGTCCTTGAACCAAACGCAACTTAAAAGAAGTGCAAGTTTTACGGTAAACGTAAACAGTTTGTGATAATGTCGTTATCTTAAATTTCTTTCCTATAAAATCTAAAGACAATAGTTTCATAAACTTCATATAAACTTTTTACAAGCCTCCTGCTACTGGGGTGGAGGTGGGGACCCATGGTCGTACTGGTATTTGCTAAGTCTAGCTGCGGGAGGTGCAAAGCTTAACTACTCATTTAGGCTCGCATGGTAGAGCTCTTAGAGTCGATTCTCTGCTAAATCCAGCGGGAGCTTTGCCTAACATATTCTCTACTGATTTTTTTGAACATATTCTCTACTGATTCTATAAAATGATTAAAAATAGCTTCTATTGATTCTGTAAAATGGTTCTTCATCTTTCTTTTGAGGGTTTATGCTAAAGAATCAAAGAGAACCACTTTCAGTCACAGAATCACTTCTTGTTAGAGAATCAGCTTCCATAGAAAATCAATGGAGCTTTACCTAGCATCATATCTATGTTATTGTTTGGCTTCCCTACCTACAACTCTATTAAGAATTTAGCATATCTTGAGATTAGTAAAGTCTATAGGGACTTTGTTGTTGATAGGAACATTATCTGAAAGAGTAGCATCGTTGGGTCTAGAAATAAATCAAGAAAATGTAAACATTCGTGTCAAGTTGAAAATTTAAATGTTAATGGACATTTTCGCTACCTATGTTGTTCTGTGAAGTACTCCCTCCGTCCCTAAATAAGTGTCGCTTCGCTTCTCGAGAAGCAAATGCCGGCAATTTTTATAAATAATAAGTATTATCGATTAGTATCATAATTCATATCATTGGAAAGATCTTTGAATCTAGTTTTTTAATAAATTTATTTAGAGATACAAATGTCACATGTATTTTCTACAAATCGAGTCAAACTTGTGGCACGCATCCCACGACGACACTTAAAAAGGAACGGAGGGAGTAGTATTAGTTGTATAGTGGGTGAGATGTGATGTACTCATGTCGAGTTCATGAAAAACATTATCAAGGATTTCAAGAGCATAAGATATTAAAAAATAAAAAAGAAATTACGCCTCCATCTATACTTTGATTAAAAAATTATAGGACCTGTTTTCCCAATTTGAACTCACGGTCTAATTTTTGTATTAGTTGGTATTCTTGCTCGGGTGCGCTTAGTCGTAACTCGTCAATTGCACACTTTTATCTTGTTTTTTTCCCAAAAGATATGCTACCAGCTTATCTGATTTTTCTTCTTTTTTGAAAGGCAAAAGTCTGTGGGGGTACCGACTTATCTGTTGTTATTTCATTTGTTCATTTAATCTTATTTTGTATTTTTTCCAAAATATGCGACCTCTATAGGGTTTTTTTAGCATCATGCGACCTCTATGGCAGTTTTCTTATGTTGTTGGATAATAAAAAATATATACAAAACGATTTTTACTCAAATCTAAGTTATGTTGTAATTGAATTAGCAGGTGGGCCCGTAACCGGTTTAGGGCGGGCCTGTTTGGGGCTTTCAGCATAGCAAGCGCTCTTTTGACTCGTGAGGCCGAAGACCCACCTGGCCCACCAGGCCGCCGCCGACGCCGACGCCGACGCCAACTACTCCCGGCTGCCGGCCTCGCCGATAAGACGCCGGCCCGCCTCCCGCCACGCTCCCACCCTCCTGTGTCCTGTCCCTGCGCGCCACGACCAGCCGCCTCCAGCAGCAGCGATGCCGCCCCCGTCCCTCCTGCTGCTCCACTCCCGCGCCCCGCTCCAGCCCCGCCCCTTCAGGATGAACTCCCGGGCAGCTCCGAGCAGGGTCGTCGTCTGCTCCGTCGTGTCCGCCGAGGGGTTCATCTCCGCAGCGCCGATCCTCCTTCCCGAGGGCCCTTGGAAGCAGGTGACTGGCGAAATGGCTAGGCTGAGGGCTTTGGTTGGGCTTAAGACTAAACTTGGTTGCTTGTTGGTGTGAAATGCAGGTAGAAGGCGGCGTTACTGCCGCGTAGGGGTTCAAGGCGTCGGGCATCTATGGTGGGTTGCGTGCCAAGGGCGAGAAGCCTGACTTGGCACTGGTCGCCTGCGACGTGGACGCAACTGTAGCAGGTATGAGTGACTCTTATGAGCTTCTATGGTCACCGGCATGTGGCATGCCTCAGGTAGCTGGATGTTATTGTAATCTCTGAATGCCACTTTGGCACGCTGGGTGTCTACATTTGGATTTGGATGAACTGAACAACTAGAGATATGCTATTGTTGCTAATGTTGCAGGGCATATTGTCTTCTGATTTACTTGCTATATGCTTTATACAGTTGGTAATATATTAGTTAGGCTCAGTTCTCATGCTGAACTCCTTTCAGGAGCATTTACAACAAACGTTGTTGCCGCTGCACCTGTTTTGTACTGCAAGCATGTCCTTAGTACATCGAAAACAGTAAGCTAACCCTGCCTCTCATCTGCCTTCAAACTGAAGGACTTTCCTGATCAATTTGGGATAATCACTCGTTAATTTATTGTCCTTTTGCAACACTTTGGTGCATAAGGTCGTGCTGTGTTAATTAATGCTGGACAAGCAAATGCTGCAACTGTAAGTATTTATGGGTACCATATCTGTCATACCAGTCAGTAACAGTTATGAAAACTGTATATCGGAACTCAGTGGCTGATATTGAGCCATTGTCGCAAATGATTGGCTATCAGGGTGATCTTGGCTATCAGGATGCAGTGGACAGTGCAGATGCTGTGGCCAAGGTAGGGACCTGCCGTTTAATGTTTGTTCACAAGTAAAGTCATTTTTTTACTGCTATGCTTAACTCCTAACCACTGCTGCAGCTTCTCAATGTGAGCACAGATAGCATACTGATTCAGTCTACTGGTGTCATTGGTCAAAGGATAAAGAAGGTACACAGTGATACATCCAATATGACTGGGCTACTTTGTTTCACATTAGCCCACTGATGCTAGTATGATATAGTAGAGTGCCTATCTGATATCTGGCCTTTGGCATTGCAGGAGGCACTTTTAAATTCACTACCTAGACTTGTGGGCTCGCTGTCTTCTTCAGTTCAGGGGTAATAATATTCAGTATCATGAATAGCATTATAGCTCAAGCCTTTAAATTGTAAAACCATCATGATAATAAAAGGACGTACCCAGTGCCGTAGGCTCCCGCACTGCGGGGTCTGGGGAAGGGAAAATAGCCAGCAGCCATCCCTGCACAAATGTGCAGAGGCTGGGGCTTGAACCCTGGGCCGCTTGGTCACAAATGTGCAAAGCTCTATCATGATAATCATCGATATAATTTAATGGTACTTATTGTCGCTCACATAGTATACCTTCTTCAATAGTGCAAATTCTGCTACTGTGGCATTACAACTACTGACCTTGTTAGCAAGAGCATTGCTGTCCAGACTGAGGTCAAGTCTCTTGGTTTATTTGTAGCGTTCTTCCCTTGTACTTTATTCTCATCAATTCTTGTTCAAAAACTAGATTGGAGGAGTGGCTGTCAGAATAGGTGGAATGGCTAAAGGTTCTGGAATGATTCACCCAAACATGGCAACAATGCTTGGTGTATGTTCCCACCCTCTATTTCTCCCTCGCTCAATTGAGGCATGTAGCAAAGATTGATGGCCATTTTTTCTATCACAGGTTTTAACCACAGATGCTCAAGTCAGCAGTGATGTCTGGAGAGAAATGGTCCGTACGTCAGTCAGTAGAAGTTTCAACCAAATTACAGTGAGTCTCTGCTCTTGTATATTGTATTGATTGCGTGCAAGCAATCACACAATATGGGTAGGAAATTTTGGTATCATCAATTATTTATGTAGAGGAAATGGTATGGCCATGAAACCCAGGTTGTTACTAGGATGGGGGGACATCACGATTTTGTTCGTGAACATACTCAATATATTTGGAGTATGGTTTGTACCTTGAACCAAACAAATACTACTCTGAGTTACACACTGCTACTTTGAAGAATTAATATTGCAATAGGTAGTGTGCATATTAGATAATGAAGTACTTTTTTTTTTCTTAAAACTGGATTTAATCTTTTTTTTTTTTTGCAAATGTGGCAATCTAACTGACAGGATCGTGACCCAGGTCCATTATTTTGTAATACTGTTATGGATTGTATGTTCTTCATATAGGGTTATAGTAGACGTAGAAACCAATAATCGTTTTGTGCAATAAATCTGAAGGTGGATGGTGATACTAGTACCAATGACTGTGTTATTGCAATGGCAAGTGGGTTGTCTGGTCTATCTGGAATTCAAAGTCTTGATAGCACTGAGGCTCAACAGTTCCAAGCATGCCTAGATGCAGTAAGTATTACTCCCTGTTCCTTAATATTTCCATGTATGTCAGCAAGCGCTTATGTTCAGATATACTTTAATGCGGCACAGTCATTATTCAGCTATTTTGTCTAGGTTACATGTGATAGACCAAAATGAGTTTTATATTGTCCTCTGTAACACATTTCTGCAGCTTAGTTTTTGCCCCCTAAACAGATATTGTTTACTTGTTAAGTTCCTATGCTGACTTATTCCTTCCATGTAGGTAATGCAAGGTCTTGCGAAATCCAAAGCATGGGATGGTGAGGGTGCAACATGCCTAATTGAGGTTAAGTGACATCATTGTACATGATAATTTGGCTTCTAAGTTTTAACAAATAATTTGGCTTATCTGCAATGTTAAAATACTAGGTTTATCTGAAAAGTTAAAACATTAGTGCATACTATATAGCTCCTTTCTAGTTTTTTTTTTTTTCAGGAATATGACATAATGTTTTAATGTGCCTTCACCTGTGCAGGTTTCTGTAAGTGGCACAAACAATGAGGCAGAAGCTGCTAAAATTGCTCGTTCAGTAGCATCTTCTTCTCTGGTTAAAGTATGTTAATAGTTTATCTATCAAGTCTGCAATTTAGTAGTATATCAGCCCAAGCAGTCTCCTTCTCTTTCATCCCCCAGAAGGCCAGAATGATTATATTATTTGGGACAGGCAGCTGTGTTTGGAAGAGACCCAAATTGGGGACGAATTGCTTGCTCAGTTGGCTATTCAGGCATTCAATTTGACGCAAATCAACTTGATATTTCTCTGGGAGTTATTCCACTAATGAAAAATGGCCAACCACTCCCCATTGACAGGTTAGAGAAAGTTTTGTTGCATAGTCAATTCATGTTTCGTCGTTTTGGTCGCTGTAAATTGACTAGGATTTGTTTAGCTCTTTTGTTAGGATCTAAATGCTTCTTCTCTTTCTTTAGATCCGCTGCTAGCGGTTATCTCAAAGATGCTGGAGATGCCCATGGTACAGTGAATATTGATATATCAGTGGGTAAGCTTTCAGCTTCGTCATTGCAACAGCTTCGTCATTGCAAATTTGAGTAAAGATTGTCTGTTATTATGGTGTTGGTTTATCTTTGCAACTGTTCAAAACATCTGGTTCATCAGTTGGGCCCTTTGCATCAGCAAATATTTGTTGTTCCTGCATTTGATTTGCTGTGGCGTTTCTCTTGTTCATCTGTAGTTTGGCTGCTCCTATGTTATCACTTGGATTTTTGTTTGTTAAGAGCAACTCCAAAAAATGGTGTATA
>CM041629.1:15325566-15377446 GCA_023333625.1 Bothriochloa decipiens | reverse complement strand
AAAAAAAAAATCAGGCCTGCGTCCTACTTATGTTTATGTGAAATTGGCCCAAATTAGAGCTGCTATGTTTGTGAGCAATCCAATATCGTTGAATCACTGCATTCAAACCTGTTAGTGTTACAGACTTACAGAGTTCCAGTTCACATGCCATCCTGCAGCACTTGTGCCATCCATCAAATCCTATTGCACCTATGGATTTCCATTTTATCATTGTATAAAAATGGCCTTGTCCCATTTCATTTAGATTGTACTCCCTTCACTCCCAATTGTAAGTTGTTCGACTTTTTCTACGTACATTATTTTTTTTATTATGTATCTAGACATAGCATATGTCAAAAGCTATAATAGAAAAACCATAATGACTTATAGTTTGCAACGGAGATAGTAGTTTGCAGCTATGCTCAGTAACAAATACTCTCTCAGCAAGCAGCAGGTCCGAGTTCATTTCACATATAAGTTTCCCTATAAAAATAAATTGTTTTGAGGCTCCTGATTTTCATAATTTCATTCACTTGGGCGCAGGCCTTTCAAGGTTAACAGATGAGAAACTCCAGGGTGCATTTACTCCTTTCGGGAGGGTCCTTGAAGGTACCTACAAAGCAAGCTTTGCTCGAGTAGTAATGTTCAGGGCTCTGTTCATCCTATTCCTTGCCCCTAATTGCAGTGTGGTTTTTATATTACTTTGTGCGGCAAAAGTGGTGACAGATAAGAGTTTCTGGGAGGTCAAAGGGTTTCGGTTTCGTGAGATATGCCACCATAGAAGAGGCTGAGAAAGCGCGGCAGGAGATGAACGCCAAGTTTCTGGATGGATGGGTCATCTTCGTTGACCCTGCCAAGCCAAGGCAGCCAAAGCCCGCTCCTGAGCAGGACACCCGTTCCTCGCATGCTGGCTTCACTACGAACAAGACTGTAGGATGGTGCGGCTAGGGCTAGGCGTATTGATCTGTCCGGCACACAACTTATATGATGATACTATCAGAGGGACATCCGAGAGCGAGTAGCTTTAGTTTGAGGATACATGATATAAATATAATACTGTCAGAGACATGGCCGGGCAATTCAGATAGCTGGGGATACAGTTATCCTATGGCCACTAGTACAGTGTCCGTGCTAACGCTACGGTTTTATTTTAAAGAAGTACATGAAAAAAAATCATGTTTTTTTGCATAGTTCTACTTTTATGTAATTTTTTAATATTTATATATTCTAGAAAACGCTTTTGCAGAAGATGGCATAATAATAAAGTAATTTCTTGTCATGGCAGGATAAGCAGACAAATCAAATAACGAAAATGCTAAATCCACCATTGTCCTCAAGCTCAAAATACAACAAAAGAAAAGAGAAATGTCAACATACTTGTTTGTTGCAATCACACAATATACAAGTACTTGGTTCATTTAAACCCCATACAAGGGAAAACCTAATCACCTGTATAACAGTTTACAACGATCTCCAACCTATATATAAAACATATACGATTCATCCCTATTCCTGAGCGGAGCCTGTTTTTAGAATTGTATTTTTAAAAAAGCACTCCAATAATATACTTATTTTACAATCGCTGATAACATCAGCTTTTTGCTTTCTGCATTATTGTAATATCAGCTTTTTCCTTGCTAGAAGAAACCAATAACACTCAATTGGACTAAGGTAGATAGACAATACAGACTGAGAGAAAAATATTTTACTTGAGCAATGAAGAGAGGAGATAAGCATGCCTATAGATCATTTTCTAAAGGTCGAATCCACCACTTTCTCATAGCCTAATCCTCTAGAAACAGGACATTAGTCTGTATAATCTTTCATATGCCAAGGGAAGTGAGAGGAAGATGCAGGCGGGTACGCATCTACTCCTCCATGAGCTCACGAATGCCCACATATGCATCCATGAAGTTGCTCTGAACCCCTAAGATCTAGTGAAGTTGGGCAGGCACAACTTGATCTCCAACCATAAGGCGACTGCAGAAACACAAGCATTTTTTTGTGAACGCAGAAATAACAGCATTATTATACATAAAGCATGTACAAATGAAACTGCCAACAACACCCACAGATGCACCAAACCAGATAAAAAGGTTAAATGTATAGTGTAAGCTAGAATTTGTTTCTATTATTTTTACACTCCATAACTGTAGAAAAGAAAATTCCATGATGTCATTTTAAACACTAACCGGTTATCTAATCACACACTACCCTAAACTTATTGACGCCTGAAGTAACCAACTCTCATGTACAGAAGCAGTTGCACCTTTTACACTCTATTGTAGAAGATATGAAGGATATATGAAATACTAACTTTTTTTTTTTGAGACCCTCTTCTCCGGGCAATGCAACAACCAAGAAAGCGGAAAGAGAGAACAAAAGACTATGACCTGTCGTGTTTATTTTTTTATGAGTCGCTACACCATAAATAAAGTTCCTGGGTTTTTTTGTTTATTTCTTTTTTGACCAAAATCTCTATTCCTAGCATCCAGGTTGAAATTAAATGCACAGCTACATACTACATACCACTCATCTTGATTAAGCAAAACCTCGGTGTGTCAACTGCAGTGATCCTTATGTGGTTCTCTGCAAACAGGAATGCAAACTTCCCAGTTGGTACTTGGTAGCAACAGCTGTAATGTAATAAATATATCAAGAAAACTAATTAATACGTACACAACTTTAGAGATATTCCAGTGTGTCAAAAACAAGTAATAACAACTATATATGTCACCGAAAGTCAATACACTGCTTTTCATTACACTTAGAGAGAGAGAGAGAGAGAGAGAGAGAGAGAGAGATCCAAACCAAAGTATGCTTGGGTATCATACAATCAAATTGATCTATGATTGTTTTCTTTTGTCTAAATTAGAAGTCAAAGCAATAGCCACATTTTTGTGAAAGAGTAATACATGTAACCCTGTTTGGATGTAAAGCTTGAAACAAATCATGCTACAGGAACTCACAAAATCCATCCTATCTTTCAGAGAAAATAATGTTACCTGTGAAAATCACAGTAGGAAACCATTTTTGTAATTTGCCTGCCACTTCTTTCAGAGTATTGCAACTACAACAAAGAATTGGAGTTTAATGACCTATCTAAAAATATGGATAGTGACTGTGAATAAATATTCAGTTTAAATAAATACATTCTTCTAAGCTCTTACCTCGACTCAGTTTAAATAAATACATTCTTCTAAGCGCTTACATATATGAGTCACTGAAAGGATGAAAGGATCTGTGAAGAACACCAGAGATGTAATATGTCACAACTCAAAAGGTTAGTTATATACCTTTTTGCATGGTCTAGAAAAGCACCGGCTCACTCCCTTGCTTCCTTTTCTGTGAAACCTTGGGCGATTACCACAGCTATCAAAACGTGGTGCTGATTTGCCAACAATCTGCAATTCAGTTAATTATTACATTGCAGCCGGCTCCAAAGATGTATCAAGGAAGTAGCAAATCCGGGCCAGACTACTTATTTACAGGCTTTCGGGTGAGCATACCAGAACAATTAGATTTCTTTTTCCAAGAAAAAGAAAGAACATAAACCAACTGACTATGCAATAAATTACCATCATATATCCATGAACTGACATCCATGATTTCCATTTTCCAAACAACAGAAACACCCTCCATCGATCCATTCATATAACAAGAATCTTTAGAATATATATTTCATTGTTGCAAGTACAATATGCTTCAAAGAAATTCCAGGGTGGACGAAGACATAGCTAGTCAATTTCTAAATCCTATATTATATATAAAAAAAATTAAATCCATATTAGAAATTTATCTGTATTAAGCTAGCTGACAAGTTACATGTAGAAATACATAATCCAAGTATGGATGAAGGTAGCTCTCAATTCTTCCAAAACCTGATGGAACTGATCATCATTATTTAGTTTATTTTGGAAATCAAGGTTATGCAAGTCATTATATGCCACTGCCCCAGTTTCCTTTCATCATCATTGGAGCAAATAAATTTCCAAATCAATCGATAAAAAAATGAGAGAAACAACAAAGCTAACTTGTTTTTACCAGGCAGAAAAAGGGCATACATAATCCTTCATGAACTTCTTGAGAAACCGGATGTGCAATTGGTATTGCCTGCATCCACCAAGCCCGATTCAAATTAATGAGTCCTTACCTATGAGCACGTGCAAAAGCCCACGAAGATGGAGAATGGACATCAATCAAGTACGAAAAAGGCAGAGGATGGAACCGATTATTTTGTACCATCTCGACGGCCACCGCAGCCAGAGCATTGCCCAGGCCTCCGTCTCGCTCAACACGGCACACGGCCAGGCACAAGGCGGTGCTCCCCGGCGGGGATGGCCGCGTCGAGCGCCAGATTCACCGCGATGCCTGGTCTGAGATGATGGGCTCGGCAACGGCGCCTTGATCGCCACCCTCGCCGGCATCGATTGATCGCCGGTGGAAGGAGAGCTCGCGCCCTGATCTAAGGAGGCCGGCGGGATCTTGGAGGAGGCGACTGGCCATGGAGATGGCAGATGGCGGCGCCTGTCGTGGCAGCAGCGAGGAGAGCCGCCGCGGCCCGCCCCTCCCCAGAACCGCCTCCGCCGTCGGCAGGTCCGGCCGGCCACGCCGTGCGCCACCCCAACCGGGCCATGTCACCTCCGCCAATCCACCACCGGTCTACCTAGGGGAGAGGAGTCAGGTTTTTTCGTTTGATCTAGAAGGGAGAGAGACAAGAGGGCGATGGGGAGAATCGGAGGGGCTGCGAGTTGCGGAGGAGAGGAGTCGGGTTTATTCTTTTTTCTAAAATAAAATGGAGACAAAGGTGGGCTTGGGATTCGATCTCTCGCCCTTCGGCGGAGAGAGCCGTGCGGCGCGGAGCGTGGTGACTGAGGAGAGTGGGAAGCTTCGACAAACATTTAATCTGAGCCCTTGCATGCGCACAGCAAGTGTGCCGTGAGATGTTGTTCTAAGAAATTAACTTGGACAAGTTTTTAAATATAATAGAGATTTTATTTTTGTGTTCAGAGATATCCTCCTCGTTGCTCTAACGCATTGTGATGATTAGTGCAAAGTTGACTATGCTATTTCTATCTTCTGTTTACATGGTTGCTTGTTGTTCTGTTACCTATTTTTGCAATTTATTGTATTAGTCACTGACCCACAGATCTGGCTGATATTCCACACTAGAACAAAATCGCTGGAACTTTCAGTTGAGTTTACATAAACTAGAACTGTAATGACACATCGTCGAGATGACCTATACATGGCATAATAAGCATCTGTACACATGTTGATGTATACAGATGTAGAAACTTTACTCGCTGCAATCTCGTCGTACACATCGAGAACGATCAGGCATAAAATTGGATCGTTATGGTGGGAGCGTGCGTATAACAATTAACACGGCCGCACAACGGAAAGATATTCAGGTGTCGGACCGCCTTACATGCCATAATAAGCAGTTAAGCACGTGTGATCACTAGATTATACAAGTGAGAACACCTGCTGCAATCACACCAAGCTGGTACCTGGAAGCATGTATGGCAAATGACGCCCTGCACACATGCAACTAACAACACACCGAGTACACAATACATCTAGACTCGTGTCCGTACTGTCTAGTCAGTCTACTAGAAAGGTTGTGCCCTGAGCTCCTGAATCATCTCCTAGACTAAACTACATTATGTACAAAGGTAAATTCTCTCGCATAGATCACAAACCAGGTTGTCATTTCTGAAGCAGTATAAGCAGACACATTAGATTTTGCTCAAACAAGTGATTTCTGCACCAAGACTAGGTTCTTGAACATCACCAACGGGTGCAACTCCAGCGCTGACTCCTCCTGTCAACATAACAAGAGGTGAGGGTAATACTGTTAGTATAAGCAAAACAAGCGAAACAATTTGTAATTCTCAGTTAGTCTTGGTTCGAAAAAATTAATCGAATAACGTCAACATCCCATGAACCAGAAGAGTATGCAACAGAGAATGTGGTTACCTCTTCAGCTGATAAAATGGTGAACCCGAGCTTCTCTGACCAGATTTGCGCCATTTCAGGATCAACAGGCGCAGCAAGAAGGCTTACATCCCAGGCTCTCAAATTTGCCTCAATTAACTTTAGGAGAAGTATGAAGTAACCCTGCACAAAGAAACGCCAAACAATATGTCTGAATGATAAAAATAGTTGAAATGATTTCGTTTGGAATTATCAAAACAAAACAACATTATCAGTTTATCACATGTCAGTCCTCAAAATATTGGACACCCATATGGGTAGGTGAAGGGACCCATGGATTAGATATAAGGATTGAAGAATTAACATATATTCCACATATCTGCTGATAAGATTATTGTTGATGATTAACTAATATTCCAAAACATTCTCTTTTTGAAAAAAAAAATGTTAGTGACTCATCGACATTCACTAGTTATGCATCGCTTTCTTTTTTTAGGAGTGGAACATGTAGAATCATATTACATGAGATAGTCGATAATAACAGCCAAGTTCAATTCCACCTTTTTTCTGCACTCTCTACGAGTGGCAATGAGGACCAGTTCTGCAATTTGTTCCAAGTGCACTTTCAGAATCGCAGCAGAAACAACATGCGTGCTGCAATAAAATCAAAATGGGGAAAAAGTAAGAATACCAGCAAGAACAACAAAAAAATTACTCAGTTTGAGGACACTAATAATCTGCAGTTTACATGTGTGCTCTTATTGTAAAGTTTGCACGCAGAACCATAAAAACACAAGTACTGAAGGCATAACAGAGGCGTCACTAGAATACCAGAACAACAAAATGCAAAATAATGGAAGGCATGGCACGGAAAAGAACCACCTTGCAGTTAACACTGCACAATACATTCCTCGAAAATCCTTCTCTTGGTGTCCATTTTTGCTGCAACAATGAAGTTTAGATTTTTTACATACTTCAGTCTATGAAAAAAAAGACTAAAGGTGCAGATGAATGAACCCACATACACGAATTAAGAGTTGGCAAAAATTAGCAAGAACATACCCATTAACCATATCTGAGAAGATGTCACTGCGCTCATCAGTAGATTCCACAAATGCATCCTATAAAGTACAGAGATCAAGGTGACCCTATAGCAGCCAAGAAACTACTGATAGGCAGATGCAAAATTTATAAGCAAAAGAACAACTCACTTTGAAGATATCAATGACCTGAGGTATGTAGAGTTTGATATCCCTACCTGCGTCCATTTCCCTTAAAAGTCGCCAACAAATATTGGATCTTATCCGTCTAAGGAAGACAATATCTTCACACTTTTCCAGACCACCTTCTAGACGGTCACGAAGTGATTGACATTCTTCGCAGCACAAGAAGCGAAAACACACATATTCTTTAAAAATTTCCACATGCACCTGAAATGTTCAGTTTAATCATTCAGGTGTATCATTCACAATGGCAGGCCTTCCTTTTGCTCATATAAGTGAAAAGGTCAGAAACCTTCTTTTTTACAACTCTATTGCTGTAACATTTCACGTGGCATGGTCTCTCGCACTGTAAATAGTAACAATAAGGCATCATTCACAAGCCAGCAATCTATCAAAAGCAATCTATCGAAGGCAATACATTGGGCATAAGCATTAAGCAGAACATACCTGGTTACAGAAGATAATCGTGTCTGGATCGATATTTCCAATCATCGTGTGGCCATCCCTGACATTATGTAAACATGCAAATTTTCATATGAAGGAGCTCACCTGATCCTGTTAATCTATCGACAATAAGTACTTATTATTAGTATCTTACCCACAGAAATAGCAAAACTCTGTTTTGATCACTCTTTCTTGTAAAGTCCGTTTCAGGGGAGCAATAGGTCCCCGGGTAGTAGAAGGTTCTCTGCAACAACCTGCAATAGAAGGAACCAATTGGCACAAATTATTTTCAAACATAAAGCTCAACAATCACTCCCTCATTGCCTAAAGGTAATAAAATTAAATTTAAACATATAGCCTTCAAATAAAAGTCTATGTGACCAAAGAAACAAAAAAAAGGGCTACTGACTACTGAGGTCAAGTCCGTTCTTTTGACAGGGCATTGTGAAGTCCAAGCATAATTACTATGCTCACTTATTTTGGAAATTCGTTTGAACCACATGTACTCCGTATGCTGTTATTACTAGACGGAGGGAGTATATAGAACATATCTCCTATTTTATCTATCTTGAACCAAAATAACCATGAAATATTTTTTTACTCCATTTATTTTAAAAAGAAAAAATCCAAAAGCCATCAGCGGTGTCTAAGGATTAAGGTGCTTTCAAAAATGTACTGTAAAAGGGCAGCTGCTTGTGAAAAACAACCTCTAGGTCCCTCAAAACCACAACCAAATGGACCATAAAAACACTTTAAACTGAAACCTAGAGAAATGAAAATAGGCTCTTGTATCCTTTACCTTATTTTAAAGTATAGTTCTATTTTATCTTTATTTATTTAGAGCCTCAACTCCACCAAAACATTGGATGTGTTCCAAATTCATTAAATTGGTAGAGCACTTTATGGTTTGTTTGGGGCAGTTTCTCCACTGAAAATGGTGAATCCTGCATCTTGTTTGGCTACAACTCTAGATCCACGAAACTGAGGTTTTGTTGAAATGACCTGTTTTGTTCTTGGGTTGTCTCATATATCTTTTTTCATATAGGTCATGTGTGTGGTGTTCATATATGTTCAGAAAAAATAGTCTATTTTCTAACACAAATTAGTGCTGCGGGCACTTGACACCTTTATGCTATGTTTGTGAGCAATCGGGAACTGGGATAACCAGTGAGCTTTATCAATGAATCACTGCATTAAACCTGTTACGAATTTCCAGTTTACACCCCATCCTCAGCTCTTGTGGCGTCAAATCCTATTGCATCTGTGCCTTTTTTCTGATTTCCTTTTAACATAGTAAAAATGCCTTTTTTTTAACTAGTAAAAATGCCGTTGTTTCATTTAGATTGTACTCCTTACTGTACTGGTAATAGTTTGCCGCTATGCTCGGCAATAAATATGCAGTACTTCTCCCAGCAATAAATACCTGAGGTCTTGTTTAGATGCAAGCAAAAAGTTAAAATTTTTTTACTATCTCTCCATCACATCAATCTTTAACCATATATATAAAGCATTAAATATAGATTAAAACAATAACTAATTATACATGTTAGTTATAAATCATGAGACGAATCTTTTGATCCTTCTTAGTCCATGATTAGATACTAATTGTCTGATATAAACGAAAGTGGTACAGTTAGAAAAATTCTTAACTTTTTGCGATCTAATCGAGGCCCAAGCCAAGGCAGCCAAAGCCCGCTGCTCCTGAGCAGGACACCCGTAGGATGGTGCGGCAAGGCGCATTGATCTTTCACGCCACAAAACTTGGATGATGATGCTATCCGGGACACCGAGATTAGCTCATTAGCCTTGGCTTGATTGAGGATACTATCAGAGACACCGACCCGAGAGTGTAGGCTTGGTATGGCATTGCCGGGCAACGCAGATAGCTGGGGACAGGTTTCCTGTGTTTGGCCTCGTTTTTGTGTTCAATTCAAACATATCATTCTCGTTGCTCTAGCGCATGATGATGATCGGTGCAAAGTTGATTATGCTATTTCTACCCTTTCTTTGCATGGTTGCTCGTAGTCCTGTTACCTGTTTTTTTGCAATTAGTAAGTAGACACTTACCCATAGACACTTACCCACAGATTTGGCTGATATTCCAGACTAGAACAGAACCGTTGGAACATTCAGTTCAGTTTAGATAAACTTGGAGTGTAATGAGTTATGACACAACGTCTAGATGATCCATTGTTCTAAAGAGCTTACTCCGTATGCTAATATACGCATTGATGCATATAAATGTAGAAACGTCACTAATTGCAAATCCGTACCCATGGTAAACGACAAGGCACAAAAATGGATCGTTATGGTGGGAGCGTGCGTATAACATGGCCATACAGCGGAAATATATTCAGGTGTACGACCGGCTTACATGTCATAATAAGCACGTATGAGCGAGAACACCTACTGCAGTCACACACACCAAGCCCGAACCTGGAAGCATGTGTGATAAAATGACGCCCTGCACACGCGCAACAAACACCACACCGAGTACACAATACATCTAACTTAAAGGGTACATAGACAAACTCATGTCCGCACTGTCTAGTCTCTAGAAAGGTTATGCCTTCAGCCCCTGAAAACTACACTATGTACAAACTACAAAGGTAAATTCTCTTCCATACATCACAAACCAGGTTGTCGTCATATCTAAAGTAGTATAAGCAAACACAAATTAGATTTTTCTCAAGCAAGTGATTTCTGCACCAAGACGAGGTTCTTGAACATCACCAAGGGGTGCGACTCCAGCATTGACTCCTTCTGTCAACAGAACAACAGGCGAGCGGTAATACTGTTAGTATCAGCAACACAAGGAAACAATTTGTAATATTCAGTTAGTCTTGGTTCAAAAAAATTAATCGAATAACCTCATCATTTCATGAACCAGAAGTATATGTGACAGATAATGTGGTTACCTCTTCAGCTGATAAAATGGTGAACCCAAGCTTCTCTTACCAGATTTGTGCCATTTCAGGGTCAACAGGTGCAGTAAGAACGCTTACATTCCAGGCTCTCAAATTTGCCTCGATTGACTTTAGGAGAAGTATGAAGTAACCCTGCACAAAGAAACGCCAAACAATAAGATTCAATAGTAAAAATAGCTGAAACGATTTCATTTGGAATTATCAAAACAAAACGACACTATCACATGTCAGTCCTTAAAAAAATTGGATTCCCATATGGGTAGGTGGGACCAAGGGATCAGATATAAGTATTGGAAAATTAGCTTAATAAGGTGGTACAGCATCCAAAATATCCACTGATACAATTAAATACTGGATGATTAAATAAATATATTCCAAATCATTTTCTTTTTGAGAAAATGTTATCAGTGACTCATTGACATTCTCTAGTTATGCATAGCTTTCATTTTTTAGGAGTCCAATATGTAGAATCTTATTACATGACATAGTCGACAACAACAGTTGTAGAGTGTCTGGTTCAAGTTCAATTCCACCTTTTTTTCTGCACTCTCTACGAGTGGCAATAAGGACCAGCTCTGCCATTTGTTCCATGCACACTTTCAGAATCGCAGCCGACACAACATGCGTGCTGCAATAAAATCAAAATAGGAAACAAGTAAGAATATCAGCAAAAGATATGTGTGCTCTTTTTGTAAAGTTTGCACGTGGACCATAAAAATGCAAGGATGCAAGGATTGATGGAATAACAGAGGCGTCACTATGAAGACCAGAAGAATAAATGGCATAATAAATTAATAATGAAAGGCATGGCACGGAAAAGAACCACCTTGCAGTTAACAGTGCACAATACATTCCTCGAAAATCCTTCTCTTGGTCTCCATTTTTGCTGCAACAATGAAGTCTAGATGAAAAGACTAAAGGTAAACGCAGATCAATGAACTCACTCATACATGACTTAAGAGTTGGCAAAATAAGCAAGAACATACCAATTAACCATATCTGAGAAGATGTCACTGTGCTCATCAGTAGATTCCACAAATGCATCCTATTATGTATAGAGATCAAGGTGAGACTATAGCAGCCAAGAAGCTACTGACAGGCAAATCCAAACTTTATAAGCAAAGGAACAACTTACTTTGAAGATATCAATGACCTGAGGCATGTGGAGTTTGACATCCCTACTTGTGTCCATTCCACTTAAAAGTCGCCAACAAATATTGGATCTTATACGTCTAAGGAATGCAATCTCGTCACACTTTTCCAAACCTTCTTCTAGACGGTTGCAAAGAGATTGACATTCTTGGCAGCACAAGAAGCGAAAACACACGTATTCTTTCAAAATTTCCAGAGGCACCTGAAATGTTCACTTTAATCATTCAGAAGTATCATTCACGGTGGCAGGCCTTCCTTTTGCCCATACAAGTGAAAAGGTCACAAACCTTCTTTTTTACAACTCTGTTGTTGTAGCATTTCATGTGGCATGGTCTCTCGCACTGCAAACAGTAAAAACAAGGCATAATTCACAAGCTAGCAATCTATCAAAGGCAATACGTTGGGCATAAGCATTAAGCAGAACAGACCTGGTTACAGAAGATAATTGTGTCTGGATCGATATTTCCAATCGTTGTGTGGCCATACCTGACATTATGTAAAGATCCAAATTTTCATATAAAGGAGCTCAACTAATCCTATTAGCCTATTGATAAAAAATAATTATTATATCTTACCCACAGAAATAGCAACTCTCTGTTTCGACCACTCTTTCTTGTAAAGTCCGTTTCAGGGGAACAATAGGTCCACTGATAGTTGAAGTTTCTCTGCCACAACCTGTAATAAAAGGAACCAATTGGCACAACACAGAGGCTCTAAATTATTTTGCTAAAAAAAGGAGACTATAAATAAAGCTCAACAATCACTCCCTCATTGCCTATATGTAATAAAATTAAATCTAAATAACATAGCCTTCAAATAAAAATCTATGTGACCTGAGAAACAAAAAAAGGGCTACTGACTACTGATGCCAAGTCTGTTCTTTTGACAGGGCAGTGTGAAGTCCAAGCATAATTACTCTGCTCACTTATAAAGATATTGGAAAAATACTGCATCTGCAGAAGGCACATAAACCAAGTGGACTATGCACTTTGAACACACAAGAACAGAAAATTGAAGGAATAATTTATACACAGTAGATCGCCAGTGCATTCATGCAAGTGCCAAAAAACAAAAATGGTAAAGTACAAATCAGGGCTC
Organism: Bothriochloa decipiens; assembly: GCA_023333625.1. Taxonomy (NCBI): domain Eukaryota; kingdom Viridiplantae; phylum Streptophyta; class Magnoliopsida; order Poales; family Poaceae; genus Bothriochloa; species Bothriochloa decipiens. Next base: position 15,364,683 of record CM041629.1, on the reverse strand, counting down.
ATAAGTCATAATACAACTTAATAGATTTAGTGACAAGACTGTATCAAACAAATTAAGTAAAAAACAAAAAAAACGGTTTGTGAAGCCAGGATAGGAGGCACCATGATTGCGGAGGAAAAAGAAACTTCATTTCAATCAAAAAATAAACTTTAAAGCCCTACACAGATAAAACGCTCTTTAGAAAAGAACAAGGCACAACAATATTGTATCCATCTCAAGACAGTAGTAGATGACTTTGCAAGCTCTGGGTACAGCAAGCATGGTGGTATTAAAGCAAAACAAATGAAGGATGATAGTAATAAATCCACCAAGAATATGAGAGCCCTCGCTTGAAGACCACATCGCCGTCTCAAAAAGTTTCACTATTAAACAACTCCTTCACTTCAACACTATGGCTAGGTAAGAAACTGCAGGAGTACTGCTTAGTCAGTAGTCACTACCCATCATCCTTTTCTCTCTAGAATTATTTTCCTTGGACAAAAAAGCCCTGTGAGTAAGGATATATACAACCTTTCCAATTAAAAGGAGGGAATCTAGCAGAAATATACTATTCTCCTCGTAAAGTGTGGTTGTTGTGTAGTGTGTACGATGCCCTGACCTTTGCAGATCTTTTTGCTCACAGGTTAATGTCTTGCGTTGACAAACTTCCATGAGGGGATTACCTTATTACCCTTACATCCTTTAGGAATGGCAAGTGCTCAATGCAAATAGTTCAACATGACAACACCAGAAGTGCCTCCATGCTTAAAGTTCCATCTACGTAAGGTATCAATTATCAACCTCATAGTCCTAAAATAGTTCAACTCCTCAAATTAACCCAACGATCCAGGCCACAAAACACATCGACAGATCGGTTTGAGACATAAATATCTATCCTAACAAAAGCTGAACAAAACCCAACAAACCGAGCCTAATACTGCAGTAATCAGACATTTGAAAGCAATTTGCTATGACAATTGGCAATCATTAACATTTCCAATTTGTTAACAGGATGAAAGCATCTCAAGACCACAGACACTTAAATGCCCCCCCCCCCCCCCCCCCCCCCCCCTTTTTTTTTACTTTGCCATTAGATAGAATGCAACTTTGAAACAATTTATTCCTTAAAAACAAGAAGGAAGGAATATCTTAGGCTCTTAGCAGGCAGGTCCTATGACCAAGAGAACTACAGAGTCATCTTCCAACAAGGTGAACTGATTGTGCAGTATTTCAGCAGGATACCCTCTTTTAAACAGACCAACACAAAGACACCAGCCAACACATGCCTGAGCATTCACAAAGGGTGCAGGCATAGCTGCTAATTTGAAAAAGATCATGAGCCATAACCACTCAACAATCAGCAAACCAAATAATCTGCACTAGTAATTTAATGAAATAGACACAAACCTAAATAAGCTATTGGTTATTACAATGAACCTCAGAGTACACATTACACAATAGCCATTAACTTACCCGAAGAAGTAAGGTTAGGGTAGTCACTGAAGCTGGAAACACTAGCATTGTCAAATCCATTTGAATACAAATGATCTTGCAGTTGCAGAGCTAGCGTATGAAGTGTTAATCCTTCTGATGTATAAATATTGTGATACCTGAAACATAAATTTTTCACCATTTCAAACTCTTTTTTTTGGTCCAGATTATTACAAAAAGTTAATTGAATGCCATTTTGAACATATAGCTCTTCTATGAGTAATAAAGTTCGTATAGCCCAAAATTTCTTCCCAAAAATGGTGGTGCTTATGGTTTCCGTCTTCTCCCCATGCCAGCATGTTCTTCAAAGTGTGAAGGAGTAAACTGGAGTCGAAAGAGAACAGCAAAAACATCAATTGGTCCATAATTACACCCCAATAAATAAAATTCACTAATTGCTTCGTTTTGTACCTCTTGACTGCAACAGTTACAGATGATACCTGTTCCCCGCTTATACCCTTGCTTTAGAACCTAAAAAACAGTGAAGCATGAGTCCTCTTAAGAGTGCTACAGATTCAGGTGATTGCAGAAAAAGGGCCAATATAGTTCACAAAAATATCCAGAGCACCTCTCCATTCTTCAACTTGTAAGTCAACAAAGTATTATCTGCAAGGCCACCCTCCTTGAAAATCAGTAGATGCAAAGAGCTATCCCTGAGAAAAGTAAGTTATGCATCATTTCAAAATTTCGTGTAAAAGAACACCTTTCACCAGCTTTTGGAGAAAGATCCCTTAAATGTTACAAAAGATTTAATCTGTTACCTTCTTTTTTATTCTTTTGACTTTGAGTCTATTGTGCAGTTTGGGAGTGGCCCTTGCGTGATTGTTACTGGACTTGACAAATAAAGCTGTAAATTTGTAGAATCATGTTTACAATAGTTAGGGGTTACTGCAGTAGGTACTGGAGAATCAGACTTAACACCATCGATGCTCTGAGGATCTCTTGTGTTCTCACTGCAAGTTTCTTCAGTGCCTTTCTTCTCTGAGGTGTCAATAGAGAGTCCAGAAACCCCTTTTCCTGGGCTTTCACTAAAGCTTGGAGATGATGTCTCAGTGCCTCCTTGTCTAAACTGTTTCCCAGACTGCCTTTTAGATGCACTCCAGTTAAGGTTTGAGATGGTATTGCTGGCAGATTCTTTCCTGTAGCTTCTCAAATTGTAAATCTTCTCCCCTGCAGCCGACCCCCATGAACTAAAAGTGGGGTTTCACAGCAAGGTGAAGTTAGCATGAGGATCATTATGATGATTTAAATTAAATGCAAATTGGAAGTACACTCCATCGAAATGGTGAAAAGGTTTGCTAAAACAGTTAAGAGATACTCCCTCCGTTCCAAATTGTAGTTCACTTTGATTTTTTTGGTGCATGCATTTTGCTATGTATCTAGACATATTATTTATCTAGGTACATATCAAAATGCATGCACCAAAAAAGTCAAAGTGAACTACAGTTTGGAACGGAGGGAGTAGAAAAATAAATTAGCAAGGATAGGGATGGTTAGTTCAAAGTTAAGAATCAATTCTCATTGAAAATGTATCCCACTAGCCAAGCCATCGCTTGCAAAGGTTTATGAACCTACCGAGCATACACATAAGCTGAAGCCCCAAAACAATAGTAGGTAAAACTATGGGCATATACAGACTATAGGAACATAAATAGGTCTTGAAATAACACGGCACGGTATATAGGTATATATAAATCTGAACTTAAGTCCAATTGAAATTTTGCAATGCAACCTACCTCTGAGTCGAACAACCATCTGAAGCCACAGCGTCGAAATAATCTTTATCTTTCCTCTTTGGAAATGAAGCTAATCGATCAACAAGATGGAAGATAGGACAAGGGAAAAATTAGCACATGCTGAGCAACACACAAAACCAATAAATAGTTAGGTGCTTGCTAAAATACCTTTCCACTTGTTATACTCATCCCAATTAGGAGGGAAACCAACCTTTTCTTCAATAAAATCCCCAAGCATGTTAAGCTTATGAGGTTTTAGTGCTTTCACCACCCTGAATAGAGAAATACCGGAATCCAAGAAGATGTGATCATTCCGGTTGTTAGATGACTGACCAGAATGCTCCTCAAACTCGCGTGCATTCATAATCTACAATTTATCAGGCATCATGAGGTCAGGCATCAGACAACTTACAAAGAGGCGTAGGAATTATCATTGACGCAACCCAAACAGTACCAGAAAGCTTACATTACTACTGTAATTACACTTTGGGCAGCCACAAGAATAACCCTGTCCATGTATCCGTCCAACGTTCTCCACCTGAAAATAATCAAAATGAAGCATAAATGTTGTTCTTGAGATATAAAACCCTAGGTTTCAATCAATTTACAGAATCAAGTAACAATCCTAATGCCAGCAGGAACAAGACACACCTCATCCTTCCTGTAGGTCACCCTGAAACCTTCAAGAAGTCTAGTGGACAGCAATGCTTTAACACTTCTAAGGTCACTGTCTAGCTGATAATTTGTTTCCGTCTCTCGCACTTCAACATCATGCATTGGGTCACCACCTGTTTCATCTTTGATCTGTACTGCCGCAGGCCCTTCAACGCCGCACATTGTGTCTGACTCAGTCGTGAAACTGCTTTCCCTGCTCAAAAATAGAAAGGACTAAGACTGGAATAAACCTGCAACGAGTACTGACAGGGATAATTGCATAAATACTTCTGATTCTGCCAGTTTATGATTGAACACATGTCCCCAAGTCCCAGTGAAGGTCTAACCGTTCACTACAAAATTACACCATCGCATAGAAAGTTGCCATAACAAATCGATCAGTGGAATCACTCACTTCAAACCAAGCAGGCACAAGCTAGCCGCCTCCTCCTCGATCAGCATCTCCACATCTCCCCGTCCAGGCGCAGGGACCGAAGAGGGCTCCGCCGTCACGCCGTCAACCTGAACCCCATTGAGGGGCGCCCACTTGCTGCCCCTGCGGCACAGGCGAGGCTTTGGCGGCGGGCACAGTCATGGGTACCCCGGCGGCCGCCCGGAACTCCTCCGCGAACGCCTCGGCGGGCACGTCCCTGAGCTCGTGGAACAGCTCGTAGAGCGACTTGCCGTTGGGGAGGAGGATGCGACCGTTCTGGTTCTTCGACTTCGCCCCCGCGTGCTTCTCGAACTGCAGCGCCGACAGCACCTGCGCGGCGCCGAGAAGAAAACCATGAGAATTTCCGCACACAAACACAGAATTTTCCGCGCAAAACCACAAAATGGCAGAACCGGCGAAGTGTTCCGAAACAGATGGGCATGTGATCGAGCAGACTGACGAATCCCTCGAGCTTGGCCTGCGCGCGGAGCGGAGCAGCTAGAAGAAGAGTCTTTTCTTCTGTGCCATTACATAGATGCACCGAGTCCTTATGCTACTTAGAAAGTTGGCCGGCCCATGTGATCAATATTATCTTTATTTTTTTCTCCATCATCTTTCGTCATCTTTGTTTTTTGCACGCAAAACCATAAAATGGCAGAACCGGCAAAGTGTTCCGAAACAGATGGGCACGTGATCGAGCAGACTGACCTCTGCCCCGTAGGCTCGTCGTTTCTGGCTGGCTGGTTTTGGCTGTTGCTGATTTTTTGTGAGAGAAAAATACTGTTAAATGGCTGGCTGGTTTGACTGATAAGTTCAAACGAACAGGCTGCTCGTCGCGGTAGCCGCAGCAGGCGGAGGCGGGGCAGGCGTCGGTGACGAATCCCTCGAGTCTGGCAGGCGCGCGGAGCGGAGTAGTTAGAAGAAGAGTCTTTTCCCTGGATGCCATCATAAAGATGCATTAAATCTTTATGCTATTAGAAAATTAGTTTCGTCCTGTGTGACCAACGTTATTTTTATTTTTTTTATAATCTTTGTTTTTTTATCATACTATTTCGTCCGCTTTTTATTTATTTTACCGTCCTGACACATGGTTCGTATCTGAAATAATATCTAAAATACCCCTCTCGTATCTCGTTTGTGTCTAGGCCCATCCTCTGCCTTCTCCTTTGTGTTGCACCTCGCCCCGGAGTCTTTGCCTCTGCACAGCCGCTCTGGCACAGTGAAGCAGAGGGAGAAGGGGAGCAGGTCCCGCGCGGCGGGGCGGCTCCCGCGGGCCGTACGGGTGGCACGAACCGGGGTCTAGCGGTTTTGTGGTCGATGTACTCACATTTTTTTTCGGAAACATAGGTGACTGGTACGTGCAACAAGAATGGCAGCAGATCCTTAATGCAAGTGATGTTCGCGCCCGAAGTAGTAGAACGATCACCCTGGTGCCTCTGCATTGATCGACAGAAAAGAGGACCGGGGTTGGGCGGCGGGGAGAACGGCGGCCGGCGGCGGCTGGAGATGTTCAGCGTAAGAACAGAAAGCTGAGCTCTCCTGTTGAGTAGAATTGTTGCAGAAAAGAGGACCACGAGGACAGAGCACGGAGGTTGGGGACGGCGACCATAGCAACAAAAAGTTAGTTTTTTTTCCCGACGAAGCAGATGGATTAAAAGCACTTAAAAAATCGTAGTTTTTTTTCCCGACGAAGCAGATGGATTAAAAGCACTTAAAAAAATCGTAGGGGGGCAAGGAAAATAGGCTCTTGTATTTCTTAACCCCATATTAAGTATAATTTTATTTTATTTTTATTTATTTAACTTCATGGTTTTTACCTCTATTTTTACAAAATGTCGGAAGAGTTTACCATTTTTTCGACAACCAGGAACAACGGGCATACAATCTTCGGTTAGGAGATTGACAATGCTGGATATGGCTGAATGTCACTCACTCACCTTGTTGCGCTTTTAAGACTTGCTTAGCTATAGTATGGATTACATAATCACAAGATCTATTGGTATATACCATAGATGACTAGGTAGCACTCGTTGTTTCCTCCTCTCCTATCACTCGATTTTGGACCGTGATTTCCTCATCCAACGACTCACGCTCTCCTCCTCCTTGCTCTCGTCGCCGCTCCCTCCCCCTACTATCGTCTTCTTCCCCTCCTCCTCTTCCTCCTTCTGCGGCGACTTCTAGCCATGGCGCACCCTGCCCGACCTGTTCTGGCCGCCCCCTACCATCATTCCCATCACTTGACCGACCTACCTCCCCCCGAACTCCTTTCTAGGCTCCCCCGAATTAAGAGAGGGATAGTCGGAGAGAGAGAGAAAGAGAGAGGCATTGAACTTACCCAACGTTGTCGAGGTTGTCGTGTCCGATGACCTCCTTCTCGGAACTATAGGCAGTTTTTCTTCCTCGGGCGTGGGCACGGGCACAAGCGGGAGGAAGAGAGGAAGGAGAAGGGCATAGGACAAGGAGATGGGGAAATTGAGTGCCTAACAGTCAGAATGTAGGATAGTGTTTCTCTAAAAAAAGACTATTTTTTATTCTACATTTTCTAGTACTATGATTTTTTTGCGTCAAATATTTTTTTGCCTTAATTGTCACTAGATAATTTTGGTTCAGATTGCCAAAATAACATGTTCACCACAAAATAGATCCAATACATAAGACATGCATCACAGGTCCAGGATGAGCTTCGTCTTGTTGATCCTCTCGCCGGCCTTGCTTGCCGCCTTTTTCTCAGCCTACATTTTCCCAGTAGCCTTGGTGGTCACATCTTTTTCTTCTTCTTTTGATGTTGCACTGCTACTGTTGGGGAGGAAGTCTCACCACCAAGCTCCAATGCCCTCTTGTGGCTACAGTCATACCCAACATTAGAAAGAGATAAATAACAACATTGTGTCATAGATAACAGGCACCAAGTCTTTACACTTACCTCCTAGTGTTTGCTGCAGGGCTATTTGTTAGAGCCAGTGGTGCAATGTTTGTTGGTGGACTGTTTGACAGAGAAGGAGAGACAGTTGTTTCTTGTGCACCTTCAATCTGTGATTGCTGGGTAGAGACAGTTGTTGTGGCAGTACTTTTCTTTTTCTTTGCTCCCTTGGGCTTTGATGATGCTGGTGGTGGTGCATCAGAGTCATAAACAGTTCCATTACAGGTCTTCATCATGTGACCAAACCCTCCACACCTCTTGCACTGGCGCTGGCTTTTTGGCTTCCCACCACTTTTAATCCTTCTAGATCTAGGCTGACCTGCAGCTCTCTTCAATCTTGGCGGCTAAAGTTTGAATCCCAAGTCCACATCAGGCCACTGGTTCCTATCTGTCATTGGATTTATCACATGTTCATATGCTTTCTTGAACTTATCAACCGAATAATAGTCATCTATGTAGTCTTCCACACTTCTGTTGCGCATGGAATGGATAAAGCAGAGAGCATAAGTACATGGCAGTCTAGTAATCTGCCACCTTTGACAGCTGCATGATCTATTGTCCAGGTCGATAGTGTGCCTCTAGGTTTTCGGTTCCTTTGTAGTGCCTTGAATCTCAGCAGTGTTGTTGGCCCCCTATGTATGGCATACTGTAAATTCCTACTCATGGCATGAAGCTCTTTGGTGACATGAGGCAAGATCTTGTCTCTCAGCTTCAGTGACAGTGACCTCCTAAGCTCTTGTTTCTCCATGATCATTTGTCTGATCCTATCCAACAAAGGAATTAAAGCCAAGGAGTTCTCATTCCTAATCTAACTGTTGAAGGTCTCTGCTATGTTGTTAGTAACATAGTCACATTTGCTTGCATGAGAGAACTTCCATCTACTCCATATGTGCTTGTGGTTGTCCTCTATCCAGTTCATTGCCCTTGGTGAAGCTTGCTTCATGATGTTATAATGGTGATCAAAGTGCCTCTTGTTGTAAGCTCTGCTTGCTGGCCACAAATGTTTCTTGAACACTACTCCTCTATACCTCTTGTTAAAATTCTTCACTAGATGCCTCATGCACTCTCTATGCTCTACTCCATTTGGGAAAACAGATGTAACTCCCTTATCTATTCCTTTGCCTGCATATGTGCATATGACCAGGCCTAGAGGAGTTTCTCAAAAAACCATTTCCAATTATTAGCAGTTTCAGACTCAAAGACACCATATGCCACTGAAAAAAGCCAGTTGTGTCCATCCACAGCTGAAGCAGAAGCTAACTGGCCTCTCCACATCCCAGTCAAAACTGTTGAGTCTACACCTAAGAAGGGTCTGTATCCATTCAAAAAACCTTGAACACAGCTCTTAAATGCAACAAACATCCTTGTAAACCTCCTCTTATTACCAACTAGTATCCACTCAATGTCCACAATGCTACTAGGATTTGTCCTGTACACCTTAGCCTGGAATCTAAAAACATCTTCAAAATTGTCATCCCATTTTCCTTGAATTTGCTCTAGAGCCATTTGCAGTCTATCCCAGACAACATAGTATGAAAGTTGGATGTTGTACTTGTTCTGCAAATCCTTCCTTAGTTTACCAGCTTGAATTGTGGGTTCATCCTTCAGGATGGTAATGGCCCTGTCCCTCACCCAAGAATTGGTAGCCATGTAGTTCTTCTCCAGTTGGGATGTGGTGGGACAAGTATGCTTTCCCAACTTCTTTATCTGACAAATAAAAGGAAAGCATGAAACACATGTTGGGAAAAATAAGAACCAAAATGTAAGGAAATGTCAAAAAGAAATGAACAGACCTGCCAAGTCTTGCCATCTTGCAATTGAGAAGCATGTATCCTCCACTTACACCTCTTCTTCTTTGTCTTGAATCCTTTACAGTGCCCTCTATACCTTTTGGGTTCACTGTAAGGAGCTACAATTTCAAACTCTTTTAGCACGGCATGTTGTCTAATAGCTCTCTTAAAGGTGTCCCCATCCTCAAATGTGACACCACATTCTATAGTTGGGTTCTCTAAGTTAGTAACATGCTCAGAAATCTCACAACCAGCATCATCATCAACATAAAAATCATCATGAATAAGAGAGTCAGAGTCAGTATCCCCCCTCTGATGCTTGTTGATCTTGCTATTCTGGCATATAATGGCCCTCATCATTGACCCCAACATACTCCTCATCATCTTCTTCCCATTTAACATCATCATCAGCATGCTTCTTCTTGCTTCTTCCTTGAGGAGGTGTGGATTTCTCAGCTGAGTCATCAGAGTTAGAAGAGTGATCACTTTCATCATCACTTTCTCCCCCACTAAGTGACTCCACATCGGCCTCACCTCCGCCAGGCAAAACAGATTGAACATTCTGATTGCTCTGCCCATCATCATGACCAAGCAGAAGGGGTGGCAATGGGAGAGCAACAGATGCACTGGCCTCATTATCCAAAGACACACTCTGACTATGTGTAATAGGAATCATGTCATAAAAATTCACAAACAAAGGTAGCCGCCTTAGTTCCCAGTAATTGTTAGTAGCATCCATCAAAGCTGCATCTGAGGTTAGATTGGTATAGCATTGGGTGTTCTTGTTGAAATATGTCAAATTGAATCCCTAATTCTTCCCAATAGACACTTTGGCAGCTACATCCTTACTTAAATCCATCAGATTCAGAGTGTCCCTATCAACAATGAGCTAAAAATCTGCTGCATTGTGAGCCACATTTCTACCATCATCGCAAGCCTCATAGTAACTTGGGACACGCACTGCTATGTGTAATGCAGAACTATTGTCCATCCTAAAAATTGGACAAGAACAAGAACAAGAAATCATGAAAACCCTAGCTTCGGATGCGCAAATTGAACCCCAAGTGCACTTCAACCCTGTTAACCAACCCCAGATCGAAAAGCGAAAGAGGATAAGAGTGCATACCCCTCAGGAATCCATGATAGATTCACTTCCTTGGACGGTGAATCTATACTCGGGCAGAGCCGCTTCCGTTTTGCTGGCGAAGCCATCTTCATGCATCCATGGCACGCCGACTGTGGTGAAGAGACATCAGCATGGGCTACAGGAGACGACGGCGCTTCGGGAGACTTGAGACGGCGGCACTTCGGGAGCCTTGAGATGGCGGCACTGCGGGAGATCAGAGATGGCGGCTAGTTTTGAATGGGTGTGCCCGACATGGGGTCTGGTTCGACCAACTTGTGGTCTGGTTCGACCAAGTGTCCGGTGCACAGGGGCAACGCTCGTCATTTTGGAAATCTTCTCTCTCCCGATTGTTGTAAACAAATATTTTAATGGAGGTGGTGTGTTGCAGCAAACATTCATGAATTCATAATGGTACTTGGCAAAATGGCGCGTTGGCGGTGTGTTGCAGCAAATTTGATGTTTTCGCGATGTCCCACATCAAAAATTTCCTTTCGAATTTGAAACCATTGCTATGCAAATCTAACAGTTGTCAGTCTTGCAGTAGCTCTGATCCTACATACTGCCACTAATTATTTTCAACATATAAGATCTTACTCTCTTTACTGAAGTTGCAGAAATACGATCGGAGGGGGTGTGCAGTTCGGATGCCTTTGCAAATAACATCAATTCAGATTGTAGAGAATTTGATGAACTACGCAACATTGGTCAAACTGGTATACTCCCTCTGTTTCACAATAACTGTCGTTGTGGTGACAGTGCAGTGTTCCAGTATATGTGTCGTTGGCTACCCAAGTATTAGGGTCATAGTTGTACCGTAGGCCACCGCAGACCGCACTACGCGCTGTCGACCAAGGAAAAAGATTTCCCATCCTCATCCCCATCGCAGTCTCAGCCACACACCACGAAAAAAATCCCACCCTCATCCCCAACCCCGCCGGCCTCATCCCCAACCTATTGTCCCTCCGGTGGCTCCACAATCTCGCCGTCGCGGCCTCCCTCCGGCGACTCCCATCCGCTAACATGGTCTAGCGCGGGGCCACGTGAGCAGGGAGAGCAGGGAGCGCGGGCTGCTACTCCACGCAACGTCGCAAGGCTTGGCGGTGCACGATGCCTGCCTCCTCCGACCATGCCTCGCCCCTGCATCCTGCGCCAGGCCAAGGGTGCTAGGAGCGCAGACCCCTCCTCCACGCGACACCGCCGAAGACCATCCGAAAGCGCGTCCGGCCACGACATCTGGGAGCACGGCCCCCTCCACGAGACACCACCGACGACCATCCGGAAGCGCAGGGGCTAAGCATGGTGTTCGATCCGGCCCGCAGAGGCTCACCGCCTGTCATATCTGCAAACATACTGGGTGCGTACTTGCTTTTTATACCTCGCAGGCACGCATTACTTAATGTTCACAAGAAATCCTTGTACCTATTGCCTCGACTATCTTTCATAACTTCGATCATGCATCCTTGTAGTGTGAGGAATACCCTATTCAAAACGACAGGGTTGTAGTTTTCATATTCCGCGATCACATTCTGGATAAGTTCATTCATGTTTCTAGATGGCGTTCTATCCGTTAATGACTGAAGAGAAGCAAAAAACCAAGGTCAAGGCAGTTCATGTCAGGCGAATTAGCAGGCTGGTTAGTTAGGCGTATATCTAGGCCTGTTCGGGCTACTGCCAGCTTGAAATCTGCATCATTTGGTCATACATGAGAAGGAGCATTGTCTTGTTGTATACATATTGTCTCATGCCTTCATTCTTCAGGCCAACAAGCTTCTATAGCTGGTATTAGTTTTTCAATCATGTAAGATCTGACAGTTTGTCTGTCAACCTTCATGGTCTTTGTGATAGGTGTGCCCCTCGGTCTGTTGTCACTTTTTCTTTTCGCTGGTTCCTGTAATTATAAAGATTGTTTAGCCAAATAGCTATGAATGGATTACAAGTACTATGTAGAGAATGACTAGTACCTCATGCACAAAAGGCCATAGGCCTATAAGTCCAGTAAAATAGCATCTCCCTTCATCATCAAACCTAGGCCTTCCAACAGCAGAATAAAACATGACTGTGAATGACATTCTTGTTTTGCATTGTCCTATGTGGGTCTTCTTCATCTGGATGCAAGTACGCGGTCATATTCTTCTTTGTACCATTGAACCACTTCTCATCCGAGTGAATAATATTTTTCATATGCTCGAACTTTGGATTGTTTGGCAGAGTACTTGGATCTAGCTTAGAGAGAGCCCACCGCAACCTTGCATGTTTGTTTTCTTCCCTCAAATAAGGCCTTGGTGCATTTGAGTGTCGTCATAGCAAGCCTTCTGTGAACCGCCTATGTAGAGTGGTTGTACTCATTCCAAGAGAATATGCTAGTGACCTTAAGGTTCCCCTTCTGTTTAAGGGAATATCAACAACCCTCGTGAGGTCTGCTTGTATTTTTTTAGACCACAATTCTTAGGTTTTAAAGATTTGACATCTACCGGTATGCCCTGTGCCAAGCAATTTTTTGCTCTCTGCCATATTCGTTGTACTGTACGCACATTCACATTGTACTTATTACCAACAACTGTTGTGCTGTTTCTTTGTAATGTGCCATTAGTACTTAACCTCAGCAAATCTTCATATATATCTTGACATTCTCTTTCTGCCAAAATCCTGAGCACATTTGTTGCTTCTTGTAGGGGTTGCTGATAGTCTTCATCATCTGAGTCAGACAACTCCTCTTCATCAAATCTAATGTGTACAACATCTGCAAACACGCCAAAGTCATGTATGACATCATCTAAGGTATCTTATGGTTCTTGCAAGCCAATGTTGTCATCTGGTACAATAAGAAGTTGTAGATGGTGTGCTCATTGTGAGTAAATTGATTATAAAACCTTTTACATAGGCAAATATTACTTAGACATGAGAAAAATAATCACCTGCATGCAGGTTTTCTTAGGCCTTCGGTGGATCATTTAAATCAAATGAATGGGCAGCAATGTCACCTGGTACAGAATCACGGTAATGATTGTAAGAATGCATTTTCACGCACACATGAGTTATTCTCCCTGGTCACTCTATTTAATTTTGAACTCAAAGCAAACATGAGTTGCCTTATACATAAAAAGTGCAGTAATGTTGCTTGCAATTTTCTGAGACAAACTAAACCAATTGAAATTTATGACAACAATTGAAGCAAATTTTAGGCCGCAAGGTACAGAGGAGCTTTGCTGCAATAATCATTTTAGATGAGATAAATACTAAAATTATGACTTCAACATGAGTGAAATAATCACCCGCATGCATGTTTTCTTGTTCTTCCTGTGGATCATGTAAATGAGATGGATGCCCAGCATGGCCATCTGGTACAGAAGCAAGATGATGATAATGAGAATCCATTGTCACCCCATACATGTGAGTTATTCTCCCCTCTTATTCCAATTTAATTTTGAATTTAAAGCAAAAATATGAGCTGCATACCTTACACACAAAAAATAACTAAGGGTACTTTCGATTTTATGATAACTAAACCAGTTCATGCTAATATTAATTTCAGGACAGAGAGAGGATACAAAGTAACAGGGGAGAGAGAAAAGGAGAGAGAGGGAGAGGGAGGGAGAGGTGAGAGGTAGAGAGAGAACTGAGAGAGGGAGACAACCAGAGAGATAGAGGAAGACAACCAAAGAGATAAGAGGGAGAGAAGAGGAGAGGAGAGAGAGAGAAAGAACAACAGAGAAAGAACAAGAGAGAGAGAGCAAAGTGTTTACCTTGATAAATTTGTTCATTTTGAACAGGATGGAGACCAAAGTGATGAGATCCCCAAACTTCACCTGCAGCAGCTACAACTTCCAAGGGATCCTCTTCATGTTTAGCAGGGCTCTTGTTGAGATCAGGCACCTTCTCTCCTTCCTCTGCCGGTGTGTTCAAATCAAATGCCATGGAAGATGGATGAGAGAGAGAATGCCATGGAAGATGGATGAGAGAGAGGTGAATGGTTCAAATGAAGCAACGAGAGGGTTACTGGCCTTTCATTGCCATATGTTTAGAGAAATGGCGCTGCAGCCAATAGTTTGAAATTTCAGTTTGGTTTTGCTGTGTAAAAGTGGAACGCAGGATTTGGTTTGGCGCCATGTTTGCCGCCAAGTGAAACTCCGATTATAATGTAAAAAAAGTTTCTGTGGGTGGCATTAATAACATGTCCATCCAAATGAGTAGTACAAGACAAATTATTTGTACACACTCTTTTCTCTCACCCATAGTAGGTGTGTCAGGACTGCCTTGTTTCCTGGACCCGTTCTCCGGCGACAGTTATTGTGGAACGGAGGGAGTATATCATTGACATTCTGCATTGTACTTTGTAGAAAGCTACAAAATAGTTGATGCACTTAATGTAGAAAGCTACATTTTTCCTAAACACGTTTAAGTAACAGTTCGAGTTCATATAGCAAGATACAAGGCATATTGATACAAAACACATGCTACAGTATGGCCTCCATGTGCCTAAAATCAAAACTCCTTTTAACTTTGAGCGGTCAATGCTGAAATAGATTGTTTCATCCTCTTTAAAGTTCTTAATTTTGATCAACCATTTGGAATTTGACTTACGGTACAAAACATTTCCTACTATCCACATATTAGTTGATTGAACATTTGTAGCACTAAGGTGCAGGATGTGTAGTACAACCAACTTAATATTCAGAAAGATTTGTCAGCTAGGCTTGTAAAGAAATGATACAAATGCACAACGGTTAGCTGCTGCTGCTCTAAGGTAAGGGAAACTAATTGCCTTTAAGTTTTGGATTAACATCAACATGCTGATCAGTAACATTATAGCGATTACAGCAATTTCAGTGATGTACCATATTCCTAGCTTAACTGCAGAGATGGTGGTAGCCACCAAAATTTTTATTACAATTTGGATTTGGATTTAATAAATACTACAGTTGTCTGATTTTTTTTTTAAGAAAACTGGCTAACCAACAAAGATCGGATTGGAGGCCTATGGCAGCAGCTCTGTTCGATGTCTGGTGCAAGGGACATGATCAAGCAATAAAGGTCTGGCATAGGACAAAGACAAATCAAGATCACAAGGCTCGTGCATTTAATAAGCATTTGTTTATTAGATGGGAATGTACAACTAATTTTTACCTATCTTAACATGTTTCAACAGCATATTGATATGATTAGATGGACTGTAGTGCAAGGTGGTCTCAAAACACCATATATTTTTCATGCCCTCTTATCATGTTTATTTTTTAATCTCTGTAGTATCGCACGAGTATTAGTAAATAAAATAAATATACCTATTGTATCGAAAAGCATACAAATATGAATGAAGTGTCTTTTTTTTGGTTAAGATAATTCATAATTGTATCATCTAAATTTTACACATGTGTATAGGATTATTGTGCCGTTGCAATGCACGAGCATTTCACCTAGTAAGCAATAAAAAACATCTCTGTTGAGAATCCATGAGCGAGACATGTAACAAGATCTAAAATATTTGCAATGCCTATGTGGACTAGGAGTAACTTCAAACAAAAAACACGTCATCATGTCTTAAATCAGACATAGAAAGAAACTATCACATCCCATGATGCAATCGACAAGAAATGAATTCTAGGAGATCAGTTAAGTTGCCAGGAGATAACCAGTTCCATTATAGAACGAAAGGAATAGCTACAGCCTACAGGGACAATGCACCATTAACATGTGCGCATATTAGCATATACGACGACGGAAAGATCAGAGAAGGATATGGCCTGATGCCATTAGTCTTCCACTGCATTCACAGAAGCAGGCTGTTCAACAGTCCAACACCTGCACACTTGCATGTCATCAGCTTGGAGACATCGAGCTAGGAGGCTCTGACTAATGACTACTGAGCAACACAACGCAGACGGACAAGGCTGAAACTTCGGTAACAGGGGCTAAGCTAAACAGAGTCAGTAGACAGTATCCGATCCCGGACACTCAATTAGCACGGGCCCTGATGACATCAATGCCCATCTCAGTGGGATCTGTTGCCTGCAACTCCACCTGGATGCCGTCAAGCTCCCTCTTGAACCTCTCCTTGGAGCTTGCATACAGCATCTTGCTCCTAATCTTTGCCGTGCCCGGGGACCTTCGAATTCGCACCACAACGCATATGTAAAAAGAACAACAAACATCACCACCAAATGGGTTAATTTGCTGAGCCAGATTCAGAATGATGCATGGGAAATGAATGTACTCTGCCGGTGCAGCAACCTGCGGACTCGTAACAGTGCAACACCGATGACATACCATGCGATGAAGAAGATCTTGCTCTTCTGGCACCCCTCCTCGGTGATGAAGTCGAAGTCGTAGACGCAGTACCTGCACTCGTCGGCGGGGAGGGTGGCGGCGAAGTCGTCGTAGGTGAGGGTCGGCTCGCCGAGCTTGTCCACGACGACCTGCTTCTGCTTCTCCTCGATCTTGAAGACGATGAAGCGGTAGGTGCGCTTGGCCTTGAGCTCCAGGAACTTGCGCTTGCAGTCGTCGTCCACGGCCATCCCCGACGCCGCGTTGGCCTGCACCAAGACACACCGGAGATGAATATCGACGCGACGCACACGATTTCATTCCGTCGAACACCCTATGTGCAAGGAGGAATTCCACGATCCTCTGACAGAAAATCTCAGGCAAGAAGTGCATCCTACACGCTACACGTACGGGAAAATCTCTCCTGTAACATTCCGCTTAACACAAGTTTAGTTTGACCGGGAAATCCAACTCGCAACACCACCAAATTAATGCCGGATGGAAAGAAAGCGAAAAAGAAACAAATAAACAGGAGGAAGGGGGGAGTGGGGAGAGAGAGAGAGAGAGGCGGCGGGCTTACCATCTCGGAAGAGGAAGAGAAGCTGGCGGCGCGAGGAGAAGAAAATGTGCGGGGAGGAAGCGGCGGAGAGGCGGCGTGTGGAGGAGAGGGAGAAGAAGTCAAGAAGGAAACCGCGGGGCGGTGGTGGTGGTGCGGCGCGTGAGGGGTTATTTGCCGCGCCTGCGCGCCCTTATCGCGACCGTGCCCGGTGCCCCGTCGGCCCGTCCCCTTGCCCGTTGTTTGCCCGTCAGCGTGCTCACCTTTTGCTTCCACGCCTCTGCCGTGTCCGCGATCCGGGCTTGCCTTGCCAACCCTCACTTCCTTCGTATGTTGGTTTATCCTGAACAAAACGTTTACGCTAGGTAAGCCCCAATCGCTATTCGGACGCAGCAGTGGATCGATCCGGACGCCCGCTGAGCATTATCAGCTACTTGCCGGATCCGGACGCCCTGAACTCGAGCACAGTAGGTGCGAAGATCGAGGAGGGGCCACGAGCCACACGGCTCCTCGCTACTGATGGCCCGGCCTATGAACGTTTCAACACTGTAGGTGCAGTTTAGACTCCACTGAGAAAAAAAAGGTGCAGTTTAGATAGCTGAACAAATCGTGGGAGGGAATGTGCAGCTCGTACTGCTTTTGGACCTTTGGTGCTGGTTGTATCCAAACGGAATGTTGTCTCGCCAGCTAGGATACTGGCGGCATACAGGCCACCACCATGCAATTCTTTATCGCTGCAGAATGTGCGGAATGGCAGCACACGGAAAGGAAAAAACTTTTTGTCGATTCCGTGCCCAGCACCATGATGGTTCGTCGGTGCATCCCTTTCTAAGGAGAAGCTACCAATTTCGATGGATGGGGACGCTTCGGCAAGAAACGATGGCTAAGCTCCACTGAATTTTGATGACCAAAAATCACAATGTTGGTGACTTTACAAGGTTATAGAGTCGAATAACATTACATGGCATGAAGAGGAGGAGCAACAAGCCACTATGTAGTCCTATTCTGCTACTCGTTTCAGCCGGTTTATTAGCCATATAATATCTCACAACAAAATATTAAAATAATTAAAATCAGACGTGAAAACGATTAGCAGAACGGACCAGCATGCACAATTCTAATCTCCATTGAACATACGCGTCCTTGCGAAGCTTCATGCACATGATTCTTAAATCGTCGGGTCTCAAATCCCATCTTTGGCTCTCCACTCGGCTTTACGGCTCAATACCACCTTCATTGTCATAAACACTAACTTGTTCTACTCTTGGCCCCAGCCTCCAGCTCTTGACTAACATCCTCAATGCATCTCCATATGCCCGCAATCACCATTGGGGTGGTTTTTGAATAGTGGGAAAATTGAGCCATATGCTAAAACAATTAGGTGTTATTTAACTTTTTTGTAATTATATCCTACTAGGAACCTTCTAAACCCAGTTGCCTTATATTAACATATCTTATGTCACCTAACCTTCCCATATACAACTCAAGAAAACCCAGTGACAGGATTTCACAACGCAAGTGAAATGTATAGGACATGGTCAGATATTGATAAGGGTTCTAATGGTAACATGTCTAGTCTAGATAAAAATACCAAATGAAAGGTATAGGGCATGGACAACTATTCCAAACATTGGATAAAGATAAAGGTTCTAACTGAATCATATCCATATACCATGTCCAGATAAAAAGTTTCTAGCCAGATATAATTATTATTACTAAAGTTCTATAGCAAGCAATAATTCAATAAATTAATCCAACCGGCAAAACTTCGCAGACTAGAATGAGAAACGCAACAGCTAGCACCTAGCTAGTTACCATCCCTAAACACCAAATCAACCAGAAGCTTGCTTGAGAATGAAACACTCATCAACTGGCATTTACACTAGGAGACTCCAACATGAATCCCGGGTGTAGTGCCTCATGGTCCTCCGTCTTAGGCTTTGTTGTGTGCAACAGTTGGACACACTCGTCGACCTTGACTGATAGCATCTCTGACGAGCAAAGCAATGTGACCACCTCAGAGTTATCAAGCTCCAACAACATCCCAGTGATTTTGCTCGCTTGTTCAGGCTACAACAAACACGTTGCACATATATAAGTACCAAAACTTAGTCTCTTTGTTATGGATGAAAAACATATGAGATAGTGATCTTAAAAAGAGTATTACGTGATGCCTCTCAACAAGTGGATAGAGTCTATTCCCAAGCAAGTTCTTTTGTTCTGCAGGTGGAGCAGAAGCCAAATAGCTACTAAAAGAATCATTCATTGTCGAAACAGGGTCACTTTGATGGATGGCCAAACCGTTGGCCATAACATCATTCAAGAAATACTTTGGATGGTTGAATCGCTGCAAAATCTCCAATGTATAATAAGTTAATACATAGTTAAGTTTCCAAATTAAAATAAGGAATTAATGAAATAAAGAAATATGTTTGACAATTAATCATGAATAAGGCTATCATAGGCACCATAAAAAATGTTCACATTGGGGAGATATTTAGGGGAAATGCTTCATGTGCAAGCATAGATGGCAAAGTAGCCATGCAGCAAACCAAGCTTCCTTGCAATGTGACATGTAATATGTATAAATATCCAATGTGCATGTCATTAATTGAACATGAGGTAAAGAACAAATACCTGTCGAGGCATAGACATGAATTCTTTAGTTGGTTGTGCATGTGTCACATAGTTCATTGCATGAACTGCATGAGGAAGAGGCATCATGTTCCCACCCATCCTTCCTCGATTGCTTCTATAATGCCTTGGTGAATTTGGCATCTATGATAATATGGTTAATAAGAGTTTAGAGACTAACCGCTAGATAGTATAATTTTGGTTAATTTAGCAAGGAGAAGGTACCATTGGTGAATGTATTTGCTGGAGATTTGGTGCTGACGGGAACATATTTGGTCTCCATTCATGACTAAGCCCCATGGGTGGATACACAAATCCATGTCTTGGAGGACCTTGAGGGATATGAGTATTTGGATGGGCAAAATAAACTTGTGGATACCCGGTGGGGATCATAGAGTTTGCAGGTCCAACCATTCTCGCAAGCTGAGCAAAATGTTGCTGCAACTTGGCTCTTCTCTCCTCTTTTCTTTGGAAAATAGCAACATACAATGGTTTTCCAAAAAACATAACACCTACTTAACCGAATAAAAGTAAACATGTTATTGGTTTGATTGAAACAATTAAGTGTATGTTTTCCAATTGGGTATAGAAAAAACATGGAATTACCTCGCATGTTGTTTACGACGCTCTTTGCCTCCTCAGGGGTACTATAACATACAAATCCAAAGCCTCTACTGATGCCCTTATCATCACGCATTACCTTTGCTGATGTGATGTTACCAAATTCAGCGAAGCGAGCACGAAGAGCATCATCATCAACTTCATCATGGATGTTTTTGATATAGACATTTGATTCCTGTCAACAGTACATATACACTTTGTCAATTGAAACGTGAATACCAAACACAAATGTGAATTTAAGAGACAATGTTAGGCAGAACATATGAGTGCATCTTACATTGCTCTTAGTTATTATTTCATTTCTATTTTCCTCATGTAAGCGTTGCAAATATTGTTTCCTTTCCTCCTTCTTTTGAGCCCTTGCCACGTATAAGGCTTTTGATCCTTAAAAAATAGGACAAGATAAACACTTATATAACTATATAATATCTTATTTAATAGAGTTTGATGTTATTTGGTATACATTATATTATTTTAGAAAAGAACATACCAATTAGCATTCCATGCATGGTCTCTTGTGCTTTAATGGCACTTTCAGGGTTTTGGAAACTGACAAATCCAAACCCCAAAGATGATCCATCAGGTCTCCTCATAATCTTCACACTAACAATTGAACCAAACTGAGAGAACTTCAACTTAACAAGTTCCTCAGTTATGTCATCATCTAGATGCTTCATATATAAGTTAGTAAACTTGTCATCACTATTTGCAGACCGTTCACTTTTCTTAATGAAAGCAGCTACGTGCCTGCACAATTTGTCAAGAAAATTATATTATATTATATTATATATGTAAAACATACTATAAATAATGATACATAATGATAACAAGTTAATGCATATGACATGAACATACAATTTTCTATCATTGAAAATGGAGCCGTTGAGGTTCCCAATTGCTTCATCTGCTGACTCCTGTGATACAAATTGAACAAACCCATATCCTCTACTAGTCCCATCCTCATTTTTGGCAACTTTACAAGATAAAACATCTCCAAACTTGGAGAACAGTTCTTGAAGGCTCACATTGTCAACAGAATTATTAAGGTTCTGTGAATTTCATACAACAATAGAATAATCATTAGACTTATGTATAATATATATATTTATAATACACATGGAGGAGATATGCTTATGTTGTGAAGATACTGCAACTATACCTTAACAAAAATGTTACCAACACCACTTCTCCTGGCATCTGGATCTCGGTTGGACCACATCACCCTTATTGGCTTATCCAAAACCAAGCTATGATTCAACTTATCAAGAGCCATCACAGCTGAAAAATGTTAGCAAGCTAGTCAGAATCTTACTATAGCCCTCCATGAAGAAATTATCAGTCAACAAATACCTTATGATATTATCATATTAAAAAGCATATTAATTCAATTTCATGTAGAAAATGAAATGCATGAAAAAAAAGTTGAACAAAACAATAATGGCAAGACACATGTGGATGGCTAGGCAAAATGCAACACAAAAGATTAATATAATAATATTATTCAAGAAGCTTCAAATTTAAGTTGGTATAAAATCAAATAGATAATTTGTGTCCAAATAAAATACCACTTCTCTAACAATCAACAATAGGAAATTAGTAGTTAAAAAACATGTCCACGTCTATTTAGATAGCCTTCCTTTGTGGCAGAAGTAATCCTCATACAACAATGATACAAGTGAACTTAATTAACATTGCACACGATTGGCATCAACATATAAATGTGTTGTCCAAGACAAAGCAACACATAACAACATAAAAGTACAGTGCTGCTCATAACTTACAATAGTGCACCAATGCAAACCTGTTAATAAAGGGACATATGATCACTTTACTCTAGAGTCACTTGGAAGATATAGATGATCACTTTCTAAGCATTCTATAAGAAAACAAAACAAAAAAAAACTATTCATATTATGAACATGATCAACCATCAGTTTATTATTTAAGCGCACTGTTCATCAAAGACCATGCAACGAGAGATATCGTCACTTCATTATAAGAATTACGCAGGATCACTTTCTCATCATTCTAGTAGAAAAGAAAAGAAAAGGTGCTCAAATTATGCAAACAATCAGCAAACAAGCTTGCTATTGAATTTCGCCCTACTGTGAATCTACAGTGCTTATTGTGGTATACGTCCATACATCACCTAAGGCAAACAGCGTGGGAAAGCAATAATGCCAAAGCACGTAGACTGAGCTGAAAGCTTTGCATGGATGCATGCAGGAAGCATGAGGCCTTCCTACCCGCCTCCTCCATGTTTTGGTAGATTTTTTAAGCATTTTTGGTAGATTTGATTTTACCCTATTCCTCACTAATCAAAATCCAATCCCCGAGCAAAAAGCACCCGAAATCTCGCAATCGATCAACCAGGTCTAATCTAATAGCTCGACGCGCGGCACGAAAAAAACGGGATTTGCTAGCTGCGCGCGCCAGGATCAAGCGCGATCGGGAGCACGTACCGTCGGCGCGAGAGAAGTAGTTCACGTATCCATAGCGGAGAGATCTGCTTGTGGCGTTGTCGCGGCAGACGCGCACCGACGTGACAGTGCCGATCTTGCTGAAGGCGTCGAACAGGTGCTCCTCCGCCACGTCCTCGTGCAGATCGCCGACGTACAGCGCGGGCACCGCAGCTGCGGCCGGCTGCGCCTCCTCGTTTGCCGCCGCCGCCGCCGCCGCGGCGGGCGCGGACGCCGATTCCTCCTGCTGGCTATCCGCGGCCGCCGCCGAGGCGTGCGCGGACGCAGGCGCTTCCATCTCCGACGCCGGCATGATCAAAGCTCCCAGCACAGACCTGGAGCCGGCCACGGGCGCGAGCGCTACGGCAAGATGGGGAACGCGAGAAACCGGCGAGAGTATAGTCTGTCAGAGGGTTTTCGGCGACGCGACGGTTTCTGCGAGGACGAGGGCCAAGAGAACGCCACAGGTGGGCCGCCGTCCCCTTTTAACCCGCGGGGAGCGCGTCGGATACGGGAAACCGTCCGCGCCTGGCTGGCAGCGCGCTCATCTCGCTGGCCCGAACGCCTCACGCTCTTCGCCTTCGTCTTCCCTGCGCGCTGGGCCCATATTGTCGGTGTCAGGAGTGGGCCCCTGTTCGGTTCGGCCACGCCCCATCAGCCAGTCTTCCGGCGCTGCCCTCTAAGCGATGAGGGGTATTACCGCTCTGCCCTGAGCACCGCCCACGCGCAGCCAGGGGCAGAAGCGTCCGCGTTGCCGTATTTGACCCCTACCCTGTCTCGGGTGTTGGCGAGTGCCTCGTCCTCCCCCTTTCCCCGTCCAGCCCGCGCGCCGCCCACCCAGCAGCGGATCCGGAGGCGCAGATCCATCCGATCCGGCGATGGCGTCCACGGCGGCGAGGCGGCTGCGGGAGCTGCAGGCGCAGACGGGGAACAAGACCTGCGTGGACTGCGCGCAGCGGAACCCGCAGTGGGCGAGCGTCTCCTACGGGGTGTTCATGTGCCTCGAGTGCTCGGGCAAGCACCGGGGCCTCGGCGTGCACATCAGCTTCGTGCGCTCCGTCACCATGGACTCATGGACCGAGGCGCAGCTCCGCAAGATGGAGGCCGGCGGCAACGACCGCCTCAACGCCTTCCTCACAGCGCGCGGCGTCCCCAAGGAGACGCCCCACGTCGCCAAGTACAACTCCAACGCCGCGGCCGCCTACCGCGACCGCATCGCCGCGCTCGCCGAGGGCAAGCCGTGGACTGACCCGCCCGTAGTCAAGGAGACGCCCGGATCTGGCGCGCCCGCCCCCGCCAGGAAGCCGCCCGTCCACACCTCCGCCGCCTCCGGAGGCGGCGGCGGGTGGGACGACTGGGACGACGATTTTCGGCCGGACATGAGGCGGAATCAGTCGGTTGGATCATTCGCCGGCGCGGGGGCGCAGTCAGGGAGGCAGCCGCCGAGGTCCAAATCAACGCAGGACATGTACACGAGGCAGCAGCTGGAGGCTTCGGCGGCTAATAAGGAGGACTTCTTCGCCAGGAGGATGGCGGAGAACGAGTCCAAGCCTGAGGGGATCCCGCCATCCCAGGGCGGCAAGTACGTTGGGTTCGGATCCAGCCCAGCTCCGTCGGCTAACAGGAACGGCGGTGCTGCCCAGGGCGATGTCTTGCAGGTCGTCTCTCAGGTAAAAAGATCATCTTTGTGCTATTGCTACATGTAATGAACAAATCCATTTCACACGCTATTCATCATCACAAAGATCAAGAGCATAGCATATTTTCCATTGATTGGATTACAATATGTCATCAATTTGTAGAAAAAAAAATTACTATATGGCATATGTTTTTGCCTACGATGGTAGGGCTCTGAATTCCTTGCTAAAATGGAGGATTTTACAACCTGCAACTGTTGTTGCAGTACATACATATATCAATTGCTTTATCTGGGGCTGCTGAGCATAAGGAATTTGTTAGTATTGTGGTCTAATAAGGTTTTAGAAGCCTATGAACACCTCAACATAGTGATGATGCTTTGTTCATTCCATTTACTGGGTAGTACAGGAACATACTGAGCTCCCCTGTAACATATTTACAGATGGCCAACAACACTTGTTTACATTGTTTAAGCAAAATAGGTTTCAACATGCATGTTGGCATGTGTTTGTGCTCAGCCAATATGTTGTAGTTGAATAACAGTTGGTGCATTATTGCCCTCAGTTTACTTTGGTCATGTCAATATTTAGTTAGGTGTGGTGACTCCAGCATTATACCTTGTTTTGCAATTCTATATTGGTAATATATAGTTGCCTACTATAACACCTTTTTCAGGGATTTGGACGCCTTTCATTAGTTGCAGCATCTGCTGCCCACTCTGCTGCCAGTGTTGTCCAGGTCGGAACAAAAGAAATCCAATCAAAGGTGACTAATACTTACTTGCCTATTCTCCTGCGCAACAATTGATTCCGGGGTCTAGTTATGCGTTGGCTATGGAGTTGGAACCCCTCTTTTTTTTAGGGTTGAGGTCATGCTCAGGAATGTTTATATTACGTTTTAGAAACGCTGCATTTTATTTGTATGCAGTATTCTTCTATATCAACACTAAATATCCATTCTTTGTTTCGTAACATGAACTTCATTGAACAAACTTTGTCACATATCATTGTCCTTGATTGACAATCTTTGTTGGCGCTAGACTACTCCCTCTGTCCACAAATAAGTGGCCCATTAGCTTCTCTAGCTAATGACAGAGGGAGTACATCAAAGCATATTTTTATTGAACCTTTTTGTAATCCATGTGTTTGATAATGGTTCATCCGGAATGCAGATGAAGGAAGGGGGCTATGACCAGAAGGTGAATGAAACTGTAAGTGTTGTTGCCAATAAAACTGCAGAGATTGGAAGCAAGACCTGGGGGATCATGAGAGGAGTTATGGCGTTGGCCTCACAAAAGGTTGAGGAATATGCCAAGGAAGGAGGAGTGAGCGGCTGGGGAGAGGATTGGCAATGCAGCGAGCAGAGCAGTGAACCTTACCAAAGGTTTGAGCATGAGACCAACGGCCACAGTTGGAATTCTTACCAAAATTCTTCATCGAAGAACAACAATTCCAGTTCTTGGGATGATTGGGACGACCAAGGCAAGAAGGATGAGCCTGCGAAACCGCACCAGAGCAGTGACTCATGGGCTGGCTGGGATGATGGGAAGGACGATGGCTTTGATAGTCCTAGTTACAACAATCACAGCACCTCCAACAAGGGGAGCAACCAGAACGGGACATCCGGTGGCTCATTTTGGACAGAAGGCGGCTTCCGCTGAAACCGGTCTCTTTTCCATAGAGCTATACTTTCAGAGTTGTTACATGCCAGGAAACGTGAGGGTCAGTGGTTGGTATTATTTGGGATACTGAAATCGTCGGGTGGAAGGGTTTGTGTTTTTTATCATGTCTACAACTGTTATTATATCTAGTGAGATATATTTCTGTGGTCAATGCCCATTCAAAACTGCCCAAATGACAAAGAAATGTCGATTTGAAACTGTAATTTACACAGCTTTGTACCCGGTGCCGTAGGCTCCCGTACTGCGGGGTCTAGGGAAGGAAAAATAGCCAGCAACCATCCCTACACAAATGTGCAGAGGCTGGGGCTTGAACCCTGGACCTCTTGGTTACAGGCGGTAAAGCTCTACCGCTTGCACCAGGGCCGCCCTTTTAATTTACACAGCTTTGTAGCATATTCCTTATTGGTTTTCATTGGTTTTTTACCCGGCATGAGCCTTGCTGAAGTTTGGAGTGATGGGTGTTGTGAGGGGCATGGACTGGTGGCAAGCTTGTACCACAGCAGTGGTATATGCCCAATGAACTGGATATACAATTATCTGATCGTGTCTTTAGTTGGAGGCAGTATGGTGTCCACTCACCAACTGGTAAGGCACTGAATATTGGCTACTTTCCTAGCCTTTGATGAGACACCACGCTTGATTGTTGCTTTTTCTGTGGTTGATTCCAGGTAGGAGCTGACAGTGTGCCTCCACTTTTGGAATCCGCTGACCACTGGTGCTGTTGTGGAACTGAGGTCGTTGGGAGGAAGAAGCCTACCAACCTCATGCTCGACGTTGCTAACAGAATCGTTGACAGCTGTATCTTGCATTCTTGCAGCAGATTGCTATTATATTATTATAGTATAATTGCCCATTCTAGCTTAAGCCTTAAGGACCCTGCACATTCAGATATCGTAACTGGTATTACACATGAGCCCATGTCCACTTTGCAGTGAACTTGTTCAAAAATGGGATGAAGGGAATTACTTCCTATGCACTTGGTGGATGATGCGCATAGTGGTGCATGTAGAATGTTGTGACAGCTGAGTAAAAAGGAAACTTCCTCTGAACTTGGTGGATCATGCATGGAAGTCACTATAATGCGCATAAGTAATTCATAATGCTTGAAATTTCTGAACTTTTGTGGTGCAAAACCAAACCTCGGTCATGTTCAGCTGGTCATAAGCCGGCATATTTCGGTTTAATTCGGCTTATTTTCTCTCACATGATACTATTGAATCACCTCAAATCTGTCGACTTATCTACCTGCCGAAACAAGCCCCTTCTTTTTTTCCCTAAGGCACCAGTCTAAGCTATGCCTACATATTAGTTTCTATATCGTCACATCACCTCTTAAGACGTACTCCCTCCGTCCCAAAATAACTATCGTTATCGTTCCTCGAGAAACAATTGCTGATAATTATATATTAACATATATTAATATTTATGCTAAGTAATTAGTATCATCAGAAAGATCTGTAAATCAGATTTTGAATAAATTATTTAGAGATCTAAGTATTATATATATTTTTATAAATAAACTTAAACTTATGACACGAAAGTCCAAAATGTCACTTATTTTTAGACAGAGGGAGTAAATGCTTCGAGTCATGAATGATTGTTACGATCCTACCCTTCTAGTTCTACGGGAACCCTCTGTTCAGCGTACAACAACAAACAACACTGAAGAGCTAAGAGATGAGAGGCCTCATCTGCAAGTGCACCTGAATGCGAAGGCATTGTTACAGGTATAAGGATATCTCCAACAGCGGATAGCTAAATAGAGCAGCCATTTCTGGATTTAAGTGCTGCACGGTTACTAGGCCACGGACCCAATTACTTCGATCTCCAACAGACCACCTAATTACCGCTGCCTCCGCCTCCACCCCTCCGCGCACATGTTTCGTTCTCAGCCGCACACACACCTCCCAGAAAAGTCGCATGCTCCTCTTCTCTCCTCGCCGCGGAAAGGACCTGCATGCGCCGTCGCTTCCCTCCCTGATTTGAGCGCGAAGACGGCGCCGAGGTCCGGTGGCAGATGGCCGACGAAGAAGGCGCCGCTTCCCTACCTGATTCGAGCGTGAAGAAACCGCCACGCGGGCCATCGAGGCGCGCCGGACTTGAGGACCAGCGGGTGGAGCGTCCGCACGGCGCGGGATACGAAAGACGGAGATGGAGCTGGCGCGAAGTAGCAGGGCAAAGGGGTCGTGCCGTGTTTCAATCGTTCCAAGGTTGACAGGGCGGCGGGCGGAGGCCTCATCGGTCATCGCCGCTGATGCAGAGCATGCTCCCATGTCTCAGCGATGTCGAGTCCGTGGCCGCGTCGTCGTCGTCCCGCGAGACGAGGAGGTGGGCGTCGCACCTACCGCAACGGCGAGCACCCGGTTGAGCCGTGCTGGTGATTGTCGGCAAGGGCCAATTCTTCTCCAACGGACTGCACATCGGGTGGTTGGGTCCCTCCTGCGAGCGCCTCAGCAAGCTCGTCACCGCGCTCCGCCTACTCGCCGCCGACCTCCTCGCGCTTCATGCCCACCGTCGGGCTCTGCCACGACTACCGCGTCATGCGCGAGGCGCCAGGCGGCGGGGCCGCGCCACGGGAGAAGATCTGGCGAGGTGCGGCCCCCGCCCACGACGCCGGCTGCGGCCCTGTACTCTAGGAGCGCGGCTAGGAGGCCGAGCCCTACAGCGGCGGATTGGTGGCCAGCCGGCCTGCCGTCTTCTACTCGCCGCTGCGCCACGTGGCCGTGCCACACGCGCTAGAGGATTTGGGTGGTGTCGTCGGAAGGACGTATATTTGCCTTCCCTCTCTCCTTGTAGGCAAATTAGCAACTCTGAATACCTACTCTGTTGGAGGCAGGATTTGTATTGTGCAGCATGCATTTTAAGTTTGGGTGAGCTTATGCATACGCCGTTGGAGACAGCCTAACAATCATTCTGAGGCTTGCTTAGTTGTATCACATGTCCACATGCATGCCAACTTGTATTCTAGACCTGTCCATGTGAAGCCGCACTAGCCTGGAATTCTTTTCTTCTCGTCAGATGCACAAGATGCTTGGTGGGTCAGTGCATGCTATGAGGAACAAATAAGTGTAATACATGGTGATCGGCACATTTATAGGCATATACATGATGTTTAGAGATCTTTAGCGATCTCCTAATAATATTCATGGACAGGGTTGGCAGGGGCGAAAACATGGTTATTTTGAACCGGTGTTGACCCTTAAATACAACTAGAATCAGGCTAATTAATAATAGTTTTAGCCTATGTATTACACTGGGCATGAGGAGATAGCCTTATTGTTAGTAGTATTTGGAATCAGGCCAATTAATAGAGTTATTGCAGTTAGTATTCTAATGTAGTTTCCTCAATACTCATCCGATAAGTGAAACCCACATGTCCGCCTCTTCTTCTTCTATCTGAGTTATTTCTTTTAGCGTGACTCTATTCCCGACGCCATCTCTCCACTGGATATTTTTTTTAACGGGGGCTTTAGCGCCCGGACGTCCGGCGCATGCAGCCCGACCAAGACCGCGTATGCTTAATTAACGAAATAAAACAAATAACTTAAGTAGTAGCAGTAGTATGCTCTAGCATACTTTAGCATATATAAAATATAATACAATGATGAAATAGTGCGCAGTTGTTGAGAGGATTTTAAAACAGCCACACTTTGCCAAAAGCCAAGAAAATACTATAGATAAGCAGTGAGAATATTCATATTCATCATTACAGCAAGTGAGCACCATGCGATTAATAGAGTTTTCATATAGATTTCAAATCTATATGGATATTCGTCATTAAATTTCCTTGGTTCATATAGATTTGAAAGAACATGATTATAGGCAATCAGTTTAATAGAGTTTCATTAGATTTCATTCCACTTGGAAAGAAAACAATAAAACGACGTGAAGCAAGAAGAATAAATAGCATACTGATGAAACAGATGTTTCGTTAGATAGAAACAGGTACGTATATACTGAAGCATATATCTTTTGAAATTTGATACCGGATTGTAGGAAAAGTTGTGAAGGTGACAGACAGTCAGACAGAGCGCGCCACACGATCTCTGGCTGATGACAGACATCCTTCCATCCTCAATTGCGGTTTAATAATAAAATACACAGGGAAGATGAAATCGATTAGTATGCTACATGAAAAGATCAAAGGAATAGAAAAATGAAGGGGAAATAATTGAACCGCCCCCTTTACTTCCAGAACAGGCAAACGAACTCGCGTAGAACAAAATTCATGATCGATCTCCAAAACTCCAACGAAATCAAGATGCCCTTCCCGAGATCATGGCCCCTCTACCACGGATCTCCCCAATCCATCTCTGATCTCCCGCACCCCCTTAGAATGGAACCCGATCACGACCAGCGCGGGTGAGCTCGGGCACTTGCGGTGGCGGCACACGCACCGCAGTGATGCGCGCAGAGGCAAGGAGAGGCACCGGCAACTGCTGCTCGACATGGTGCTGCGTCTGCTACTTCTTATCCTCGCACCGGCGGAGAGGCACCAGCAACTGCTGCTCGACGCTGAGAAGAAACAGCAGCGACGACGTACATGTAGGCGATCTCGGCCGGCGGATGCAATGGCGAGGAGAAACAACAGCGCACGGGCGAGGTTGGCCAGCTGCGGCGACATGCCGGCATGCTTGAACCCGAACATCAGCCAGCGGCACTTGGGCGAGCCCAACCAACCATAGTGACGTGCGCAGGTGAGCCACGAACGGTGCTACCCCTGCTGCAGCTTGTCGTCGCACTGGGGAGGGGGCGCTGCCACCTGCGGCTACGGTGGATTCAGGTTTAAATTGGGCATCTCATTGGTGGAATGGTAAGGAAATCTGCTGTTGGTGGAGCGATCAGTTTTACATCAAAGCGTCGTTAGCTGCCTCTTCGTGTGGAAACGGATCAGGGAGGTGAGAGAGCTCCAAGCACTCGAAGGGGCAGGGGTCGACGGGAGTGGGCGTGCAGATGAGGGATCGTGCGGTGGCGACGGAAAACATGGGCCAAGGGTGACGTGGCTAAGTGAGAAGGCATGAAAATACGACAGTGGGATCTCTTATTTAGATATAGAGGATTAATAAAATCTTAATTAAACACCCTCATGCATAGTATTAGAAAAATATGGCAGCGGGGATCTTCTATTTAGACATAGAGGATTAACAAGATCTTAATTAAACGTTCCTCATGCATAGTACGTAAAAGATACTATGTGTTTTTCAAGTTAAAAAAATTATATCTTTTAAATCAAATATCATAATTAAAATTTAATTGCACTATCATGTTTCTCGTGATAAGCTCTTCAAAGCAAAACCCCACATGGATATATTTTGATTATATTTAAAAAAATATTTGTCTCATTTAGATGTACACCGATCTAGTTTTGAAACAACACAAAAATGTATATTGAAACAACTCGTGAACATGTGTTGAAACAACACAGAAACACTTATTCAAACAACCCAAAAATCATATGTTAAAACACCCAGGGATATTTGTCGAAACGGCACTGAAATATATGTTTAAACAATCAAGAAATACCTATTGCAACAATAAGCAATTTATATGTTGAAAACACCCTGAAATACTTGTTGAAATAACCTAGAAATATATGTTGAAACAAACTCGAAAAATACTTGTGGACAGTGGCAGGGCAGTAGACAGTGCATGTGCTACGTAGAGCTAGGAACAGACAGTGAACAGGGGCAAAGGGCATGCATCGTGCATGTGACTAGCCCAAAAATCATCAGTTAACAAAAATATTTGTTAAAACAACCAAAAATACCTCTTGCAACAATTAAGAATACATCTATTGAAACCACCCTCTAAAAATATTTGTTGCAACAACCCAGAAACATACATTGAAACACTCCAGAAACATACGTTGAAACAACCCAGAAAATCCTTGCTGCGAAAAATCCAGAACATATGTTAAAACAACCCAGAAACATACGTCGAAACAAATAAAAATACCTAGTGATTTATTTCTTTCCACATGCACAAGCGCCTAAAACTGTAATTAACACACGCTGAAAAAAAATTAATTAAGAAATTACGGCGTGAGTGACCACATGAGCTCCGCTGGGAACCCCGCTATATTTAGCGCTTAATTACCCGCTATATAGAAGAGATCAACATACATATATGCGCTATATTTAGACGCTTAATCATCTGTTATAAAAGAGATGAGAGTGCATGCAGTTGAAAGACCACAGGGGCTGCCGTGCGGCTCAGGCGGGTCAGATTCGTCCGGCCCGTCCGGACGCACGATACGAACGGTTCCCCTTTTTTAAGCTCTTGGTCCACCTCCTAGCATCGCCTCCGCTGGGCTGCACGTGAGTTGCCCCACGCTTGCGTGTGCCTTGGAGAGGTCGTGGCAGTGGGGACAACACAAGTAGAGATGCAAGTTCGAAAAAAAAAAAACACAAGTAGAGATGCAACTTGAGGCCGAGATGAAAGGATTTTTCGGTACTAGGAGAGTAGGAGGCCACAGAAGCGCAAATAGCCAATATTGTTGAAAAATATAAGATGTTTTAGCTTTCCAACATATATAGCTTTTATTGTGTATTTAAATATATAGTATGTCTAAAATGTACATATTAAAAAACAATATATTTAGAAAAGTCAAGACACCTTAGACTTAGAATAGAACGGAGAGAGTATTTTTTATGTAGACAAGACGGGCTATCCATGGATGGTTAGTGATGCTCTTAAAGTGGCCAATGAGAACAACTTAGCGATGATGATTTTCTTATTAAGTTGATATTTTTTACGAATACATTTTATTGTTTTAGGGTTCTCGCAATGTAAATTGTATCACAGAGTCTAATACTATTTACTATCCTTCTACTTATATTATTTTGTTGATGTGTACATTTATGAAGAGAGAGAGACAGAGATCAGACTTCGTTTCTTATTTAGAGTCCAAGTTTATGGTACCTTTGATGTCACATTAATAAAGTGCAATAAATATAGAAAAGTAATAAATATATTTAAATTTTATATGGTACAGTTTACATTGTGAAGACCCTTACGTGTGCACCACCATCTTGGGATGTGATTTGAACCCTAAAATTGTCCACAGTGTGCTGAAAGCAGAACATAGTCCTTGATGGTTTGTGAATGTGTCATAACCATGTTAGAACCTTCATCCTTTGTGAACATGTTGTGAAATCGTTTTAAATTTACCATGCACCGATGAGTCTACTTGAGTTAGGTTTGACTTTAAGTTCAAACATCGCCTATAGTCTAACAAGAAGGGTCGTTGTTGTATACTACAATATTTTGATCAACATGCAAAAATAAGGTGTAAAATTGACAACATTATAGAGTAAGCTCAACAACACCACCACCATTTGTGTTATATATCATAACACCATCATTTTGAACAATATATATATATATTGATCAAAATGGTGGTGAGTCATGTTTTTTTACTATAAACAGTAATCGGATTTGGACCCAGGACCTCCCATAACTTGATACGAACATGTGTGTCAGGAGCTGCCTGCCTTGGCCTGCCAGGTGGGGCCCAAGCCCAGCACAGAGCCTAGCCGGTGGAGTTACAAAAGGGGCATCGACGGACTCAAGAAGGCATGAACCAAAATATCAATTATCTTTCCCCTTTACCTTTATTTGTGCCGTAGTTTACTGTTCATCTTCCTTCTTAGAACTTGTGGTGTTCCTTTTTTATCGGATTCCTGGTACTTGAATCAAGCATTCGTGGGCAATCCCAGTTGGGTTGCTGACAACGTGATCCATTTGTTTTTGAACATGATCGTTTCTGGGAACCGGGTAAAGCAGCTTTGCACAGCTCGTGTCGAAAACAGATTTCCATAACTGGAAGGAGTAGAAAAGAACACGAAAGTAGTTCGGTCTCGAACCAAAACTGTATTCAGTCAATATATTTTGACATATTTTAGTATATTTTTTTTTATAAAATACTATTAAATCTATCGAATTCTACCGGCCGAAATCCGGCGTCCGCGTCACGCTCTCGTGGGCCGTGGCCTTGCGCCCCCACCGCCTCTCAAGCGCGCGTTCTCCCTACGCGTCTCCCCCGCCTATATATATTTTATCTGGCCGCCTTTCCCACCCCAAAAAAAAAAAATCTCCAATTGCCCACCCCAACGCGCTACCCTAACCAGATTTCGCCGCCTCCTTCCCGTCGAGCTCCCGCTAACCCTAGCCCAGCCGCCGAGATCTACTCCGCGCGAGCAGCCATGGCGGAGACGCTCGACATGACCCTCGACGACATCATCAAGAACAACAAGAAGAGCAAACCCTCCTCCGGAGGGGGCCACCGCAGCCGCGGCGGATCCGCCCCTGGCGGTGGGGGCGGCGGCGGCAGCGGCGGGGTCGGACCGACCAGGCGCCCCTTCAAGAGGACCGGGAACAGGCAGGCGCCCTACCAGCCGCCGAAGGTACGAACGAATCGAACGGGCTGTTAACAGCTCCGCGTCGCCCGGCGGAGGATGCGGGGGCTTCGGACTTCGCTGACTCGGGCGCGGGCGGGAGGAGATGGTCTGGTTTTCTCACTGTGGTGTCACGCGATCGATCCAGGCCCCAGACGCTGCGTGGCAGCACGACATGTACCCTGCGGTCGCCGCAGGAGGAGGCGGCGGGAGGGTCTCGGCTCTCGAGACTGGCACCAAGCTCTTCATCTCCAACCTGGACTTTGGGGTGTCGAACGAGGATATCAAGGTATATGATTCAACGGGTCCAAGAGGTGTTCTGTTGTTGCTTCTGAATTTAACTTTTAGAAGCCCGTAATAGCTGGCCAGATGTGCGATTGGCTAGATTCGCGCTCATGAAGATCGAGCCCGGCACATATTTGCCTTTTAGGGCTATGTACTACCGCAGATCTATTGTGGTTGGTAGCCGTCGCATGTATGGCTTGTAACTGTGGTGTTTTGCTCTGACTTTGGTTAGCATGTTTAGATGTTCTTGTGTTTCCTAACGGAGGTGTTTAGATCCAGTGGAGATCATTCTGTGTACTGATTGTTTTTTGTTTTCTCTGTAATAACTTAGTGGCTCTGCATAAAGCTATAGGATTTAAAGCTTTCATAGTATGCTCTCTGCTTCAAATCAAACATGTAAAAATATGCTCATGTTGTCCACAAATTTGCTTCTCTTGTCATGCTTATGCTTGTTTGGGGAGACTCGGTTAAGTTTATTATCTTGGTATAGTAGTTCTGTTTAACTGTGATTTAATTTATGCCTGACATGTAAATTTTAGTTATGCTCTAAGATCTCAAACTACCGCGAAGTTTGTGTGGATCAATTAGTCCAATCACATGCCAAAAACATCATATGGATTCTCTTTGTGAACTCAAATGCCTTGTTAAATATTATCTGACTAGTTTCATATGCACTATGATGCAGGAGCTTTTCTCTGAGCTAGGTGATCTGAAGCGCTTCTCGATAAATTATGATCGAAGTGGGAGGTCTAAGGTGCAGAAGCTATCTTATGGTCTTTTACCTGTTTCTTGCATGCTCCGAATTTCCGGGTCTCTTACATTTGCTATACTTCGTAACTTACAGGGTACAGCAGAAGTTGTATTCGCAAGGCGTTCTGATGCTGTAGCGGCTGTTAAGAAATATAACAATGTCCAACTTGATGGTAAACCCATGAAGATAGAGATAGTTGGGACTAATACCCCAAGTGCAACTGCTGCTCTTCCAGTCTCTAATGGCGGCCATGCTAGGAATTCTGCGAGGAGGTATATTATTCAGTGCACCCTGAATTATCAGTCCATGTCAATATCATCTGTAGGGGCATGTTTGGCAGCATTCGAAATAACTAGAGGTTATCATGTTTTAGTTATTCATTTTTATATCAATTGTGCCAAAGAACAGCTCTCCTATCCAGTTCCAACTCATCTCTGTCAATCTAACATGGCAAATAAAATGATATGATTTTTTTTAATATAACAGCCATTGTTTATAAGTTCTTAATGATAATTCTCATTGTACGGTATGCTATTTTGAAGTGGGCTAAACTTAAGGCATGAAAATGTATGTGTTTGTATCATGTTATTATAGTTCATCTAATAAAATTTTGATGTCAGTGGATGTTTCTGTAGTTGATTAACCTTGGTATGGTGCACTTGACCACCCAGAATGCTGCTAGATGTGGACTTATATAGATGCCATGTTTATTTTTTCTTTTTAATCTAGCATATTCTCTTTATATAAAATTTACTAATTTACATCTATATATCACAGTGTACTGAGGGGTGCCGCCCCAGCAGGTATGCCACAGCGTAGGCCCAATCAGAGGGGTGGGAGGCGTGGTGGTGGATCTGGTGGCGGTCGTCGTGGCAAAGAGCGCAGCAAGCCAAAGTCGGCTGAAGAACTTGATGCTGAGTTGGAGAAGTATCATGCTGATTCGATGCAGACCAACTAAATACGTTGACAAATTTGATATTCGACATCAAATATGAAGCGCATTAGTCCTTTCATTCCAGCTGTTTGTGCTACTATGTTCAGGGGATAACAAACCTTATGTTTGTGGGGGGGGTATTGCTTTACTGAATTTGTGGGTTTTATGTGTTTACAATAGAACTATAGTTGGGTGATGCTGAACACTTCTGTATGGAAATTACTTGGTTGCCTTTAGTTTCTGTACCTAATGCTGAGGAGACAAGAATCATCCAAGTTGCTCAACATGTGAAAGTTGGTGATGAATGAAGGTGCCCACATTTCCCTTGACTCCCCCACCGTATAATATATCTTCGAGGTAAAAGGGACTGGGCTTCAGGTGTTCCCCACATTTCCTTTTGACTCCCCCCACCATATAATATATCTTGGAGGTAAAAGAGTCGGCTTCAGGTGTTCCCTGGTGATTCTAGTTGTGCGCTTTTGTTCTGGTATTCCTACGACGTTTATCTGCTGTAGGCCGCTTCAAGCTCCAGCCATCGAAGTAGAAGGTATGTTTTTTCCAGCTGCTCTAGTTCCTTTCCTAGGTATTTCACTATTTGTGCTTTGTAGCAATGAGGTTAATGGTCCACCTTTTTCATATTGCAGGTGGCTGTTGCATATTATGAAACATCGGGATATTTAGTTTGGGCATCTTAAGCTATCGTCTGGCACATCAAATGATTTCATGAGCTTCAAGGTGCTCTTCTTTTAAAAGTTGATTCCTTGCATAATCTTCATCTCAGGTGTCCACAAAGTGAGTTAACTGTGGACTTGGTTGTCACTAATCTGATTGAAGCATCGTGGCAAATCCTGCTTCAAGATCTGCTATTGATAGCTTAGAGATAGCTGTACTGTCAATGCCTCCCATCATCTTGGACTTCTAGGCCTTCTTTGCATAATTATGATGTCTATGAGCATATATGGGGCATCCTTATGGTTGATCTCATATACTACGCTTTGGAGTTCATTTCAACTTCGCCTCGAGCCTCTGATGACACAAATGGAGTCATGTGCCTCGGCCCAGAAAATTGGTTTCTAACTGAAACACTTCCCTTTTGCTTGCTTTCATCCTTCGTCAATGGCGATGCAAGATCTGGAACTTATTTTATTAATAATATAAAAAACCTGGCTGTGTGATCCCCACTGGCGGTGGTTTGAATCATCATAGTTTCCCAATCTTGGGATTCTTGACCACCATGATGGCATTGATATAGTATGTCATATTAGTAAAGCTGTTGTTTTGTTCCTTTGCATAACATTTGAACTCATGGTAGCTTTGATGAGGTTGTAGGAGTCGTTCCTTTGTTTCCTTTTATATTGGTTCAGTTCTATTGGAAAATATGTCAATATATGTTGCACTTTTTACTGCTTATTAATGATTAATTAATGATTAAATGATACATGGTTCTATCTGGTGAAGTCAGCTTGTTTGAAATGTTATATGGTTCTATTATATCTGGAAAAATCTGGATTGCTTTGTATTGTACTCCCTTGGTCCTAGAATACTAGGATGCAATAGAATAGTTTAAAGTCATTACAATCTGAAGTCAGGCCAAATATAAATATATAAAATGATTTTTTTTGCAAAATGTGTATCTTTTTAATTAAGAAGATGGAAAGGACGGGGTCTCTGATGATTTTTGTGTGTGAACCAAGGTCTCAGATGATAATTGTTGTGAAACATGCACCTCGTTGAGTAATTCGCAAAGATTCAAGTTGCATTTGTTGTGAAACATGTGGCTCTTTGAATAAACTCCGCTATGCCTATTTCAAGTAGACACCCATTCAAGATGTCTACTCATTATGGACAAACGAAATGCTAATGGATTGCATATGTTTTTGTTGACTTGAGTTGTGCTGCATCCCAGCATAAGATTTGGTGCAAACTAAAACTAAATACAAGTAACAAATTATATTCATAGTGCATACACTTCTTTGGATTCTCACAGCTAGTTCATGCCTAGTGTTAACATTTAGTCTGCCTGTTTGGTTTCTACTAGTTCTAAGCATTCAAGTAGTATCTTATTTTTATGGGATGCGATGATAGATGTATGTGTACGTGCTGTTATGCCATGCAAGAACCCTATTTCCCAGACCGCGGAATAGGGAACTCAGTAACCCATGGTGACTGAAATTAACAATCCGACTTTGCCCTTTTGCTGCTCTCTGGAGTATTCGCCAGAACCCGAAAGTATACGAGGCTCATTAGGTTATGATATGATGGTTGGATTAGTAGCTACCACGTGACGATTTGCTTGGTTTATAGAAATACAGAACAGGCGCTGAATTAACGAATTGACGTTATACCTTTGCTTGATCGTAGCAGCTGCTAAGATCATGTTTGTTTCGGTTTTTATCTATCAGTTTTCTGACCAAAATCAGAATCTAAAACAGCCTAGTTTTTGGGTTGATTTTTGTTGTTTGAGCTTTTATCTAACTTCTGTCAGCTAAAAGTCAGAAGCTGAAACAACCTATTTTTTGGGTTGGTCAAACAAGCCTTAGAAAAACGATTCAACAATTGAGAACCATAAGCTAAACACCGCCGCAGCCTCTAACGCGCCTTGTGCAGGCAGCCAGGCAAAGCCTGCGGTGGCATCATAGTGAACCGTTGAATGGAATGCTCTATAAACTGTGAACTGAAACCAAAATATTGATCGGTTTGGGTGGAGAAAGCTTGATGTTGGCAGAGCTC
Source organism: Bothriochloa decipiens (assembly GCA_023333625.1). Taxonomy (NCBI): domain Eukaryota; kingdom Viridiplantae; phylum Streptophyta; class Magnoliopsida; order Poales; family Poaceae; genus Bothriochloa; species Bothriochloa decipiens. The sequence continues at coordinate 15,325,611 of CM041629.1, read as the reverse complement.
TGAAATAGGTGGGTTGGTTTGGTTTCTTAATCGTGCCTGGTAATC
>CM041629.1:15270414-15283793 GCA_023333625.1 Bothriochloa decipiens | reverse complement strand
AAAAAGGACAAGAAGCTCTGAGAGCGCGAAAAGCGCGAGAAGCACCGTGCGCAGCAAGGCGCGATGGGCTCCCGGAGGAGGAGTCTCTCTCAGAGGATGAGGGAGACGAAGATGATGATGATGATGTCGATGTCGATGTCGAAGGGTGGCGGGACGTCTCGAGCTCCTTTTGTCTGGTCCCTCCCGTACTGACCGTCTTCCGGTGTAGGAGGATGCGCCGGAGCAGCGTGCCCCTCAGCAGGCGACGTCGGCCTCGGAGCGCCGGCGAGGGAAAAGGTCGGCCGACCCCTCGACTCGGGGATTCATCCTCCTCCCGTCGTACTCACGGTGGGACCCCGCCCACTTCGACCCGGGAGACCCGGTCCCGGTCATCGGCGTGGGCAGAGCAGAGTCATGCCCAGGAGACCTCGTCGGAGCAAGGAGGCACGGAGACCCCACCGATAACCCCTAGCAGCCCTAGCCCTGGGAAGAGCTTGGCTTTGGGTGGGGCCTCGAAGTCTGCTGGCGGCTCGAGGGGGACCCGAAAGGCCTTTATCCTCTTTGGGTATGTGTTGTCGATTTAATTTTTTTCGCGTTGCTTCCCTATTCTGCGGTTCATTAAGTTCTCTGCTAACCTACTTTTCGTCCAGACCAAAGCACCGTATCGAGGAGGCGACCCTTGCGCCGACTAAGCGGCTCAGGGTGGACACGGCCATGAAGATGAGGGCCTTGGTCACAGGTGTGATGTTGAGGCCCTTGGCACCATGGGAGGCGAAGTGGCTGTCCTTAGCCCTCGGGTCTATGGCTCGTGGTAGGCTGATGGGTTCTGCTCTTGCTGCGGGGTCGAGCAACTTGGGGATTGTGACGGGCAGTGACTCTGAGTCGGGGAAGATGCAGGACGGAGGGAGTGCTTCCTTGATGTCAATGTCCGTGGTCCCCGAGCTCGGCCCGGCGCCAGGGAGTGGAGCCCCGGCGTCGGGAGCTCCTGACCTAGGCCAACCCGAGGTCTCTGTTTCCATGCTCAAGGCGGGAGCCCCCGAGGGCCACGAGCCAGGAATGGAGGTAGCCCTCATCGACCTCGAGGGTGAGGTGGCCATCGCCCCTCCCTTCTTGATGGGAGAGTGGAAGCCGTGGCCGACGGGGCTACACGAGCTGGAGGCCCAGCGAAAGCAGGAGTAGGAGGCCCTGCAGGAAGAGGAGCTACCACGAATGCAGCAGGAGCAGAAGAAGAAGCCGTAGGAGCGAAAGGAAGAGGAGGAGCTGACCGGGGGCCGGCCCCAGCATCAGCAGGTGCAGCAAATGTCGCCAGGGGATGCGACACTGCCGGACCTGTCAGTGCAGCAGCCGCCTAAGCCATCGAAGGGGGAGGAGACCTCAAGACTCCCAAAACAGTGGGTGTTCATGATCACCCTTGACAAGCTACTGATGGAGCAAGAAGCGATGTTGAAAGCATGGATGGTTTCGCGCCCGCTGGGGACGCAGTTCGAGGAGGAGACCTCGGCACCGAGCCCACCAGGAGACGTGTCGATGGTGGACCTGCCAGTGCCACAAGACATGGCGTTGGAGGAAGCGATCGCCTCGACCCCTCCGCCGCCTCCGGAGGCACCCGAGCCAGCATCAAGCCAGCCACCGCAACCGTCGATCGCGCCGTCGGAGGAGCCAGCGATTTCTGGTCCGCAGGCGGAGCGGTCGGAGGAGACGGCTGCCAAGAGTCCTTCTGGTTTTCGACATCAGAAGGAAAGAGAGGATCCCCCTGCATGCTGGAGTAGTCATCGCGTTGGGGGCTCCTGGCCCATTGAGGAGGTTGACCTTCGACCCCGGGCTGAGAGATACCAGCATCGCGTCGGAGTTCCCCACCCCGGCCGAGTTGGCAGAGCACCATGGCACCCCACGTGACATGGCGGATGAGATCGAGTCCTTGGCATGAACTAAGGTCAAGACAGTCCTCCCACATTGGGGCAAGGAGCGCCTCATGCTCCGGGAGCTCGGTGACTCTAGTGCTCCCAGGATCGTGATGGATGACCCGGCGGAGGTCAAGCACTGGGAGGACGTGGAGCAGTCCCAGGCGTGGCTGCAGCACTCCCTGGAGCTGGCCATCAAGCTCGTTGGAGGCCTCGACTAGAGTCTCACGGTAAGTCCCTGTTTAGATCACATACGGTTTTTGGTTTTTTTCGTATCGATCGCCTTAACCCTCGATTTTCTGTTTCCAGGACATGCGGAGGCGTTCCCACTCCAAGTCGTACTTCCTAAATGAAACGCATAATAGCTGGGAGGAAGTGCTTCGCCAACTTGAGGCGGCTGATCTGCGCAGAGCAAGGTGGCTGAGGTCGAGAAGGAGGTGAAGCAGGCAAGGAGGAGGCCGCCAAGGCCAAGGAGGAGGCCGCCCAGGCGAAGGAGGATGCCAAGGTAGCTCGAGGCAAAGCCACCCAAGTCATGGAGGAGCTCCGGTGGGCCAAGGAGGAGGTCGATGCAGCCAAGGGTGAAGCGAAGAAGGCCAAGAGCGAGGGCACTCGCACCCAAGAGCATGTCAAGCTACTCACGGAGGAGGCTCAAGACTCCATGGAGCCTATCCGCTTGCTCGAAGCCAGTCTGGCTCAAGTCTCCACGGCGCGCGACACCCTCTCTGTCTTGGTCAAGGAGGAGAAGGGTCGAGCCGACAGCCTGAAGGCCAAGCTCGAGGCAATGAAGGCTACCCTTCAAGAGAAGGAGCAGGCCATCATCTTGGCTGGTGGTGCCCATGAGACCCTTTGGTGCGAGAAGACGGACATAACCTAGGCTTTCAAGGAGGCCTAGCGGGAGCAAAATGAGGTTCGGGAGGAGTGCGATGCCGTGCTGGAGGACCGCAGTGCCCTCAAGACACGTTGTGCCAGTAAGTTCCTTGGTGGGCTTTGACCTTTTCCTTTCCGTATGACTTGTTTAACTCTTGTTTTGTCTTTCAGGCCTTGAGACCGAGCTGCTTTCCACTCAGACTACTGCCAAGGCACTGCAGGAGAACCTCATGGTGGAGAGGGCGCTTCTCGGCAGGTTTCGGGTTGCCATCAACAGGCTCTGCACCTCCTGGGAGGTTGAGCCCATCGAGGAGTCTGGAGAAGACATCCCAGGGGCCATGCTCATCGACCGGCTCTACCACCTCGACAACATCCTTTAGGATCGCGTGCGGGAGGCGCTTCACACGGACATGAAGCAGGCACTGGCGGTGGTGTCCTCTAGCTTCGTCTTTGACATGGACGTCGTCGCCCAAGGCTTCATCCCCGACATCTCGAAGACCGATGCCGAGAATGAGGAGCGATGCCGAGGGCTGATCCAGGATGCCGAAAGGCCGGGAGAAGCACTGGTGAAGCTATTTAAGGATGAAGTCCTCCTTCGTGAAGATGAAGGGTACACCGTCGGGTGATGATGGAGACGGTGGAGCGGGCCTGTAGGGCAAAACTGGGTGAAGGTGCCCGTGTAAATAAGTTACTTTTTGTAACTTATATTCAGTGTGGCTTTGAGGGCCTTTAAAACTTCTATGCATCTATCGTAATGCATTTAGATATTTTAAGTTTGAGCCTTCTTTGTCTTCTTTCGCCTAGATTTTTCTTTTTGGACTGTGTTCGACGCGTGCTCATATCCCTCGAGGGGGGAGCGAGTGGAGGTACCGTAGCCCTGAGGCGTAGGAGAGCTCCCGGCTCAACAGCCCTCGACCCTTAGGGAGTTCGAGGCATTTTCTACTTAGTTGTGAAGCGTATCGAGGCGTAGGAAAGAAGAGATGCTCGAGTTTTGATCATCTGACTTTTACTTTTTGACTAAGTGTTCGACGTATGCTCGTATCCCTCGAGGGGGAGCGAGTAGGGGTACCGTAGCCCTGAGACGTAGGAGAGCCCCAGGCTTGATAGCTCTCGACCCTTAGGGAGTTTGAGGTGTTTCTACTTAGTTGTGAAGCAAAAGGAGATGCTCGAATTATGAAAAATCGTTTGTATTTTTTAGGAACTTAGGGGGTTCCCCCCGTTAGCCCCCGAGGGAGGCTCGACTCTGGTGACACAGGGTCGAGGCTACCTCTTGCATGTACAACAATGAGTTTGAACTTATAATTGAAAGTACTTCTTATATTTGTCATGCAAAAATGTACAAAACATGCGAGAATGTACAAGGGCATCAGGGCCCTAAGGGTAGAAACGACGTAGCTGTTCGATGTTCCATGCGTTGGCGAAGGTTTCACCTTTGTTGTTCTCTAGCTTGTACATTTCAGGCTTCAGCACCTCAGCTATGGTGTGGCCTTCCCATGGTGGAGTCAGCTTGTGATGCCGCATGTTGCTATGTCGTCGACGTAGGACGAGGTCTCCAACTTGGAAGTCCCTTAGCGCAGGTGCTTGTCATGGTAGCATCGAAGTTTCTGCTGATACCTCACAGAGTGAATCAGCGTCATGTCTTGAGCCTCCTCGAGCTGGTCGATGGTGTTTGCGAGGGCTTCTTTGTTGGTTTGCTCGTTGTAGGCCTTTAGTCGAGGGGAACCATACTCGAGATCAATGGGGAGGACGGCCTCGGACCCATAGACCAAGAAGAATGGGGTGAACCTCGTGGATCAACTAGGTATTATCCTTAAGCTCCATAGGACCGAGGGCAGCTGCGCGGCCCATTTCTTTCCGTGCTTGTTAAGGCAGTTGAAGATTCTTGGCTTGAGGCCCTGCAAAATCATGCCATTGGCGCGCTCGACCTGGCTATTAGTTCGAGGATGAGCAACCGCAGACCAGTTTACACGAACGTGATGGCGATCACAGAAATCCAAGAACTTCTTGCCAGTGAACTGTGCACCGTTGTCAGTGATAATGACGTTCGGGACCCCGAAGCGATGGATGATGTCAGTGAAGAACTTGACCGCCCGCTCGGAGTGGATGTTGATGATAGGCCGGGCCCCGATCCACTTGGTAAACTTGTTGACAGCAATGAGTAGGTGTGTGTACCCCTTGGTTGTCCTCTTGAGAAGCCCCATGATATTGAGCCCCAGACCATGAACGACTAGGTGATGGGGATCATCTGTAGGGCGTGAGCGGGGAGGTGCGTCCGCTTGGTGTAGAATTGACACCCCTTGCACGAGCGGACAATGTTGATGGCGTCGGAAACGACTGTTGGCCAGTAGAAACCCTGTTGGAAGGTGTTGCGGACAAGGGTCCTCGGTGCTGCGTGGTGGCCGCAAGCCCTCGAGTGTATGTCCTCGAGGAGCCTCCTACCTTCTTCGATAGTGATGCAGCGTTGAAGGATACATGATGGGCTTCACCTGTAGAGTTCCTTGCCATCACCGTAGATGATGTAGGACTTGGCCCGTTGCATGATCCAACGAGCCTCGGTCTGATCTTCCGGGAGTTCCCCTCGAATGAGGCAGTCGAGGAAAGGGACTCACCAATCCGGAGGTGGGCTCGACGGAGGAGGTGTCCCCTCGATCTCCATGACCTCGGCCCCGGTCGAGGGGGCCTTGGTCGAGGCCATGGGGTCGAGTGTCGAGGGTGTGGTGCCAGCCCCCGAGCCCAAGTCGACGGAGGGCTCAAAGAGGTCTCTCAAGAATACGTTCGGAGTGACAGTACCTCGAGTTGATGTGATCTTTGCGAGCTCGTCCGCAGCTTTGTTGTAGCGTCGAGCAATATGATTGAGCTCGAGGCCGTGGAACTTGTCTTCCAGTTTGCACACTTCATTGCAGTAGGCTTCCATCTTGGCGTCGTGGTAGCTCGAGGCCTTCATCACTTGGTCGATGATGAGTTGCGAGTCACCTCGAACATCAAGGCGTCGGGCCCCGAGTTCGAGGGCAATACGCAACCCGTTGACAAGAGCCTCGTACTCCGCAACATTATTAGAAGCAGCAAAGTGGATGCGAATGACGTAGCGCATGTGGACTCCAAGGGGTGAGATGAAGAGCAAGCCTGCGCCTGCTCCTGTCCTCATGAGTGACCCGTTGAAGTACATTGTCCATAGCTCGGCTTGGATTTGAACTTGCGGCAACTGGGTGTCGGTCCACTCAGTGATGAAATCCACCAGCACCTGAGATTTGATGGCCTTCCGCGGTGCGTAGGTGATGGTCTCGCCCATGAGCTTGTGTTTCGCCCCGTCCTTGTGATAAGGGCAAGGCTCCTCGAGCATCTTATCGAAGATGGCCCCCTCGGGGGGACCCCGAGGTTTTTTACGCTCGGCTGTCGTGACGAGATCATCGTCTACAGCCTCACGCTTGCCTTGCTGATTCTTCTTCTTCTTGTTGTTGTTCTTCTTCGAGCCTTTGCTCGAGCCCCTGGCGTTGGCTGCCGGTGCCTTTCCCTTGTCCTTCTCGTCGCCGAAGAAGGCTCCGACTGCCTCCTCGCCGGCCACGTAGTTGGCGACCACATCCATGAGCTCATTGATGGTGTTAGGGCGGTTACGCCCCAACTCGCGAACTAGGTCCTTGCAGGTCGTACCCGCAACAAACGCTAGAATAATGTCGAGATCAGAGATGTGGGGGAGTTCTGTTCGGAGCTTGGAGAAACATCGAGCGAAGTCACGAAGAGACTCCCCTAGTTTCTGCTTATAGTTGCGCAGTTCCCAGGACGCACGTAGGTACCCTTGAAGTTTCCCTCGAAGATCCAGACCAGGTCGACCCAGTCGCGAATCTAGTCAGGGGGAAGCTCCTCGAGCCACCTACGCGCGGTGTCAGATAGGAACAGGGGAAGGTGACGTATGATCATGCGATTGTCACGTGCCCTGCCCGCCTGACAAGCCAGTCAAAAATTGGCTATCCAGAGCTCGGGTTTGGTTTCGCTGTTGTACTTGACGACGCTTGTGGGGGGGTCGAAACTTGTCTGTTAGCTAGGCGTAGCGGATCGTCCTGCTGAAGACTCGGGGACCCGGTGGCTCCGGGGCCCGTCGATCTTCATCACTGTCGTAATGCCCCCACGATGGGCGCTGTACCCTCGATCCTCGGCATCCCCATGTTTGCGCTTGCGGTTCTCGATGATATCGAGGCGCGCGTCACGCGGGGCGCGGTTGTCGATGATACGATCTTGGGCTGGTGTCTTCTTCGCTCAGGGGGCCGCCTCTTGATCGACCGAACCCTCCCCTTCGGGCCGGGAGGGCTCGTCCTGTGGTTTGGAAGTTGCCCCTCGATGCCTCGAGGCTGAGCTCTTGGCTTATTGAACAGCAGCAACATGGAGGAGACCCTCGATCTCGCGTTGTATCCGTCGAGCTTGCGAGTTGGATGGCGCGGGCATATTACGAACAAGCAAAGCCACCGCGACAATGTTCTGGCTTGCTCGAGGGTAACGGTTGACGGGATGTTTGGGTGCCCTACCCTCATTGATCTACTGGTTGATCTCTCAGGCCCTGGCTTGGGCTCTACCACCGGGTGGTGGTCGCTCCTACTAGAGGGTTCGCTCGAGTTGGCGCAATCGTTCCTGGTCATCATCAAGTTTAGCTTGCAACTTTCGAATTTGTGCCAGTTGTGCGTCCTGCTCATCAGGATAGGGGCTCGCCTCTTAGGGTGCGACTGGTCGTCGATCCTCTATTCTGGGGAGAGCCCCCCGCTGCAGCGGCAGCCGCATCAGCCATCGGATCGACGGTGTCCTGATCGGATGCGTCATCACCGTTGATGTGGAGACACTCACGGGTAGGGTCCCAATGGTCAGAGTCGGAGTCAGGGTCGCTGCAGTAGAAGACAGGGAATTGTCCCCACGCCTCCTCCTGCAGCTGCTGTCGGAGTGTGCCGACAGCGTACCTCCGGGGGCCGGGCGCTCTCACAAAGTCCAAGTCCTCGGAGGCCGACATGACCGTCCCCACGTCCGTCATTGCACGAAGGAGGGCGCCTGGGCGATCCTCTATCGTGCTCATGTTGGTGTGGGTCAAGGTCAAGAACATCCTTGCTGAATTGTTGAGACCAAACGGGAACGGTCGACGATGCTAGAACAGCTCGTGCGGAAACAAAGTCGCCCATCCGAAAAAAATGGTGGAAAATCATTGGTAACACGCAGCTCCCCCTACCTGGCGCGCCAACTGTCGGTGTTTCGACCTCGGGGGTCAACACCAACGAGTAAATTTGTAATTGCGTGCTCCCTTAATCCAGTGGATGATGCAAGAAGGACACGGTGATTTATCTTGGTTCGGGCAAAGAAGGCCCTACGTCCAGTGGGGGGATAGTTCATGTTATCTTGCACCGAAGTGCTAGTACAGGGGTGAATACAAGCGGGTGTGAGAAGTGTGAGCTGGAGCTCGAGCATTTCAGGCGCTTAGCTCTCTACTTCACACTGTCTCATGGTGTTATTTTGTGATCTAAAGCCTTAGCGTATCATGCCTTGGATCCCTTTAGCTAAAGTCCTGGCACCTCCTTTTATAGGAGAAGGAGGGGCACAGGAGTACATGTTTTTAGGGCTAACGTGGTTGGTGACGTATGACGCCGATGCCGATCATGTCAGTGCCGCTGTAGAGGTGTACGTCGGTATGGGAGGCCTTACAGCCGTCGCATCGGGAGTTGTTGAAGTGTTGACCAGAGTTGTTGAAGTCCCGCTCGAGGGTCAGGATGACGGAGCCGAGGGGCGACGGTCGAGGCCTTAAGTCCAGTCGAGGGGATCGAGTCGAGGGAGTCGAGTCGAGGGGGTCGAGGCCTATCGGATAAGGCCGAATCCCGGGAGATGCGGGGAATGTGTTGATTTTCGCGTCTCGAGGGGGTGCCGGACGGGACACAGTGCTCGGTATGGCGTAACAGGGAGGCACGATCCGCGGGATTCTGGGGTATTGTAACACCTCTGGTGTTACATTAACTAAAATGTGCCATGTCATCATATGCATTGCAAAGCATTCATGTTTAAGTCAACCTTAATGTGCATTAACTAAAACAAGTTTACATTTCATAGGTTGATTGTGTTTTTGGAATGTTTTGTCACATGAAATAATAAAACCCTACTTTTGAATGTCATCGCAAATACTTGGTTTATATTCTATGTACTTGAGGTGTAAACCATGTTTACACTAGTGTCAAGCATATTGTATAAACCTAAGTTCAACCCTTAAAAATTTGTTTCCATATTTGAAGTTGAATTTGGGTTTCAAAGCTTATTCCCAAGCCTTGCAATTCAAATTTAAATTCAAATTAGAAAGCTATAAAGTGTTTTTCGAAAGTCGTTGGTCAACCAAGGGTGTCATTGGGTCAATGACCTAAAAATATTCTTGGATGATGTTTGTGATCACTAATAACCAACCAATTAAGTTAGAAACCCAATCGAATTTGAATTCAATTTCAAAAAAACCCCTTTATTCTAAAACCTAGTTTTACCCTCTTTTCTGTAATTTAAAATCTATAAAGAATTTGGATATCCTCAAAAAATATAGTTTGTAGATCTTGACAAGACCTACAAAGTTGGTATATAAATTTTTTCAAGTTTCTAAAAGAAATTTCAAATGAATTTGAAATTACAGTTTTCTAGCATTTGTCCCCTTTTGATTTTAAAACCATAATTTAAAAATTATGCATAATTTTGGAAAATTTTGTATATAAAAAAGATTTGGTTTGGAAAGTTAAACATTTCATAGTTTTAAAGATTTTCAAGTTTTATTGAAAAATCAAAAGTAATTTCAAATGTTTGTTTCTAGGGTTTTATCCCCTTTTTGAATTTTAATTCAAATTTCAAAATCCAAATAGAATTTGAGGATGCCAGTTAAAGGAAAAGTGTAGCTCTTGAAAAGTTATGCAAATGATATTTTTGGAGATTTTCAAGTTCTTATATAAATTTTGGAGTAATTTATATTTTTAATAAGTGGCATTTCTGTAATTATCAAGAACAGAGCTGAAACCTATAGTCAGCCGCCATCGCCGGCTTCTCAACCCGCGCCGCCGTCCACCGCCACACACATGCTCGGCCGCCAGCTCGCCCCGACCGCGTGAAGCTTCGCCGCGCATGTGTCGACCGACCATACTTCGCCGTCGTCCTATATATAGGCGTAGCCGGCCGTCATCTTCCTCCTTTCCTCCTGCTCGTCACCGCCGACGACCTCGCTTCGCCGCCCAAATTCCCCGCCGTCGCTCCATCATCCCTCGATTGCTCTTGCCATTAGCTCCGCCACATCCTTACGGTCAGTTTGAGCTAGCTCGTGATTGATCTCCTCGCCCAAGCTGCCCGCACACTGTCGTCTTCTTCGCGGCTGGTCGCCGAGCCGCCGCGAGCTCTTTCACCGTCGACCGTCGCACAGGGTGAAAACATTCCATTAACCCTCCTGTCATGTTTTTCATCTTCGCCTGCTCCTAATGCGCACCATGGTTCGCTCTCTGGTGCATAGGATACCCCGTGACGTCGTTCTTGCCGTCAGAGCGTCGCCGCCACCATCAGCGCCGACGTCCGTGTAGTCATCGTCACCGAAAATAGCTCTGGTGAGCTTCACCGCCGCGCCCGAGCTCCGCCGCGCCGCCATGGCCGCCGGCGTGGGTGCCGTCATCGCCCCGCCGCGCCATTAGCTACCTTAATCGACTCGCCGTGTCGAGATGAGCCTGTAGGGACAAGCCTTGTCGCCAGAGACCTCGCCGCCGGCGAGTAATCGCCGGTCAACCGCCGGCGGGCCGTCGGTCAGCGCGGGAGCCTGTGCTCCTTTTTTTTTCTATTTTCAGAAAATGATTTAAATGCTATTTTCTTTGAAAAATCATAATAATTCATGTACAGCTCCAAAAATTCTGAAAATTTTTGTTTGTGTTCTTTATGATGTCATCTACCTAGGAAAAATATGAAATGACAAATTTGAGTATTTTTGCATATGTTAAAATTAGCCCTTTTAATTAAAAAATGGACCTTCAATGATTTTTAATAAATAAAATAAATGGCTTTTAATTCTGAAATTTGTTTTGTCATCTAATTTGGCCAAGAGCTTTTCAAAATAAAATTTTGAGTTTAATTAGACAATTTTGATTTTTATACCTTTATTTTATGCTTTTAAATAATTAATTAACCCCTTTAGTTAAGGTTAATCATTATAGGATTTGTTTGACTTTGGGATTGATTGATGACCTTGGGTCATTAACCCTAATGACCTTTGGCACTTTAATTAATTATTTACGCTTACCTTAATCATGTCATTAGGGATTAATCAACGTTATTTCATGTGTTTAATTAATTTCTTAAATGACGTAGTTAACCCTAATGAGCTTGATAAGCGAAGTTTTGTTGGCTTGCAACTTTATCGTGAAGAAAAGTTGTACTCAAGCCCTTAATCTGATCATGCATCCATCGAGCATCATGTTTACTATTCCATCATGTTAAAGCATATTAATTATCGAATAGTTTCCGTTAACAGAGAGTTAACGTTGTCACACCAGATCCCAAGGACGAGCAGATTCAGGAATCAGGAGTTGATCCAGAGTTAGAGACTGTCTACCCTGAACATCAAGGCAAGCCCCGGATGCATTCAAACCTTATTCTATTTATAAAAGTTTTATCGCTTCAGTTATGATATGTTTCATTAAGTAATAGGAGTTGAGTGAAAACTCACCAATTGCATTACCTGTCTTATTTCCTTATTCCTTGTTACCTACTTTGGAAGATAAGTAGTAACGCTTAGCCCTGCTTAATTAGTTAAGTGTTCAAGAGTAAAAGAATGAAAAAGATGAGATTGGTTTGACTGGTTGGAATCTTGATGATAGTTAATAAATCGAGTCCGGATGGCTAACTTGCACTGGGAATAGAGTCCCTCTGTAGTGTTTCCGTCTGTTGATGCCCTAGGTCCCGTCCGTTGGTGAACTAATGATATCGAGAAATTAGAAATCCACATGCATGAAGTAGTATGCAGTGGGTCAGAGTCCCCACGCATATCATGGAGTGACATATAGTGGGCCAGAGTCCTCACATATGTCATAGTGTGTTATACTGTGGGTTTATGTTCCCATGTATATCGGTGCACGGGGCAGAAGAGCTCAGGTGTATCATGTGGTGATATATGGCTGCGGTTGTTATCCCGGTATATCTGTGATCTGGTATGCATCGGAGTTAAAGTCTCTGGTATCCCAGTGATCTAGGTCCCAGCTCGGTATGAAAATGGATTCGAATCGTCGTTGCTTCTCGGAGAAGAAGACTCGATCGGTGTTCATCATTGTAGTAACAACTTGAACAATGACTAAGGTTTAATAATGAAGTTGGTTGGTAATTGGAGCTAGATCAAAGCAAACTTTACTTTCTGTTAAGCTTTTCCACAAAAATTTCTTATCTCTTACAAGCCTTACCTTGTCCCTCTAGCCTGCATTTCTTGAGTCTTCACCCCTCTTTTTCGTCGGGTCAGTCTTGTTGAGTACTTTTGTACTCAGGGTTTGTTGAACCCTTGTTGCAGGTGAGCCTCATGGGCAGGAGTGCTTTGCGTCCTGCTGCATGACAGTCGTCGAGGAAAGTGACTACGAGTAAGATGTTTAGCTCCTGGGCAGAGCTTATTGTTTGGTATTGTAATAAAGTTATCTACTGCTACTCCACTACTATTATGGTTTGTGCAATTTAAACTTATGGTTGTAAATATTTGAAACTCAAAGGTTTGTAAACTTATGTTGTTGTAAGTCTTCCGCTATTTTACTATGATGTATATTATTTATATCAAACTGTTGTAATAATGCAATGCCTCTTTATAACGATTGATCCTGCTCGGAGAATTATGGATGATTCAGGATTTACCCGACAGACTTTTTAAGTCGTATGGAACACATTCATGGTTATTTGGAGTCTGTTTAGACAATAATTATGCGTGTGGGCCATATGATTTAGGAGGTTCTGCCACAGGTATGGGCGGTAAAAGCAGGATTCGATGGCCATACTTGCAACTGTTACTGTAACTGTGACCATACGGTTAGGCGGGAGCAGGTAAAATGCATTGAATGCGCCTGGATCTGTACGGGGAGTAGGTAGCCGAGGGATATACTGTGCTCAAAGGCTGCCTATTCGCATGAGCGAAGTTCCATCCTCGAGGACGGGCTCGTTCGATCGGGCGAAGCTCCGTCCTCGAGGGTTAGCTCATTCGCTGGGCAAGGTTCCGTCTTTGAGGCCGGCCCGTTCGCTCGAGCGAAGTTCCGTCCTCGAGGGGTCGCCGGAATCGTACCCTCGAGCGTACAGTCTCGGTCCGCGTGGTAGCCCGTCGAGCAGGCTATGGCTTTGGACTGTCGACGCCCGTTCGTGGGCCGGCCCAGTATGCCTTAGCCTGTGGGCTTTCGAGCGATAGTGAGGGATGTCGTTGGAGGGTTTGCGTTGCTGATTTCGGGGATTAATTCGGTAAATCGAGGGCTTGGGGTACCCCTTTTCCAGGTACCCGATAATGTACTTGAGAAAATCGGCACAATTGTACAAAAATATACATGTGCATATCAATTGGCCAATATAGAAGTGAAAGAACGTGGGAAAAATAAGTATCGAGACAATGTTTTTAATGCAAATGTACAAGAGACAAAGAAAGTGTAA
>CM041629.1:15260058-15270314 GCA_023333625.1 Bothriochloa decipiens | reverse complement strand
TCGAGGCGGGGTCGGAGCCCGCTCTTTTGCGGTGCTCAAGGGCGGTCATTAAGCCCTCACATGAGGACCGGCCTTTGCTCCCTCGAGACTTCAAGGTATGTTTTACCTTATGTAGAAAACTCCGTTAGCGAGTAACGGTCCTTTCTTCTTACCGTTGGGCACGCCTTTTGAGGAGAAGGGTTTACCAGAGCGATCGTGGCGGGCCCGAGCAACAGCTCTCTGTCAGAGGTGTGACGCGTGCGTCCGGTCGAGGGGCGAGGGGGGAACGGTCAAGTAAACGCATTAATTGCGGGAAGTTACCTTTTCCCTGTCGCCGGGCTCCGCCCGTTGCTCTTCCCGAGTATAAAAACGGATGGGGGACAGGCGTTCGCTCCCACCTTTGCCATTCTGCCGAGCTCCCGCTTTCCTGCGCGCGTGAGGATAAAAACTTAGAGCTAGAAGTCGCGATTGGGAACCTTCCTGGTCGACCGTCTGCCGAGGAGATTCGCGCTGTTGTTGCCGCCGCCGCGCCCACCGAGCAGATCTGTGCCGCCGCCGCCACCATGGCCCCAGTCCTCCAGCCTGCCGAGCCCTTGCGCCCGTCGACCATGACGCGGCAGAGGCTGACCGAGCTGGTGAGAGAAGGACTTCTCCACCCCGTCACGGATTCGAATCGGCCGGAGTGGTGCCGCCCAGGGACCACGAGGAGCCTAATCCGCCGGAGGGGTATGTGGTGAGCTTCCTCAAGTTTCATCGGCACGGGTTTGGCGTTCCCCCAAGCGAATTCATGCGGGGGCTGACGAACTACTACGGCGTCGAGCTCCACCATTTCTCCCCCAACGCCATCTCCAACGCCGCCATCTTCGCGGCCGTCTGCGAGGGCTATCTCGGAATGGAGCCACATTGGGAGCTATGGCTCCACCTCTACAAGGGGGAGTGGTTCGCCTCCCCGGTGTCGGTCGGAGTAAGGCGGATCGTCAGAGCGGGATGCCTCAACTTCGCGTTGAAGACCGGGAGGTCAGAGGAGCCACGCGAGTACATCCCCACCGGGTTGGTGACCAACCACTCCCGGTGGGACGAGCAGTGGTTCTATCTTCGCAACGACGGCGGCTATCTCCCGCCGTACACCGGGCGGCTCATCGTCGAGCGTCCATACAATTGGTCGTTCGGTGTCGCGGGAGACCTTCAATGTCGACTTCACCCCCTCATCGTCGCGCTGAGGACCCTTCGAGAAGCGGGCCTGACGGCGGGGATGGTCGCCTCGGCCTTTCACAGTCGACGGGTGCTCCCTCTGATGGAGCGCCAGCTGCGGTTGGATGAGATGCTCCCCTCGGCGGCGCCCGAGCTTCTCAGGAGGTGCCGGATGTCCGGCGAGAGGCCGTCCGCCTCGGAAGTCATCGCACGGGTAAAGGGGATGGTGTCTGGCTCGTTCAAGGTGGAAGACGTCAACCGTCTCCCCATGCGGCCAGAGGAGGGTTGCCTCGACCTGGTGAGTGCCTCGACTCATGACCTTCGAGTTTTCCCCCCCTCCTCCTCCCCTTTCTTATGTCCCTATGACTGAATGTCTTTGCGCAGGGGAGAATCGACTACCGGAGATCGAGGCCTCCACTGAGGGAGGACGCTCCCGATCGTCAGGTAAGATGCTTCACCGCCCAGCAAGAGGAGCGGAGTAAGGACGAGGAGGAGAAAAAGAAAGCCAAGAAGCTCCAGGAGCGCGAAAGGCTCGCGAAGCGCCGCGCTGAGCAGAGGCGCGACGGGCTCCCGGAGGAGGAGTGTCCCTCGTCCGAGGGAGATGAAGATGATGACGATGACAGTGATGACGTCGAGGGGGTGGAGGGGCGCCTCGATCGCATCCTGCCGGAATCCTCCCATGCTGACCGCCCCTTCGTGCAGGAGGACGTGGCGGAGCAGCGTGCCCCTCAGCCGGCGGCGTCGGCCTCGGAGCGCCGACGTGGAAAGAGGGGGGCCGAGGCCTCGCCTCGAGGGGGATCACCCACCTCGCGTCGTACTCGAGGCGGGAGCCCACCTACTTTGATCCGAGAGACCCGGTCCCGGTCGTCGGCGCGCGCGGAGCAGAGGCGTGCCCAGGAGGCCCCGTCGATGCAGGGAAGCGCGACGACCCCACCGACGGCCCCGAGCAGCACCAGCCCTGCGAAGAGCTCGGCTTCGAGAGGGGTCTCAAAATCTGCGAGCAGTTCGAGGGGTGCCCGAAAGGCCTCTATACCCTTCGGGTAAGTGCCGTTGAATCGTTTTCTTTTCGTTGCGTCGTCTTTGTGCGCTTTAATAAACTTTTTGCCATTCTGTTTTCCATTCAGGCCCAAGCACCAGATCGAGGAGGCGTCTCTCGCGCCGGCCAAGCGGCTCAAGATGGATGCAGCCTCGAAGACGGAGGCCATGGCTACAGGTGCGTCGTCGAGGCCCTTGGCCCCGTGGGAAGCCAAGTGGTTGTCCTCCGCCCTTGGTGCTATGGCGCACGGTAGGCTGACGGGTTCCACTCCTGCTGCAGGGTCGAGCGTCCCGGGGGCCGCGGCGGGTGGCGACTCCGTGCCTGGGAGGACGCATGAGGGAGGGAGCGCCTCCTTGACATCACCACCTGCGGCCCTCGAGCTCGACCCGGCACCAGGAGGCGGCGCCCCGACATCGGGGGCTTCCGTTCCTGGTGGTTCAGAGGCTTCGATCCCCGCACCCAAGGCGGGAGCCCCCGAGGGCCACGAGCCGGGAGAGGAGGTCATCTTCGTGGACCTCGAGGGTGGGGAGACCTCGACCCATCCCCCCTTGACGGGAGAGCGGCGGCCCTGGCCGACGGGGCTGCGCGAGCTCGAGGCCCGGAGGGAGCAGGAGCAGGGGGCCCTGCAAGAAGCAGAGCTGCCACGGCCGCAGCAGGAGGAGGAGGAAACTGGGGACCAGCCCCAGCATCAGCAGGCGCAGCAGACGCCGCCGGGGGATGTGGCGCTGCTGGACCCGTCGGCGCAGCAACTGCCCGAGACGTCTGAGGCGGAAGTGACTTCCGGACTGCCCAAACAATGGGTGTCCGTGATCACTTTGGATGAGTTGCTGTCCGAATAAGAAACGGCGTCGAAGGCGTCGACGGTCCCGCGGCTGCCGGGGGCGCGACCGGAGGATGCCTTGGTACCGAGCCCGGCAGAAGACACGGCGACGGAGGTCCCATCGGCGCTACAAGTCGTGGCGTTGGGTGAAGCTTCGGCCTCCACACCTTCGCTACCTCCGACGGCGCCGGACGCAGCACCGGATCAGGCGCCGCAACCGTCGATGGAGCAGCCGGGGGAGTCGGCGGCTGTCGGCGTGCTGAGGAGGTCGACGTCCGACCCCGGGCTGAGGAGTGCCCGCGCCGCGTTAGAGTTTCGCATCCTGGGAGAGTTGACCGTGGGCTACGGTGTTCCAGGCGATGTGGTGAAGGAGATCGATTCCTTGGCGCGAGCCAAGGTCAAGATGGTCCTCCCGAATTGGGGCAAGGAGCGCATCGTGCTCCGGGAACTCGGTGATTCTAGCACTCCGGGGATCGAGATGAATGACCCGGCAGAGGTCGAGTGCTGGGAGGAGGCCGAGCGGTCCCGGGCATGGCTGCGGCACTTGCTGAAACTGGGCGCCGAGCTCACGGAAGGCCTTGACCGGAACCTCGCGGTGAGTCGCTGTGTTAGGCCATATGTAGTTTTTTAAGTTCTTTCGTATGGGATGCCTTAACCCTCGATTTCCTGTCCCCAGGTGGCGCGGAGGCGGTCCTACTCCAAGTCAGTCTTCCTCCACGAAACGCACAACAGCCGGGAGGAAGTGCTTCGCCAACTCGAGGCCGGCCGCTCTGCGCGGAGCAGGGTGGTCGAGCTCGAGGAGGAGTTGAAGCAGACGAGGGAGGAGGCCGCCAAGGCCAAAGAAGAGGCCGCCCGGGCGAAGGCGGACTCCGACGCCGCTCGAGGGGAAGCTGCCCGCCTCGAGAGGGAGCTCGAGCGTGCCAGGGTGGAGGCTGACGCGGCGAGGACCGAATTGGAGAAGGCCAGGGTCGAGAGCGTCCGAGCCCAGGAGCGCGTCGAGCTGCTCATCGCGGAGGCTCAGAGCTCCGTGGAGCGCATCCGTTCGCTCGAGGCCAGCTTCGCTGAAGTCTCCGCCACGCGCAACGCCCTCTCCGCCTTGGTCCAGGAGGAGAAGAGCCGTGCCACCGACCTGGAAACCCAGCTCGGGGCAATGAAGGCCACCCTCTAGGATAAGGAGCAGGCCATCATCCTAGCTGGTGGCGCCCTCGAGAACCTCCGCTTCGAGAAGACGGAGGTGACCCGAGCCTTCAAAGAGGCCCAGCGGGAGCGGGACGAGGCTCGGGGGGAGCGCGATGCCGTGCTGGGGGATCACAACGCCCTCGAGACTCGCTGTGCTGGTGAGTTCCTCAAAGGGTTTTTGATCTTTGTTCTTTTCCGTATGGTTTATCAAATTCTTGCTTTGTGTTTCAGGCATCGAGTCCAAGCTGCTTGCGACCCAGACCGCCGCCAAGGCGCTGCAGGAGAGCCTTGCGGCGGAGGGGGCGCTTCTTGGTCGGCTCCGGGTTGCCCTCGACAGGCTCTGCGCCCTCTGGGAGGTCGGGCCCGTCGAGGGTGCCAAAGAAGACATCCCCGGTGCTGCGCTCGTGGACCGGATCTACTACCTCGATGCCACCCTTCGCGATCGCGTGCGGGAGGCACTTCACACTGGTGTGAAGCGGGCGCTTGCGGTGGTCTCCTCTGGCTTCGTTTTTGATATGAACGTGGTGGCCCAAGGCTTTGTTCCTGACATCTCGAAGACCGACGCCGAGAATGAGGAGCGCTGCCGAGGGCTCATCAACGACGCCGAGAGGCCGGGGGGAGAGCTGGCGAAGTTATTCGAGGGCGAAGTCCTCCCCCCCGTGGATGGAGGGTACCACGTCGAGGAGGGCGGTGACGGGGCAAGCCTGTAGGGCAAGACTGGGCGAGGGTGCCCATGTAATGAATTAATTTTTTGTAAATTATATTCAATGTGGCTTCGAAAGCCCTTTTTGAACATGAATGCATCTATCGTAATGCGATTTGTCGTTTTACTTTCGAACCTTTTCTGCTTTCTTCTTACCTAGACTTTGCTTTTTTGACTAAGTTTTAGACGCAAGCTCGTATCCCTCGAGGGGGGAGCGAGTGGAGGTACCGTAGCCCGGAGGCGTAGGAGAGCTCCGGCTCGACAGCCCTCGACCCCAAGGGAGTTCAAGGCGCTTTCTGCTTAGTCACGAAGCGTATCGAGGTGTGAGAAAGAAGAAGCGCTCGAGTTTTGCTCGCCTTACTTTTGCTTTCTGACTGAGCGTTCGACGTGAACTCGTATCCCTTGAGGGGGGAGCGAGTGGAGGTACCGTAGCCTGGAAGCGTAGGAGAGCTCCGGCTCGACAGCCCTCGACCCCTAGGGAGTCCGAGGCGTTGTCAACTTAGTTGGGAAGCAAAAAGAGGGGAGCGTGCGAAAAAATCATTCGTATTTTTAGGAACTTAGGGCGTTCCCCCCCCGTTAGCCCCCGAGGGAGGCTCGACTCTGGTGAGACAGGGTCGAGGCTACCTCTTGCATGTACAATAACGAGTTTGAACTTATAACCGAAAGTAGTCCTTATATTTGTCATGCGGAAATGTACAAGACATGCGAGAATGTACAAGGGCACTGGTGCCCTAAGGGTAGAAACGACGTAGCTGTTTGATGTTCCACGCGTTGGTGAGGATTTCGCCTTTGTCGTTAGCGAGCTTGTACGTCCCGGGCTTTAGCACCTCAGCTACGACGAATGGACCTTCCCATGGCGGTGTCAGCTTGTGACGTCCTTTGTTGCTCTGCCGTCGACGTAGGACGAGGTCTCCAACTTGGAGGTCCCTCGGGCGCATGTGCTTGTCGTGGTAGCGTCGAAGTTTTTGCTGATACCTCGCGAAGTGAAGCAGCGCCATGTCTCGAGCCTCCTCGACCTGGTCGACGGCGTTTGCGAGGGCTTCTTCGTTGGTTTGCTCGTTGTACGCCTTTAGTCGAGGGGAACCATACTCGAGGTCAGTGGGGAGGACGGCCTCGGACCCATAGACCAAGAAGAATGGGGTGAACCTCGTGGCTCGACTAGGTGTTGTCCTTAAGCTCCATAGGACCGATGGCAACTTCGCGGCCCATTTTTTTTCGTGCTTGCCAAGGCGTTTGAGGATCCTTGGCTTGAGGCCCTGCAAAATCATGCCATTAGCGCGCTCAACCTGGCCGTTAGTTCGAGGATGTGCAACCGCGAACCAATTCACACGGATGTGATGGCGATCGCAAAAATCCAAGAACTTCTTGCCGGTGAATTGCGTGCCGTTGTCGGTGATGATGACGTTCGGGACCCCGAAGTGATGGATGATGTCGGTGAAAAACTCGACCGCCCGTTCGGAGCGGATGTTGCTGATGGGCCAGGCCTCGATCCATTTGGTAAACTTATCGACGGCAACGAGCAGGTGCGTGTACCCTTTGGTCGTCCTCTTGAGAGGCCCCACAAGATCGAGCCCCCAGACCGCAAACGGCCAGGTGATGGGGATCATTTGTAGGGCGTGAGCTGGGAGGTGCGTCTGCTTGGCGTAGAATTGACACCCTTTGCACGAGCAGACGATGTTCGTGGCGTCGAAAACGGCGGTCGGCCAGTAGAAACCCTGTCGAAAAGCATTGCCTACGAGGGTCCTTGGTGCTGCGTGGTGGCCGCAAGCTCCTGAGTGTATGTCCTCGAGGAGCCTCCTGCCTTCCTCGATGGTAATGCAGCGCTGAAGAACACCCGAAGGGCTTCGCCTGTAGAGTTCCTTGCCATCACCGTAGATGACG
Source organism: Bothriochloa decipiens (assembly GCA_023333625.1). Classification (NCBI taxonomy): domain Eukaryota; kingdom Viridiplantae; phylum Streptophyta; class Magnoliopsida; order Poales; family Poaceae; genus Bothriochloa; species Bothriochloa decipiens. The sequence continues at coordinate 15,263,525 of CM041629.1, read as the reverse complement.
TAGGACTTGGCCCGTCACGCGATCCGTCGAGCTTCGGTTCGGTCCTCCGGAAGTTCTCCCCGAATGAGGCAGTTGAGTAAAGGGGCTCGCCAATCCGGTGGCGGGTTCGACGGGGGGGATGTCTCCTGGATCTCCATAACCTGGGCCCTGGTCGAGGGGGCCCTGATCGAGGTCATGGGGTGGGGCTTCGAGGGTGTAGAGCAAGCCCCCAAGCCCAAATCGACGGAGGGCTCGAAGAGGTCCCTCGAGAACACGTCCGGAGAGACCGTACCTCGAGTCAATGCGATTTTCGCGAGCTCATCGGTGGCTTCATTGTACCATCGAGCGATATGACTAAGCTCGAGGCCGTGGAATTTGTCTTCCAACTTGCGCACTTCGTTGCAGTATGCTTCCATCTTGGCGTCGTGGCAGCTCGAGGCCTTCATCACTTGGTCATGGCAGCTCGTCGACGGTGTCGGGGCGGTTACGCCCTAACTCGCGAACTAGGTCCTTGCAGGTTGTACCCGCAACAAATGCTAGAACGACGTCGAGGTCGGAGATGTGGGGCAGCTCAGTGCGGAGCTTGGAGAACCATCAAGCAAAGTCGCAGAGAGACTCCCCTAGCTTTTGCTTGCAGTTGCGCAGTTCCCAGGTGTTTCCGGGACGCACGTAGGTACCTTTGAAGTTCCCCTCGAAGATACGGACAAGGTCGGTCCAAGTGCGAATCTGGTCGGGGGAAAGCTCCTTGAGCCACCTACGCGCGGTGTCGGACAGGAACAGGGGAAGGTGACGTATGATGGCGTGGTCGTCGCGCGCCCCGCCCGCCTGACAAGCCAACTGGAAGTGGGCTAGCCAGAGCTCAGGATTGGTTTCGCCATTATATTTGACGAGGCTCGTGGGGGGTCGAAACTTGTTGGGCAGCTGGGCGCAGCGGATCCTCCTGCTGAAGACCCGGGGGCCCGGTGGCTCTGGGGCCTGTTGGTCTTCTTCGCTGTTGTAACGCCCTCCTCGATGGGCGCTGTACCCTCGATCCTCGGCATCCCCGTGCTTGCGTCTGCGGTTCTCGACAATGTCGAGGCACGCGTCGCGGGGAGCGCGGTCATCGTTGATAGGCTCTCGGGCCGGTTCTTCTTCTGTCGGGGGGCCGCCCCCTGATTGACCGAGCCCTCCCTCTCGGGCCAGGAGGGCTTGACCTGAGGCTCGGAGACAGCCCCTCGACGCCTCGAGGCTGAGCTCTCAGCTTGTTGGGTAGCAGCAACTTGGAGGAGACCCTCGACCTCGCGTTGTATCCGCCGAGCTTGCGAATTGGACGGTGCGGGCATATTGCGGAGGAGCATAGCCGCCGCAACAACGTTCTGGCTTGCTCGGGGATAACGGTGGACGGGTTGCTCGGGTGCTCCTTCCTCGATGATCTGCCGGTTGACCTCTCGGGCCCTGGCTCGGGCTCTACCGCCGAGCGGTCGCCGCTCTTGTTCGAGGGTCATCTCGAGTAAGCGCAAGCGTTCCTGCTCGTCGGCGAGCTTCGCCTACAACTCCTGAATCTGTGCCATCTGCGTGTCCTGCTCGCCAGGACGAGGGCATGCTTCTCGAGGTGCGTCTGGTTGTTGGTCCTCTACTCTGGGGGGAGCGTCTCTCACCGTGGCGGTAGACGCCGCGGCCGCTGGATCGATGGTTTCCTGATCGGAGTCGATGCCACCATCGATGTGAAGGCACTCTCGGGTAGGATCCCAGTGATCAGAGTCAGAGTCAGGGTCGCCGCAGTAGAAGACGGGGAATTGCCCCCGCGCCTCCTCCTGCAGCCGCCGTCGGAGTGTGCCGACGGTGTACCTCCGGGGGCCGGGCGCTTTTGCGAATGCCAAACCCTCGGAGGCCGGTGTGACAGTCCCCACGTCCGTCATCGCGCGGAGAAGGGTGTCTGGGCGGTCCTCCAACGCGCTCGTGACGGAGTGGGTTGCTGTCGTAACCATCGTCGTGGGATTGTTGGAGTCGGTCGAAGAGCACCGACGACGCTCGAACAGCCCGTGCGGAAGTGAGCTTGATCGAGCGGGGGTTTCGTCGTACTTCCCCGACGAGCGCACGGTGAGAGCGGAGTCAGGGTTGTGCCGGGATCCTGCCGGTTTGCCCTCTGCCTCTAAACTCAGGTCAGATACGCACTCAACAAGAGGTTTCTCATCTCCGATCTGGGGCATGGAGAAAGCGGCGGGGACCCTTCTCGACTCGGGTTGACGATGATGACGGCGCCGACCGTGCCTCCTTCTGGATGTGGAAGCGTGGTCATGAGACTGGCGAGCGGCTCCCCATGAACGTGGGGGCGTACCGCGACCTCCGTTCGGGTCACTGATCGAGAGCAGGGTCATGTCGTAGCCCTGGCCGAGGGTCATGAACTCCAGGCTCCCGAACCAGATCACCGTAGTGTGCGGAAGTGGTGAAACGAAATCGCCCATCCGGAAAAATGGCGGGAAATCGTTAGTGACACGCGGTCCCCCTACTTGGCGCACCAACTGTCGGTGTTCTGACCCTCGAGGGGTTAACACCAATGAGTAATATCGTATCCGCGTGCTCCCTAATCCGGTGGGTGATGCAAGAAGAACACAGTGGTTTATCCTGGTTCGGGCAAAGAAGGCCCTACGTCCAGCGGGGGGGAGGATGATTCGTGTTATCTTGCACCGAAGTGCTAGTACAGGGGAAAATACAAGCTGGTGTGAGGAGTGAAAGGTGGAGTTGGGGCGTTCGGACACCTTGCTCTCGACCTTGCACAGGCTCACGGTGTTGCTCTGTGATCTAGGGCCTTAATGTTTCTATGCTCTAGATTCTCTCGATTTGAGTCCGGTCCCCCTTTTTTCTAACGCCCTGGCGCCTCCTTTTATAGACGAAGGAGGGGCACAGGTGTACATGTATTTCGAGTTCGCATGACGCTGATGACGTACCACGTTGAGGCCGATCATGTCGGTGCCGCTGTAGTGATGTACGTCGGTATGGGAGGCCCTGCAACCGTCGCATCGGGAGTTGTTGAAGTTCAGCTTGAGGGTTTGCTCGGTGAAGCCGAGGGGCGACGGTCGAGGGTCCTGGCCGGAGCCGAGGGGGTCGTGCTGAGGAGGTCGAGCTTCGCTGGATAAGATCGAATCCCGGAAAACACGGTAAACATGTTAGTTTATACGTCTCGAGGCGGTGCGGGTCGTGGCACAGCGCTCGGTATGGCGCAACAGCGTAATATGACTTACGGGATTCCGGGGCATGGGCGGTAAAAGTAGATTTGACCGCCACGCCTGTAACTGTTACCGTAACTATGGCCATGCGGTTAGGCGGGGGTAGATAGATCGCATTAAATGCGCTCGGATCCGTACGGGGGAGTTGGTGGCCGAGGGATGCACTGTCCTCGAGGGCCGCCCATTCGCCCAGGCGAAGTTCCGTCCTCGAGGGGGGCTCGTTCGCTGGGCGAAGTTACGTCCTCGAGGGCAGGCTCGTTCGGAGGATAAACTTCCGTCCTC
>CM041629.1:15241496-15255809 GCA_023333625.1 Bothriochloa decipiens | reverse complement strand
CATCATGACTTCAAAAAGTTGGGAGCATATTTGTTAAGCTCCTCCAATAGTTTTTAGAATCACGCTCCTAAGATATATAAGAATTTCACATCAAAAATCCTGAACTATTTGTTCACGGGGTTCTTGTTTGATTCAAATTACCCTAACCAATTTTTACACTTTCTTTGTCTCTTGTACATTTGCATTAAAAACATTGTCTCAATACTTATTTTTCCCACGTTCTTTCACTTCTATATTGGCCAATTGATATGCACATGTATATTTTTGTACAATTGTGCCGATTTTCTCAAGTACATTGTCGGGTACCTGGGAAAGGGGTACCCTAAGCCCTCAATTTACCGGACTAATCCCCGAAATCAGCAACGCAAACCCTCCAACGACATCCCTCACTATCGCTCGAAAGCCCACAGGCTAAGGCATACTGGGTCGGCCCACGAACAGGCGTCGACAGTCCAAAGCCACAGCCTGCTTGACAGGCTACCACGCAGACCGAGACTGTACGCTCGAGGGTACGATTCGGGCGACCCCTCGAGGACGGAACTTCGCTCGAGCGAACGGACCGGCCTCGAAGACGGAACCTTGCCCAGCGAATGAGCTAATCCTCGAGGACGGAGCTTCGCCCGAGCAAACGAGCCCGCCCTCAAGGATGGAACTTCGCTCGTGCAAATAGGAAGCCTTCGAGCACAGTATATCCCTCGGCTACCTACTCCCCGTACAGATCCAGGCGTATTCAATGCATTTTACCTGCTCCTGCCTAATCGTATGGTCACAGTTACAGTAACAGTTGCGAGTATAGCGGTCGAATCCTGCTTTTACCGCCCATACCCCGGAATCCCGCGGATCGTGCCTCCCTGTTACGCCATACCGAGCACTATGTCCCGTCCGGCACCCCCTCGAGACGCAAAAATCAACACATTCCCCGCATCTCCTGGGATTCGGCCTTATCCGATAGGCCTCGACCTCCTCGACTCGACTCCCTCGACTCGACCCCCTCGACTGGACTTAAGGCCTTGACCGTCGCCCCTCGGCTCCGTCATGCTGACCCTCGAGCGGGACTTCAACAACTCCGGTCAACACTTCAACAACTCCCGACGCGATGGCTGCAAGGCCTCCCATACCGACGTACACCTCTACAGCGGCACTGACATGATCGGCATCGGCGTCATACGTCACCAACCACGTTAGCCCTAAAAACATGTACTCCTGTGCTCCTCCTTCTCCTATAAAAGGAGGTGCCAGGACTTTAGCTAAAGGGATCCAAGGCATCATACGCTAAGGCTTTAGATCACAAGATAACACCGTGAGACTGTGTGAAGTAGAGACCTAAGCGCCCGAAACGCTCGAGCTCCAGCTCACGCTTCTCACACCCGCTTGTATTCACCCCTGTACTAGCACTTCGGTGCAAGATAACATGAACTATCCCTCCCGCTGGACGGAGGGCCTTCTTTGCCCGAACCAAGATAAATCACCGTGTCCTTCTTGCATCACCCACTGGATTAAGGGAGCACGCAATTACGAATTTACTCATTGGTGTTGACCCCCGGGGTCGAAACACCGACAGTTGGCGCTCTAGGTAGGGGGAGCTGCGTGTTACCAATGATTTCCCGCCATTTTTTTGGATGGGCGACTTTGTTTCCGCATGAGATGTTCGAGCATCGTCGACGGTTCCCGTTTGGTCTCAACAATGCCGCAAGGATGTTCTCGACCTTGACCCACACCAACATAAGCACGATAGAGGATCACCCAGGCGCCCTCCTTCATGCAATGACGGACGTGCGAACGGTCATGCTGGCCTTTGAGGACTTGGACTTCGCGAGAGCGCCCGGCCCCCGGAGCTACGCCGTCGGCACACTCCGACAGCAGCTGTAGGAGGAGGCGCGGGGACAATTCCCCGTCTTCTACTGCGGCAACCCTGACTTCGGCTTTGACCATTGGGACCCTACCCGTGAGTGTCTCCACATCGATGGTGATGACGCATCCAATCAGGACACCGTCGATCCGATGGCCGATGCGGCTGCCGCTGCAGTGGGAGGGCCTCTCCCCAGAACAGAGAATCGACGACCAGTCGCACCCTGAGAGGTGGGCCCCCATCCTGGCGAGTAGGACGCACAGCTGGCACAAATTCGGGAGTTGCAGGCTAAACTCAGCGACGACCAGGAACGATTGCGCCAGCTCGAGCGAACCCTCGAGCAGGAGCGACCACCACCCGGTGGTAGAGCCCGAGCCAGGGCCCGAGAGCTCAACCGGCAGATCAATGAGGGCGGGGCACCCAAACATCCCGTCAACCGTTACCCTCGAGCAAGCCAGGACATTTTCGCGGTGGCTATGCTTCTTCGCAATATGCCCGCGCCATCCAACTCACAAGCTCGATGGATACAATGCAAAATCGAGGGTCTTCTCCAAGTTGCTGTTGTTCAACAAGCTGAGAGCTTAGCCTCGAGGTGTCGAGGGGCAGCTTTCGAACTGCAGGACGAGCCCTCCTGGCCCAAAAGGGAGGGTTTGGTCGATTAAGTGGCGGCCCCCCGAGCGAAGAAGACACCAGCCCAAGATCGTATCATCGACAATCGCGCCACGCTTGACGCGCGCCTCGATATCATCGAGAACCGCAAGCGCAAACATGGGGACGCCGAGGATCGAGGGTACAACGCCCATCGTGGGGGGCGTTACGACAGCGAGGAAGACCGACGGGCCCTGGAGCCACCGGGTTCCCGAGTCTTCAGCAGGACGATCCGCAACGCCCAGCTGCCCGACAAGTTTTGACCCCCCACAAGCATCGTCAAGTACAATGGCGAAACCAAACCCGAGCTCTGGCTAGCCAATTTTTGACTGGCTTGTCTGGCGGGCGGGGCACGTGATGATCGCGCGATCATACGTCACCTTCCCCTGTTCCTATCTAACACCGCGCTTAGGTGGCTCGAGGAGCTTCCCCCTGATCAGATTCGTGACTGGGTCGACCTGGTCTGGATCTTCGAGGGCAACTTCAAGGGTACCTACGTGCGTCCTGAAAACTCCTGGGAACTGTGCAACTGCAAGCAGAAACCTAGGGAGTCTCTTCATGACTTCGCTCGATGTTTCTCCAAGCTCCAAACCAAACTCCCCCACATCTCTGATCTCGACGTTATTCTAGCGTTTGTTGCGGGTGCGACCTGCAAGGACCTAGTTCGTGAGTTGGGGCGTAACCGCCCCAACACCGTCGACGAGCTCATGGATGTGGTCGCCAACTACGCGACCGATGAGGAGGCGGTCGAAGCCTTCTTCGGCGACGAGAAGGACAAGGGAAAGGCACCGGCAGCCGACGCCGGGGGCTCAAGCAAAGGATCAAAGAAGAACAACAAGAAGAAGAACAAGAATCAGCAAGGCAAGCGTGAGGCTGCAGACGATGATCTCGTCATGGCAGCCGAGCGCAAAAAACCTCAGGGTCCCCTCAAGGGGGCCATCTTCGACAAGATGCTCGAGGAGCCCTGCCCTTATCACAAGGACGGGGCGAAACACAAGCTCAGGGACTGCCGCATGCTTTGAAGGCACTTCAAGCAACTGGGCATCAAGAAGGGTGACGATAAGAAAGACCAGGGCGGCAATGAGGGAGACAACAAGGAAGACGAAAAATTTCCTGAAGTCTACGACTGCTACATGATCTACGGAGGCCCCTCGACCCAGCTCATGCCTCGACAGCATAAGAGGGAGCGTCGAGAGGTCTTCTCCATCTGAGTCATGACACCCCACTACCTCGACTGGTCCGATGCGCCCATCACGTTCGACCGCGATGACCATCCGGATAGCGTCCATAACCCCGGGGCCTATCCGCTCATCGTCGACCCGATCATCGTCAACACCCGCCTCTTGAAGGTCCTCATGGACGGCAGCAGCAGCCTGAACATCATCTACCTCGAGACCCTCGATCTCCTAGGGGTCAAGAGGTGCCAACTCCAACCCAGTGCCGGAGGCTTCCATGGCGTCGTACCAAGGAAGAAGGCTCTTCCCATTGACCGCATCGACCTTCCCGTCTGCTTTGGCACCCCCGCCAACTTTAGGAAAGAGACCCTCACCTTCGAGGTGCCCGACCCCCAAGCACCTCGCCGATGAGGTGCCCGACCCCAAGCATCACGCCAGCAGCTTTGAGCCAGCGCAAGACCCCAAGAAAGTCCCCCTCGACCCGAGCTACTTCGGCGAGAAGGTGCTGATGATCAGTACCAACCTCGAGAGCAAATAGGAAGCAGTGCTCGTCGACTTTCTCCGCACAAACACTGATACGTTTGCATGGAGTCCTTCAGATATGCCGGGCATACCGAGGAAAGTCACCGAGCATGCCTTGGAGATCCGAGCTGGGTCCAGACAGGTGAAGCAACGCCTGCGCCGTTTCGACGAGGAGAAGCGTAGGATCATCAGTGAGGAAGTACACCAGCTTTTGGTGGCTGGATTCATCAAAGAGGTTCATCACCCCGAATGGTTAGCTAATCTCGTGTTAGTTAAGAAAAAGAATGGAAAAGTGCGGATGTGTCTTGACTATACTAGTTTAAACAAAGCATGTCCCAAAGTTCCATTTCCTTTACCATGCATTGATCAAATTGTTGACTCTACTGCAGGATGTGAAACCCTTTCATTCCTTGATGCTTATTCCGGCTACCACCAAATCAAGATGAAAGAGTTCGACCAGCTCGCGACTTCTTTTATCACACCTTTTGGCATGTATTGCTATGTCACCATGCCCTTCAGCCTTCAAAACGCCGGGGCGACGTATCAGCGATGCATGCTCCATGTCTTCAGTGGACACATAGGCAACACGATCGAGGCCTATGTCGATGACATCGTGGTCAAATCCAAAAAAGTCAACAACCTCATCCATGACCTCGAAATCGCATTCGGGTGCCTTCGAGCCAAGAATATAAAACTCAACCCCGAGAAATGTGTCTTTGGAGTGCCTCGGGGCATGCTCCTCGAATACATTGTCTCCCAGTGCAAGATCGAGGCCAACCCCGAGAAGGTAGCAGCCATCACACGAATGGGGCCGATTCGAGATCTCAAGGGCGTACAAAAGGTCATGGGCTGCCTTGCGGCTCTCAGCCGTTTCATCTCACGTTTAGGAGAAAAGGCCTTGCCCCTGTACCGCCTCTTGAAAAAATCCGAACGCTTCGCATGGACTGCGAAGGCCGAGGAGGCCCTCGACAAACACAAGAGCATGCTGACCTCCACCCCGATCCTCATCCCTCCTCGACCAGCGACATCGACTAAACCCCCCGAGCCCCTCCTCCTCTATGTCGCCACGACCACTGAGGTGGTCAGCGTGACCATAGTGGTCGAGAGGCAAGAGGAAGGGCACGCCTTGCCTGTCCAGCGGCCGGTTTACTTCCTTAGTGAAGTGCTTTTGAAAACCAAGATCCGCTACCCGCAGGTGCAAAAGCTGCTCTGCGCTATCTTCCTTACGCGTCGCAAACTCCAGCATTACTTCCTCAGCCACCAGGTTACCGTGGTGTTTTCTTTTCCCTTGGGGGAGATCATCCAAAATTGGGAGGCTGCTGGAAGGATTGCTAAGTGGTCGGTCGAGCTCATGGGCGAGACCATCACCTACGCACCGCAGAAGGCCATCAAATCTCAGGTGCTAGCGGATTTCATCACCGAGTGGACCGACACCTAGTTGCCACCAGTTCAAATCCAAGCCGAGCTGTGGACAATGTACTTTGACGGGTCTCTCATAAGGACAGGAGCAGGCGCAGGCTTGCTCTTCATCTCACCCCTCAGAGTCCACATGCGCTACGTCATTCGCATCCACTTTGCTGCTTCTAATAACGTTGTAGAGTACGAGGCTCTTGTCAACAGGTTGCGTATTGCCCTCGAACTCGGGGTCCGACGCCTTGATGTTCGAGGTGACTCGTAACTCATCATCGACCAAGTGATGAAGGCCTTGAGCTGCCATGACGCCAAGATGGAAGCCTACTGCAATGAAGTGCGCAAACTAGAAGACAAGTTCCACAGCCTCGAGCTCAATCATATTACTCGATGCTACAACAAAGCTACGGACGAGCTCGCAAAGATCGCATCAACTCGAGGTACTGTCCCTCCAGACGTATTCTTGAGAGACCTCTTTGAGCCCTCTGTCGACTTGGGCTCGAGGGCTGGCACCACACCCTCGACACTCGACCCCATGGCCTCGACCGAGGCCTCCTCGACCGGGGCCGAGGTCATGGAGATCGAGGGGACACCTCCTCCGTCGAGCCCACCTCCGGATTGACGAGTCCCTTTCCTCGACTGCCTCATTCGAGGGGAACTCCCAGAAGACCGGACAGAGGCTCGCTGGATCGTGCGATGGGCCAAGTCCTACATCATCTACGGTGATGGCAAGGAACTCTACAGGCCAAGCCCATCAGGTATCCTTCAGCACTGCATCACTATCGAAGAAGGCAGGAGGCTCCTCGAGGACATACAATCGGGGGCTTGCAGCCAGCACGCAGCGCCGAGGACCCTTGTCGGCAACGCCTTCCAATAGAGTTTCTACTGGCCAACCGCCATTTCTGACGCCATCAACATTGTCCGCTCGTCCAAGGGGTGTCAATTCTACGCCAAGCGGACGCACCTCCTCGCTCATGCCCTATAGATGATCCCCATCACCTGGCCGTTCACGGTCTGGGGGCTCGATATCGTGGGGCCTCTCAAGAGGACAACCAAGGGGTACACGCACCTACTCATTGCTGTCGACAAGTTTACCAAGTGGATCAAGGCCTGGCCTATCGGCAACATCCGCTCCGAGCGGGCGGTCGAGTTCTTCACTGACATCATCCATCGCTTCAGGGTCTCGAACGTCTTCAACACTGACAACGGCGCACAGTTCACTAGCAAGAAGTTCTTGGATTTTTGCGATCACCATCACGTCCGTGTAAACTAGTCCATGGTTGCTCATCCTCGAACTAACGGCCAGGTCGAGCGCGCCAATGGCATGATTTTGCAGGGCCTCAAACCGAGAATCTTCAACCGCCTTAACAAGCAAACCGATGAAGAAGCCCATTGATCTCGAGTATGGTTCCCCTCGACTAAAGGCCTACAACGAGCAAACCAATGAAGAAGCCCTCGCAAACGCCGTCGACCAGCTCGAGGAGGCTCGAGACATGACGCTGATTCACTCCGCGAGGTATCAGCAGAAACTTCGACGCTACCACAACAAGCACGTGCGCTAAGGGACTTCCAAGTTGGAGACCACGTCCTACGTCGACGACATAGCAACAAGCGACGTCACAAGCTGACTCCACCATGGGAAGGCCCATACACCGTAGCTGAGGTGCTAAAGCCCAAAACATACAAGCTAGCGAACAACAAAGGTGAAACCTTCACCAACGCATGGAACATCGAACAGCTACGTCGTTTCAACCCTTAGGGCACCGATGCCCTTGTACATTCTCGTATGTTTTGTACATTTTCGCATGAAAAGTATAAGAAGTACTTTCAATTATAAGTTCAAACTCATTATTGTACGTGCAAGAGGTAGCCTCGACCCTGTCTCGCCAGAGTCGAGCCTCCCTCAGGGGCTAACGGGGGGTACCCCCTAAGTTCCTAAAAAATACGAACGATTTTTCATAATTCGAGCGTCTCCTTTTGCTTCACAACTAAGTAGAAAATGCCTCAAACTCCCTAAGGGTCGAGGGCTGTTGAGCCTGGGGCTCTCCTACGCCGCAGGGCTACGGTACCCCCACTCGCTCTCCCTCGAGGGATACGAGCATACGCCGAACACTTAGTCAAAAAGCAAAAGTCAGATGATCAAAACTCGAGCGTCTCTTCTTTCCTATGCCTCGATACGCCTCACAACTAAGTACAAAATGCCTCGAACTCCCTAAGGGTCGAGGGCTGTCGAGCCAAAAGCTCTCCTATGCCTCAGGGCTACGGTACCTCCACTCGCTCCCCCTCGAGGGATACGAGCACGCGTCGGACACTTAGTCCAAAAAGCAAAATCTAGGCGAAAGAAAACAAAGAAGGCTCAAACTTAAAATATCTAAATGCATTACGATAGATGCATAGAAGTTTTAAAGGTCCTCGAAGCCACACTGAATATAAGTTACAAAAACTAACTTATTTACACAGGCACCTTCACCCAGTTTTGCCCTACAGGCCCGTTCCACCGTCTCCATCGTCGCCCTCCTCGACGGTGTACCCTTCATCTTTGTGGGGGAGGACTTCATCCTTGAACAGCTTCGCCAGCGCTTTCCCCGGCCTTTTGGCATCCTGGATCAGCCCTCGGCATCACTCCTCATTCTCGGCATTGGTCTTCGAGATGTCAGGGATGAAGCCTTGGGCGACGACGTCCATGTCAAAGATGAAGCCAGAGGAAACCACCACCAGTGCCCGCTTCACGCCGGTGTGAAGCGCCTCTCGCACACGATCCCCAAGGATGTCGTCGAGGTGGTAGAGCTGGTCGACGAGCGCGGCCCTCGAGATGTCTTCTCCAGACTCCTCGATGGGCTCAACCTCCCAAGAGGTGCAGAGCCTGTTGATGGTGACCCGGAACCTGCCAAGAAGCGCCCTCTCCACCACGAGGCTCTCCTACAGTGCCTTGGCGGCGATCTGAGTGGAAAGAGCTCGGTCTCAAGGCCTAAAAGACAAAACAAGAGTTAAACAAGTCATACGGAAAGTAAAAGGTCAAAACCCACCAAGGAACTTACTGGCACAACGTGTCTTGAGGGCGCTACGGTCCTCCAGCACGGCATCACGCTCCTCTCGAGCCTCGTCTTGCTCCCACTGGGCCTCCTTGAAAGCTCGGGTCACATCCGTCTTCTCGCACTGGAGGGTCTCGTGGGCGCCACCAGCCAAGATGATGGCCTACTCCTTCTCTCAAAGGGTAGCCTTCATCGCCTCGAGCTTAGCCTCTAGGCTGTCGGCTCGACCCTTCTCCTCCTTGACCAAGATGGAGAGGGTGTCATGCGCTGTGGAGACCTCCTCCTTCGCCCTTGGCCGTGTCGACCTCCTCCTTGGCCCGCCAGAGCTCCTCCTTGACTTGGGCGGCTTTGCCTCGAGCTTCCTCGGCGTCCTCCTTCACCCGGGCGGCCTCCTCCTAGGCCCTGGCGGCCTCCTCCTTGGCCTGCTTCACCTCCTCTTCAACCTCGGCCACCTTGCTCTGCGCATATCGGCCGCCTTGAGTAGGCAAAGCACTTCCTCCTAGCTGTTATGCATTTTATGGAGGAAGTACGACTTGGAGTGGGAACGCCTCCGCACGTCCTAGAAACAGGAAATCAAGGGTTAAGGCGATCGATACAGAAAAAGCCAAAAACCGTATGTGATCTAAACAGGGACTTACCGTGACACTCTGGTCGAGGCCTCCAACGAGCTTGACGGCCAGCTCCAGGGAGTGCTACAGCCACGCCCAGGACTGCTCCACGTCCTCCTAGCGCTTGACCTCCGCCGGTTCATCCATCACGATCCCGAGAGCACTGGAGTCACCGAGCTCCCGGAGCATGATGCGCTCCTTGCCCCAATGTGGGAGGACCGTCTTGACCTTAGTTTGCGCCAAGGACTTGATCTCATCCACCACGTCGTGTGGGGCGCCATGGTGCTCCGCCAACTCGGCCAGGGTGGGGAACTCCGACGCGGTGCTGGTATCTCCCAGCCTGGGGTCGGAGGTCGACCTCCTCAATGGGCCAGGAGCCCCCAATGCGATGACTACTCCAGCATGCAGGGGGAGATCCTCTCTTTCCTTCTGATGTCACAAACCAGAAGGACTCTTGGTCGCCGTCTCCTTCGGCCGCTCCGCCTGCGAACCATAAATCACTGTCTCCTCCGACGGCGCGGTCGACGGTTGCGGTGGCTGGCTCGATGCTGGCTCAAGTGCCTCCGAAGGCGGCGGAGGGGTTGAGGCCGTTGCTTCCTCCAACGCCACGTCTTGTGGTGCTGGCAGGTCCACCATCGACATGTCTCCTGGTGGGCTCAGTGCCGAGGTCTCCTCCTCGAGCTGTGCCCCCGACGGGCGCTGAACCGTCCTCGAGGGTGATCACAGACACCCACTATTTTGGGAGTCCCGAGGTCTCCTCACCCTCCAATGGCTTAGGCGGCTGCTGCGCCGATAAGTCCGACAGCGTCGCGTCCCACGGCTGTGTCTGCTGCACCTGCTGACGCTGGTGCCGGCCCCCGGTCAGCTCCTCCTCTTCTTGCCACTCCTGCGACTTCTTCTGCTCCTGCTACGTCCGTGACAGCTCCACTTCCTGTAGGGCCTCCTGCTCCTGCTTTCGTTGGGCCTCCAGCTCGTGTAGCCCCGTCGGCCACGGCTTTCGCTCTCCCGTCGAGGAGGAAAGGGCGATGGCCTCCTCACCCTCGAGGTCGATGAGGGCTACCCCCATTCTTGGCTCGTGGCCCTCGGGGGCTCCCACCTTGAGCATGGAAACAGAGACCTCGGGTTGGCCCAGGTCAGGAGCTCCCGACACCGGGGCTCCACTCCCTGGCGCCGGGCCGAGCTCAGGGACCACGGACATCGACATCAAGGAAGCACTCCCTCCCTCCTGCGTCTTCCCCGGCTCGGAGTCACCGCCCGTCATGATCCCTGAGTTGCTCGACCCTACAGCAAGAGCAGAACCTGTCAGCCTACCACGAGCCATAGCCCCGAGGGCTAAGGACAGCCACTTCGCCTCCCACGGTGCCAAGGGCCTCGACGTTGCACCTGTGACCGAGGCCCTCATCTTCATGGCCGCGTCCACCCTAAGCCGCTTAGCCGGCACAAGGGTCGCCTCCTCGATACAGCGCTTTGGCCTGGACGGAAAGTAGGTTAGCAGAGAACTTAATGAACCGCAGAATAGGGAAGCAACGAGAAAAATTTAAATCAACAACACTTACCCGAAGGGGATAGAGGCCTTTCGGGTCCCCCTCGAGCCACCAGCCGACTTCAAGGCCCCACACGAAGCCATGCTCTTCCCAAGGCTAGGGCTGCTAGGGGTTGTCGGTGGGGTCGCCGTGCCTACCTGCTCCGATGAGGTCTCCTGGGCATGACTCTGCTCCACCCACGCCGATGACCGGGACCGGGTCTCCTGGGTCGAAGTGGGCGGGGTCCCATCGTGAGTACGACGGGAGGAGGACGAACCCCCCGAGTCGAGGGGTCGGCCAACCTTTTCCCTCACTGGCGCTCCAAGGCCGACGTCGCTGGCTGAGGGGCACGCTACTTCGGTGCATCCTCCTGCACCGAAAGACGGTCAGTATGGGAGGGACCAGACAGAAGGAGCTCGAGACATCCCGCCACCCTTCGACATCGACATCGACATCATCATCATCATCTTCGTCTCCCTCATCCTCTGAGGGAGACTCCTCCTCTAGGAGCCCATCGCGCCTCTGCTGCGCACGGTGCTTCTCGCGCTTTTCGTGCTCCCGGAGCTTCTTGTCCTTTTTCTTCTTCTCTCATCCTTGCACCTCTTTTCCTGCTGGGCATCGAAGCGTCTCACCTGACGATCGGGAGCATCCTCCCTCAATGGGAGCATCCTCTTTTCCTGCTGGGCATCGAAGCTTCTCTGGTAGTCAATTCCCCCTGCACGAAAGCACTCAGTCGCAAGGACAAGAGTAAGGAAAAAAAGGACAAAACATAAACAAGAAAGGCATGGGTCGAGGCACTCACCAGGTTGAGGTACCCCACCTCCGGCCACATGGGGAAGCGGTTGACATCCTCTGCCCTGAATGAACCCACAACCATCTCCTTCACCCACGCAATGATCTTCGCGGCAGACATCTCCTCGCTGGACATCCGGCACCTCTCGAGCACCTCGGGCACCCCCGCGGGGAGCATCTCGTCCAACACCACCGGCCGCTCCATCAAGGGGAGCACCCGTCAACTGTGGAAGGCCAAGACCACCACACCCGCTGTTAGGCCCGCCTCTCGAAGGGTCCTCATCGCAGCGGCGAGGGGTCGAAGTCGACGTTGAAGATCCCCCATCACACCGTGCAGCCAGTTGAATGGCCGCTCGGTGATAAGCTGCCCGGTGTACGGCGGGGGTAGCCTCTGTTATTATGGAGGTAGAACCATTGCTCATCCCACCAAGAGTGGTTAGACATCAACCTGGTGGGGATGTCCTCGTGCGGCACCTCTGACTTTCCTGTCTTTAAGGCGAAGTTGAGGCAGCCCGCTCTGACGATCCGCCTCACGCCTGGTCCCACCAGAGAGGCGAACCACTCCCCCTTGTAGAGATGGAGCCACAGCTCCCAATGTGGCGCCATCCCTAAGTAGCCCTCGCAGACGACCACAAAGATGGTGGCATTGGAGATGGCATTGGGGGAGAAGTATTGGAGCTCGACGCCATAGAAGTTCATCAGCCCCCGCATAAACTCGCTCGGGGGCACTCTGAGCCCGTGCCGGTGGTACTTGGGGAAGCTCACCATGTAGCCCTCTGGCGGGTTTGGCTCCAGGTGGCTCCTCGGCAGCGCGATCCACTCCGGCCGAGTCAGATCGGTGACGGGGCGGAGAAGCCCTTCTCCCACCAGCTCGTTCAACCTCTGCCGTGTTACGGTCGATGGGCGCTAGGGTTCGGCAGGCTGGAGGATGGGGGCCATGGCAGTGGCGGTAGCACAGATCTGTTCGATGCACGTGGTGGTGAAGGCGACGATGCAAATCTCCTCGACGGATGGGCGATCGGGAAGGTTCCCAATCATGATTTCTTGCTCTAAGTTCCTACCCTCGCGTGCAGGAAAACAGGTACTCGGGAGCACTAGCGGTGGTGAAGATAGGATGGCAAAGGTAGGGGTGAACAATGCCTGTCCCCCCTAGTTTTATACCTAGGAGGAGCAACGGGCGAAATCCGGCGGCAGAAAAAGGTAACTCCCCGCAATTAATGCGTTTACTTAACCGTTTCCCCTTGATTCTCGGCCGGATACATGTGTCACACCTCAGGCAATTAGCCATTGCTCGGGCCCGCCATGATCTCCACCACCGCACCGTTTAACCCTCCTCCTCAAAACACGCGTCTAATGGTAAGAAAAATAAATTTTACTTACCGACGGATTCCTCCAGGAGAAGGTAAATGGGCTCCGACCCCACAGCAAGCCTCGAGGGAGCGAAGGCTGGCCCTCGACCAGGGTTTGATAGCCGCCCTCGAGCACCTGAGTCAGGGGTGACCAAGGGGGAGCCAACACGTGGCCCCGCTCAAGAACGAACTCTCGAGACCACTTTGGATATATCCAAGGCAAAATGCTACGGACTTTTATGGAATCCCACCGAAGGGAGGCATCGAGCCGCCGAGACCTATCGAATGGAATCAGTATCCGTAGGTCCATGCATTTTGCTTTAATGAGACCACCTCCGGGCCACCATCCCACCTCTATCGAACGAGGAACGGGCTCTCACTTGGATTTTCCCGTTACCAGCTCACTGAGAACTTCGAGGCTCGCCCTATCGAAGGTAGTCTGACGCTTCTCGCCTCACGTCCGATCGAAAGGACTCATGAGATGAATGCCGAGGCCGGCAACACCCCAGCCACATGAGGCTCGGGGGCTCGACCGTGCCTGGCACCCCTCGACGAAAGAGGGTCGACAAGCCCCCGGGGGCTCGACGTTCCGACATACCCATCGATAAAGCGCCACGACTCCAATTCAGGCCCGTACCCGACTGGATGAGCACCCCTTGACCAAAGACAAATAAGCCCTCTAAGGAGTCTTCCAACTCCTCCGAGGCCTCAGGGGCTACCCCCGCGGGGGACGCTCGCGCGCCTCCCATAGAAAAATTCGAGTCAAACCTCACTCCCGACTCCTGACCCCCAGCCCGAGTGCCACCACTCGCGCAGGGGCTCAGGGGCAACTATCGGGTACCTAGAAAAGGGGTACCCCAAGACCTCGATTTACCGGACTAATCCCCGAAACCAACAAGGCAAACCCTCCAACGACATCCCTCACTATCGCTCGAAAGCCCACAGGCTAAGGCATACAGGGCCGGCCCATGAACGGGCGTCGATAGTCCAAAGCCACAGCCTGCTCGACGGGCTACCACGCGGACCGAGACTGTACGCTTGAGGGTACGATTCGGGTGACCACTCAAGGACGGAACTTCGCTCGAGCGAACGAACCAGCCTCGAAGACGGAACCTTGCCCAGTGAATGAGCTAACCCTCGAGGACGCAGCTTCGCCCGAGCGAACGAGCCCGCCCTCGAGGATGAAACTTCGCTCGTGCGAATAGGCAGCCTTCAAGTACAGTATACCCCTCAGCTACCTACTCCCCATACGGATCCAGGAGCATTCAATGCATTTTACCAGCTCTCGCCTAACCGTATGGTCACAGTTACAGTAACAGTTGCGAGTATGGCGGTCGAATCCTGCTTTTACCGCCCATACCATGCAAAATTAGCTAATTCAGTGAACAATAATAACCCATACAAA
>CM041629.1:15228319-15241396 GCA_023333625.1 Bothriochloa decipiens | reverse complement strand
TTTGTCTGCTAATTCTCTGACCTGTTAATGTGTTACAAAACACGGTGTGATCAGGAGTACGCTTAGATTGATTGTCCATCCTCTAAAGTTGGAAAAAAATTCAAACCGTGGCTAGCCCCATTTCCATTACCGAAATAACAGAATATAGAATGAATTATAGAAAGTTCAGGCAGCAAAGGAAACGCTAGAAGTAGCTAGAACAAAAAACAAGTAGAAACACAACCACTACTCGGTGTCTGCAGAAGTTTCCCATTCGGATCTTTTCGTGGCTCCATTTGGATGTGATCAATGCTTTTCTGTATGCTAAGCGGCCGGATAGATGGCACTGACACCAACACGACCGACCCCTTTGTCGCGCCGGCACCGGGCGCCGGGCGCGTACCGTAGCGGGCTGCGCACATGCTGTGGTTGCTTGGAACGGAAGCATTGGATCATTCCTTGCTCGTGCTTCACTTCGCTAGTCTCTCCTAGTCGTCGCATCGCCTGCGCAACGGGTGGCTTACCACTGGCAATAGCCTGGAGCCAGATCTACTCTCATCTCGTTTCAATCTGTTGGATCATGCAACCGATGAGGGGGTCTGTTGACACTCAAAAATGTCCAAGGATGGTTTTGAGGTCAGGAAACAAGTCATGAAAATCTTGGGCATGTTGGAGGTCAAACACGGCGCCATTGTCTTCGCTTTTGGTGCAACAGAGGGCGCCGAACGCACCCCAAGCAAGCGCCG
Organism: Bothriochloa decipiens; assembly: GCA_023333625.1. Taxonomy (NCBI): domain Eukaryota; kingdom Viridiplantae; phylum Streptophyta; class Magnoliopsida; order Poales; family Poaceae; genus Bothriochloa; species Bothriochloa decipiens. The sequence goes on along the minus strand of CM041629.1, from coordinate 15,240,671 downwards.
GACGCGCCTGTTGCGTGCTGGACGCGGCTCAGAGGCACCCGCGGGGCAGCTCGAGCATCAGACACCATTCCAGATGCGTCCGATGCGCATCGGACGCGGCCCAGAATGGGCCTGCGTGGCACCTGCGCGCCAGACACCGAGCGCCGGACGCGCCAGGCGGGCGCCGGACGCGACGCGGGGCGCTGCGCGTGAACCGAGCACCGGACGCTGGCTTTGAACGCGTCCAGCGTGTGCTGGACACGGCTTAGAGTGGTCCCCGCACGTGCGAGATTGCATCGGACGCGCGTTGAATGCGCCGGACGCGTACGGCGCGTTGTCCGTGAAACTGATTCCGATCTGAATCACGTTTTTGGTAATTTTGGACGTGGGAAACTTGACGTACACGAGTTGGAGTTGTTTTCCACCAGGATAAGACCACATCGCTCTATATATATGAGAGGATCATGGCCGATTGATCCCATCATCAAATCAATCGATCAAAACCAATCTATCTACTCCTTTTACCCCTTCTTCTACCTCTCAACCCCTCTACCTGCTATTCGGCAACTCTCCCGGTGGGATTGTCGGCGATCCTAGGCGGCCTTGCTGGTCCTAGGAGATCCCCTACATGCCTCCTCCTGACGGATCCTTTCGGAGGTTGTTCTAGGGTTTTCTACGGTCTTCAACGAGCTCTACATCGGCTTATCGGTCGCTAGATCAGTTTGCCGGTCATGCTACGTTGTTACCGCTGTTGCAGGTGCTTCGAGCAACCTCAAGGGCGTCCAAAGCCCACTGGTGGTGTGCTTGGTCCAAGGAGCGATCTTTGGCATCAACACACTTTTTGGTGACTCCGCTGGGGATTACAAGGCGTAGATTGTTTTATCCATCAACCAGCGACATGGGTGTAGATGGGGAGCTTACGAAGGGCTCGAGCGAAGTCCATAGCGGCAACATCATCAATCCCATGTCTGTGGAGGAGCTCACGCCAGAATTGCAACAAACACTTCAAGGCTAGATGGAAGAACTCAAGAAGGCTTTTTTTAGGGGTGCTCCAAAGGCCGAAACAACAAGGTGGTGCAATTCAAGGCGCCAAACATTGCTAAAATAATGGGATCTTCATCTTCTGAGCAGGTAAATTCTAAGGATAACCCTTTTAAATATGATGATGATGCTCCTATTACGCAAGCTGAAGTTGCTAGAATGATTTCACAACAAAATACTGCACTTTTGGATACATTGATTAGGTCCATAGATCATTCTCATAAATTAGTTATTGATCGCTTATATAGGATAGAAGGTAAGACAACCGATCTAGATCAATCAGGTGTTTTGCTGCAATCTAAGTTTGGTATGCCGCAAGGATTTTTTAAGAATCAATCTTCCATTAAAGATGCTATGAAACTTGAATCGGATTCTTCGGTTCTTACAACCGATAAGACCGATCAAGTTGGAACTAGTTCAACAGGTGGTGCTCAAAGATCAGTTCATATTCGAATCGATCATAGAGCATCAGGAACTTCGGGGGGGAATAGAATTCTACCAAATCCACCGAAGTCTCCTAGCATAAATCCTATGATTGGGAACACTTATGACACGTATCCTCCTACCGATACTAATGATATTTTAAATCGGTTCAGGGAAGACTTTGCTAAGTCTATTTAGGATAGTTTGGGTATTAACATTAAAACTCTTAAGCAAACATACACCAAGCCATACCCTTCAACTTTTGATTGCATGAAAGCTCCTGCTGGTTGGAAGGTACCTGATTTTCAAAAGTTTGATGGTAGTAGTAGTAAATCAACCATGGAACATGTAAGTATGTATCTTGCGCAATTAGGTGAAGCCAGTAATCATGATTATATGCATGTTCGTTGTTTTCCTTTATCTCTTACTGGTACTGCCTTTGCTTGGTTTACTGCTTTACCATCTTTAACCATTTGTTCTTTGGGCTGATTTAGAAGAAAAATTTCATGATCATTTTTATAATGGAGCTCAAGAAACTAGATTAACTGATCTTACTGCCATCAAGCAAAACCGTGATGAAACTGTGTGTGATTTCTTTAAAAGAGCTAGAGAAACTAAGAATAAATGCTTTCATGTTAATGTTGCTGAAAGAGATTTTATTGACATATGTTTCAATGGTTTGCATTATAAGATTAAAGATAAACTTGAGAATGTACAGTTTGTCAGTTTTAATCATCTTGTCGAGAGGGCCGTTTTTTGAGAATCGCGCCTTAAAGAATCTTGAGAACATAAAATCTATCGTTCGAATACACATGCTCTTGGTGCTTTTTCAGATGATTTGGATGATGAAAGCAAAGAGACGTTGGCTGCTAAAATTAGATGGCCAGCAAGGAATAAACATGTTACTTGTCCTTCTCTCAAACCGATTCATAAAAATTGGGGTGAAGAGGTCAAGTTTACTTTTGATGTTTCTAAATGTGACCGAATTTTTGATGAGTTATTGAAAATCGGATGCATTAGAATTAATTATACTTTGCCTTCTGCAGATGAGATTAAGAGACGCGTTTATTGCAAATATCATAACTCTTATTCTCATGCAACTAATGATTGTAATGTTTTTCGTCGACAGGTCCAATCGGCCCTTAATGTGGGACGATTGAGTCTTGCAGATATGGAGATCAACAAGAATCCCTTTCCTACGCACACCATTGAAGTAGGAACTCCAAGTCCAGCTATCTTGATTCGACCCAAGCAAGCTGATAAAGCACAAGGCAAGAATGTGATTATCGGCGACCCTCATCCTACACCGAATGTCTAAAAGAATTCGGGGCAGCGAGTGGCGCTTGAGAAGGATGAGCAAGGGAAGAACAAGCTTACAATCACCGCTGGATTGGCGGAGGCATTGTGAAGGCAAAGGTGGTATGAGACCCAAGTGGCTCAAAAGCGGCCAGCTAGGCCGGTCCCTCCAATCGGCCAAGATGACCCTAAAGAATTGGCTAAACCGGTTGCTCCAATCGGTCAAGACGATTCCCAAATTCTAGAAGGCTCTATTGCTTCTGGCGTTAATGTCACACGCACCTTCATTCCACAAAAGCCGGAAGTGGGATTTTGGAAAACCAAGGAAGTCAAAGTCAAGAAACCTGTGGTGAAGCCACTTTGTACTTTTGATCGGCTTATGGCAAAGTACAAGCAACAAAAGGCCGATTCCAGGAATCGGCCGGTAAAAAAAAGAGAGTCTACACCTCCTAAGCGAGAAGATGAAGATAAGAAGCAAAAGGCTATGACTCCACCAGCTGGTCCTTCTTTGCAGGTTACTCATCCTAGAGTGTCTCGTTGGGGGCCACCAGTTTCTCCAGCTCCACCAGTCCTACCTATGCCGTGATGGGGTCCCAACGGTGTTTGGATTCCTTATCCAAATCACATACCTGTGCATCAAAGGCTCGAAGGTGTTGCTAGACATCAAGTCAATCCTCTCGTCTTTAGCCGGTTGAATCAACAATCTGGCTCTAGCGGAAGAGGTCAAGAGCAGCCGGTCCAAGCTCAATCTTCAAAGGGAAAAGAAAAGGTGCAAACACAACAAGTATACATCCCCAAGAAGGTTGAAGTGATCAAGAAGGCTACACCAGAAAAGGCTCCGGCACCCAAGATTATGATCGGGTCAATGTCGGCTCCTATGGTTGACGACAATGAACCAATTTTGATCGAGAAAGAAATTTTAGCAGAAAAGCAAGATGAAGTCATCAAGGAAGCTGCTGGAGAAGAGAAGAAAGAGAAACCGCCAAGGGATCCTAAGTATACTCAACCCAAATGGATGATGCCGGGGTTGGATAAAACTCAAAGGCGGAAGTTGCAGCGTGCACGTGCTAGGAAGCTGAAGAAGCAAGCTCTTGAAGGCGTGGAAGATCAAGCTTCATCACAAAAGCCTCAGGAGGTGGCATCTAAAGGAGGTAAAGGTGCTGCTGCAGATGAGCCGAGCAAGCCGATTGTAGAAGCGGCTGAGCTGGTCAAATTTGGTGGTGTTGCCCCAGTACTTCTCGAATCGGTTGCGGTGTCTTCTGAGATACCCGTATCGATTCTTGTAGGATCTAAAGATCTTGGGAATTCTCCTGGTGATTTTGCCGCTGTTGTGGCCAAGGTCATGGATATGGAGGTTTCGAAAGTGCCAGAAGAAGAGATGGTGGATTATGAGCCATCACCGCCACGTGGGGACATGAACGTAATATACCTTTCTTCGGATTATTACGTGGTGCGTCATGATGAAGAAGAACCACCAGCAGCGGAGTTAGTATTTGCTGTGGAGGACGCCATGTTCAAGAAACCAGGGGTGCCTATAGACCATGTTCGACCTTTGAACTTAAAGGGGCACATCAACAGGATCTTGGTGCATGGCATGTTAGTAGACAGCGGTGCTATTGTGAATGTCATGCCATATTCGCTGTTTAAGAAGCTTGGAATCAAAGAGGAGGAGCTTGTGAGGACCAACATGACCATCACGGGAGTTGGCGGAGATGCTCCAATTCTAGCCAAGGGAATTGCTAACGTTGAGTTAACCATCGGAAGCAAGACCTTGGCAACCGCTTTCTTCGTCGCCGACATCAAAGGGAGCTATAATTTGATCCTTAGGCATGATTGGATACATGCGAATGTTTGCGTGCCTTCCAGTCTACATCAGTTTCTCATCCAGTGGGTCGGCGACGCTATCGAGATTGTCCATGCGGATACGTCAGCTGAAGTTGCTACTGCCGATGTTTCCAAGCTCGGGGGGCATGGAGCCTTTGGGCCTATCAGGAAGAGATCTTTCTGATTATGATTATGTAGACTATACCGAGCATGGCTTTGTTCCCATTTCGCTTAAGCCGGTTGACAATCGGCTTAATATTATTATGTAATTTTTAATGGATAATCATGAATGGTTGAAACGTCGTATTGAACAATATCGGGCTGAAAAGACCGATGCTTGTGAAGCTATTGACTATTTTGATGAGCTCAATAAATTGGGCCAAGGTTTCACGTTGGCCGACCCTTTGGAACAAGTTGACATTAGGGATGGTACTACACCGCGGCCGACATTCATTAATCAAAACTTGGAAGCTGATTATAAAGCTGAATTAATCACGCTTCTTAGGGAATATATGGACTGTTTTGCTTGGGACTACACCGAGATGCCCGGTTTAAGCCGAAAGCTTGTTGAGCATCGGCTCCCCATTAAAAGTGGGTTCAAACCTGTCAAGCAACATCCTAGGCGCTTTAATCCGGCCATCCATGATCGGATAAAGGAGGAGATCAATAGGTTGTTGCAGGCTGAATTTATTCGTCCATGCCAATATATGGAGTGGGTCTCTAATATCGTGCCAGTTGAAAAGAAAGATTTCGGCAAGATTAGAGTATGCATTGATTTCAGAAATTTGAATAAAGCCACTCCCAAAGATGAGTACCCTATGCCTATAGCCGATATTCTTATCAATGATGCTTCTGGATATCAGGTTATTAATTTTCTCGATGGCAACGTCGGATATAATCAAATATTCATGGAGAAAGATGACACATCGAAGACGGCTTTCGTATGTCCAAGTTTTGTTGGCTTGTTTGAGTGGATTGTCATGATGTTTGGGTTAAAGAATGCAGGTGCTACCTATCAAAGAGCTATGAACTTGATTTTCCATGATCTAATTGGGGTGATCATGGAAATTTATATTGATGATGTTGTGATTAAATCGGCTGCCCATAATTCTCATTTAGCCGATTTGCATCTTGCCTTTGAGAGGATGCGCCACTATGGTTGGAAGATGAATCCGCTCAAGTGTGCCTTTGGAGTTTTGGCTGTGAAGTTCTTAGGCTTCATTATTCATGATAAAGGCATAGAGGTTGATCCCAAGAGGATTGAGAAGATCAAGAGAGTTCAGCCTCCTACATGTAAGAGAGATGTGCAAAAATTCTTAGGGAAGGTGAACTATCTTAGAAGATTTATTTCTAATCTGTCTAGGAAGATTATTCCTTTCACCCCCATACTTAAGTTGAAGGATGAATCTGAATTTACTTGGGGGGCAAAACAACAAGAAGCATTTGAGAAGATAAAGGAGTATCTATCATCACCAGTAGTTCTTCGTGCACCTAAAAGGGGAGTTCCTTTTAAGTTATATATTGCTGCTGAAGAGAAAATCATTGGAGCGGTGATGACTCAAGAAGACAAAGGAAAGAAATATGTGATTGCTTATCTTGGTCGTCGTCTTCTTGGTCCCGAAACAAGGTATACCCACATTGAAAAATTATGCTTATCACTGTACTTTGCGTGTCATAAGATGAGACATTATTTGTTGTCAAGTACATGTGTTGTAGCATGCCAGGCTGATGTTATCAAGCATATGTTACATCGGCCAATCCTTAGTGGAAGGTTAGGCAAGTGGGCATACTCTTTAATTGACTATGACTTGGTCTTTGAGCCATTGCGAGCAATCAAAGGTCACGTACTTGCTGATTTCATTGTTGAGCATAGCATAAATCTAGATGATGAAGTTTGTTACCTGTAACACTCTGGTGTTAAGCATGCATCATATTGCACTTTATGATCATAACCATCTCAATTGCATCATTTTTGTTACATGAAATGATAAGGTTTATATATGTGCATACCTTGACTTGAACTAGAACTATATGAAGAGTTGCTTGTTTGAGGTTGAGTGTTAAATGAAGTTTGTAGAGAAAATTATTTGGAGCAAAACTTATTTTGGGGTCCTTTCATGAAAAGGCTTGGAAGTGGGTCAAAAATGTCAAAAACAGTTTGTAAAAATGATTTTCTTTTAATTTTAAATCCCCATTTTTGAAATTCAAATTCTAGGCAGAATTTGGTTTTGGTGTTTAAAAGTGAAATGTTCTACTCATCAAAAGGAACATTTCATCTTTTATGAGTTTCTTCAAATTCGGTTTATTTTGGAAAATATGGAGTTCATCAAGTCTGCACGAATCTTGGCGCAGTGGGACCCACCGCACAGTCTCTTCTTCCTCCTCTCTTCTTCTTCCTCGCGACGCTGTCCGACCCGACGCCGGCCGCGTGGCGTCCGTACGCCGGGCCGCTGCCGCTGCCCGCTGTTCCGACCCCGCACCCGAGCGCCGCACACGGATCCCCCGCACCGCGCTCGCCCGGTCACACGGCTCGCCACTCGCCCTCCGCTCGGCCCCGCTCCGTGCGCATGAGTGCCACGCGCTCGAAGAGCTCTGACGCCGCGCTGCCTCAGTCCGAGCTCGAGCGGCCGTTTCAAGCCGCCCCGACCGCGTCAGTCTCTTCCTCCCTCTCTTCTCCGCCACCAGACACGCCCTTGCCCTTCATTTTCCAACCGAGCCCGAGCACGCGGACGTCGCCCCGCCATTGCCGCCGCCGAGAGCTCACACGCCACCGCACCCCGTAGCCTGAACACTTTTTGCCCTAAACTCGCCAGTCGATCCGCCGAGGTGTGAGGCACACCGTGCGCACCTCTCCTGCCACCGAGACCCAAGGTAGAGTCGAATCGACCACCTTCTCCTTCGCCGGTCATGGTCGCCCGACCGCCGCACGGTCCGCCGTGCCCAGCAACCCCTCTCTCTCTCAATTAGCTAGTGAATCGTGTCCGTCTGATCGAGTAGGATCGATTGGAGTAGTTCATGAGGTCGATTAGAGTCTGAGCCCGACGAATTTGGCCATCCGCCGTCGCGGATTCGCGCCACCGCTCGCCGACGTACATTGCCGACGTTGCTCCGGCCATCCATCCTCACTTGAGCTAGTCCGTTCGAACCGTCTTGGTCTGCTAGAGCTGTTAGGCTGGTCCGTTTGCCCCGCCGTGGCCCGAGATGGCCGGCGTACCGCCAACCCTCGCCGCCGTCCGCCTCTGTGCGTCGTCGCCGGTCGAAACGCCGATGCTTTCTTGCATCTTTCACACCAATGTGCCCGCTTTGATGAGTTGAGTCTGTTGGTCACCGTGGCTCGGCCGGAGACCTCGCCGTCGGCGAGGAATCCCGACGCCGACGACCATCCCCCGCCGCAAGGACCTCGGGCATGATTTCCTGTTCTTTCCCGGACTTGAGTGTAAAGTCACCAGACTCAGCGCTTTTCTTTTTAAGGCTCGGTTAGTTTCTGGAAATGTCAGGGTCCCCGGTGTAAAGTGACTTTTTCTTTTTCTTTTCCAGAATAGATTTCAGATTTTGTTTAAAGCTTTGGAAATTCATAACTTGCTCATTTTTCATCCAAATGAGTTGGTTCAACTTGCAGTATTTTTCTTATGAGATGATCTATGCATGAAAAATATGAAATGTGGAATTTGTGAAACTTTTCTGTATAGTTTTATTTATCTCTATTAATTATATTTATCTTAGGAAATGCATAACTAATTCTCTGTTGCTCAGAAAAATGTGAGACTAAGTTTGTTAGTCTTCTTATGTCATGCTCTATCTGTGAAAAATGTTATTAGGCTATGTCATATGTAAATTTTGCTATGTCTAGTTATGGTGCCTATTTGCATGTGATGATAAATAATTCATAATAAATAATGTATAAGGAATTTGTTCATGAAACTTTTTGGAGAGTGTTTTTATGTCAATCTAGAGCTAATTATGTTCTAAGATTTGTTGTTTGATATACTTTTATGTACAAAGTATTTTATGCCCCTGGAATTGTGCTGCCTTGTCATTTTTGTGCAGGATAAAGTACTTACTGTTTTGACTTGAAATTTTTATGGTAGTCTTTATTTGGTATGATTATCTGTAATTTTTACAGAATTTTCTGAGTAGTCTAAAGCCATGTTATAGTTATACCCTGATTTCTTTTATTTATAAATAATGCTTTAGAGTTATCATTTCATGTGTGTAAAAATGCTTTTTGTGCTATTCATGATATGTATGATCTTCTATTGGTTGTGGTTCAGTAGAATGTAGTGTGCAAAACAATGGTTGTTTATAATTCTTTATAGTGTGCGAGTAAAGTTTTAATGCGAGGCCTATTTGGAGATTTATCGGTAGAAGAGAATGCAGATGACATGTGCTTATCATACATATTTTCAAATATCATATCATTCATCTTAGTTGAGCATTATTTTACCATCACCATCAGCATTGTATTTATATGTATGCACGGTATTCATACGCACTATGCATCATACAGGATCGTCAGAGCTCGAGACGGTAGTTCCCGGAGCACCAGGAGAGGAAGGCCAACAAGAAGCTTTGGTTCGGGAAGCAGCAGCCGAAGAGGATTCCGAAGCTGATCTTCCGGAGTGTCCCGACCACCAACCAAGCGCTTTCCTGAAAGGCAAGCCCCGGAGCATTCTCCCTGTGGTTTGCAAAATATCTAACTTGAGTCTTTTACTTGTTTGCTGCATTAAGTTATAGGCGTTGTTTTATACCGTTGCTGCATTACTTATATTCCTTGCCACTGTTTATACTTCAACCCTGTTAGGTTCAGGTACGATTATTTGCTTAGCCCTGCTTAACTAGATCGGTACAAGTCGGGTGATTTCCTGTCATCCGCGAGTTATAGGTGGTAACTCGGATGGTTGAATACATTGTTATCTTGGATAACCATGTGGAGATAATAAATCGAGACCGGGCGGGATTGGAGTTGAGAATGAACTGGAGGTTCAATGTGGTTTATCCCGTCTATGTCGAACTAGGACCCCGTCCGTTGTACGTCCTCAAGTCATATTGAATTTATGCCTCACATTTAGCTGGAAGGATAAGTCGTTCCGACCGCGAAGCCTAATTTTGATTTGGGCCGGGAGTCGACCTGCTGTACGCATCGCATTGGTGAAGATGGGGGACCACGGGTTACGCGGTTGTAAGGCCTGAATATAGCATGGTGCGCCCTGCTGGCAGCCGGACGGTGCCCGGATGTGATGGTACCTGTTGATCTCGCGTTTTTCCTGAATTGGATATCGGTGACCTGTAGCTCACCGTGGCTGGTGAGTGTGGTTTGTGTGAGGAGTACCTGCCAGCTGGTTAGTAATCGATTATAATCGCCATCGTTCCTGGACAGTGAACACTTGACTTGAGCAGCGGCATCGTAGTAAGAATTTGAACAAGAGATGAGATGGTTGAGCTGATGAGACTAAAAGATACTCAACCGGAAATGGTTACTTGCTGTTGAATAATTATTACCATGCTTGTTTAGTACAGGTGCTAATGTAGCATGATAAGGATAATCAGATTAAAATACATTGCTAGAAGGTTCTTATTAATTGTTTCTTAATGCAAGCTTTTCCGCAATTAAATGAGTCAGCTATCCTACTTATACAGCCTTGCATACTCCTTGGAGTCTCTTTATTTTAGTTTATGACGGGTAAGTCTAGCTGAGTACATCCTCGTAGTCAGGGTTTTATTTCCCATGTTTTTGCAGATGGTGAGATGCTTTATGGTTATTGTCAGAACTATTTCTATCCCGCCTTGGGAGATGACTAGACCTTGGGCATGGTCACTCTTCTCGACTTGATGCTTTTGCTGGATGTGGACCAAGGACCTGGCACTGTATTTGAACTAAATGCGTGTGTGGCTTTAAACTAAATCGCTTCCGCTTTTATTTGAATTTAAACTGGTTTGTAACAACTCTATTTCGTACTCCGATGATGTTTTAAAACTATGTGCGAACTGTGTACTTGTGGATGGAATCGCTAAACTATTATGATCTTGGTCGTGCCGCAAAAGTTTGAAATCCTTCGAGATTTCACGGACTACCGGGTTTATTAGGTCTCAATCACATGATTTGCTGAATTAATGGCGAACTTGGTGCTTGTGCTCTAATAAATTGGTCGGTTCTGTCACATTACCTCACTCATACTCCATGGGAGTTATACTTTGATGGGTCGGTTTGTAAGGAAGGCCAAGGTGTTGGTATTGTTCTTGTTTCTCCCATTGGTCTTGAGACAGAGATGTCCAGCCGACTTGATTTCCATTGTACTAATAATCAAGCCGAATATCAAGCTTTGTTATTCGGATTGGTCATATTAACTTCCATGAATGTGCAGCATGTTGAGGCATATGGTGATTCATTGCTAGTGGTACAGCAAGTTAAGGGTAAATTTTAATGTTTAGATGGATCACTTCGTTCTTGCCTTGATACTTGTCTTGAATTTATCTCTAAGATTGCCGAATTTTCAATTCGGCATGTCCCTAGACATGAGAATCAAAAGGCAAACATGTTAGCTCAACAAGAATCTGGCTTTGACGTCGGTGGACGTAATTTTCATATACAAGAAAAGCCGATGCATGAAGACATTTATTTTCTCTATACAGGTGATGACAAACTGGCCAAACCGATTGAAATAATCGGTCAAACCGTTTGTGCTGAGGCATTTGCCACTGATTCATCTAATGACGACCCAAATCGGTCTAGTTTGGTTTCCAGTAATTCTAGTACCGATTTGGAGGATTGGAGGACTCCCTTATTAGCATATTTGCAGGATCCCAGCACTAGGGTTGATAAGAAACTTCGGCGAGTTGCATTCAAGTATACTTTGCAGCACGGAGAACTTTATCGAAGAACGCCTGAAGATTTGTTACTTAAGTGCTTGGGGACTGATCAAGCAAGAGTGGCTATGGGAGAAGCCCATGAAGGAGTTTGTGGTACGTACCAATCGGCCCCTAAGATGAAGTGGTTATTAAGAAGGGCTGGTTTTTATTAGCCTACTAAGATGGCCGATTGTTTTCGCTACTACAATGGTTGTGATGAGTGCCAACGGTTTAGGAATATTCAAATGGCGCCCACTTCAGAGCTCCATTCTATCATGACACTGTGGCCGTTCAGAGGTTGGGGGCTTGACTTCATTGGCCAAATCCATCCCCCGTCTTCAAAGGGACATCGATTCATTTTGGTTGCTACCGATTATTTCACTAAGTGGTGTGAAGTTGTTCCTTTGAAGAATATGACACATAAGGAGGTGATTGAGTTCATTACAGGGCATATAATTCATAGGTTCGGCATCCCTCAAGTATTGCATACAGATCAAGGGACGTCTTTTATGTCCAAGGAAGTGAGGGCGTTTGCTGAATCATATAAGATAAAAACTGTTAATTCATCTCCATACTATGCTCAAGCTAATGGCCAAGCTGAAGCTAGTAACAAAACCTTGATCAAGCTCATCAAAAAGAAGATTGAAGAGACTCCAAGGAGGCGGCATGAGGTCTTGTCGGAAGCTTTGTGGGTGTATCGCATCTCAAAACATGGTGCTACTAAGGTAACTCCTTTTGAATTGGTTTATGGTCAAGAAGCTATGTTGTCCGTTGAAGTGAACTTGGGTGCATTGAGATTTGCTAGATAGAATGATTTATCTCCTATGGTGTACCATGATCTCATGATGGACAATATAGATGAAGTGACTGATAAGAGAATAGAAGCTCTAAAGGAAATTGAAAAGGACAAGGAGCGTGTTGCAAGGGCCTACAACAAGAAGGT